>NW_004624846.1:1609283-1643128 GCF_000247695.1 Heterocephalus glaber
GAGAAACCCTATGTATGTAAGCAATGTGGGAAAGCTTTCAGCACACATAGTTCTTATCAAATACATGAAAGGATTCACACGGGAGAGAAACCCTATGTATGTAAGCAATGTGGGAAAGCTTTCACCACACACCGGTATTGTCAAAGACATGAACGAACTCACACTGGGAAGAAACCCTATGTATGTAAGCATTGTGAGAAAGCTTTCAGCACACACAGTGATTGTCAAATACATGAAAGGATACACACTGGCGAGAAACCCTACATATGTAAGCAATGTGGGAAAGCTTTCAGCACACAGAGTCATTGTAAAACACATGAACGAACTCACACTGAGGAGAGACTCCATGTATGTAAGCAATGTGGGAAAGCTTTTAGCACACGCAGTTATTGTCAAAGACATGAACAAACTCATAATAGAGAGAAACTATGTATGTAAACAATGTAGGAAAGGTTTCAGCACACACTAGGTAGAAAACACATGAAAGGACTCACTGGAGAAGAATCCTATGTATGTAAGCAAGGTGGGAAAGCCTTCAGCAAATTAAAAAACAGGAAAGGACACTGCATTGGATTCATGAACAGAAAATCAACAATGAACAATATTGGAAGTGTTATTTTTCTCATTCAAATTCAGGACAGTATTCACATGATAGGGAAGCCATATGTATGCAATAAATATGGGAAAGCCGTATTTTCACTGACCTTGACAATTAGGAAAGAACTCCCACTGGAGAGAAAGCCTATGTAAATAATGTGTGAAAACTTTTATGATTCTTATACCATCAGAAACCATACAAACTAAAAATGAGATTTTGTGTAAATACTGAATGTGAGAAAGCTAAGAATCGAGTGACAGACTGAGGTGTGTTAGGAATGAGATGCACTTTCAAAGCACATGTGCAGAGAGTCTTCCTCCAATATATCTGTGGAGTTTGAAATATGCACAATATTAAAATCAGAATAACAAGGCACCTTGCATCCAAGTCTTCAATACATGGTCTTTAATGGACATTTTACATGCAAACCATCCCCTTAGTTGTATGGGTAAAGTTTATTCACACAATGAAATTTTATCAAGTCTTAAATCCTTCATTTGTGACAATGTAGATTAACCATTATGTGAAATATCTCATGCATAGACAAAGCTTGATCATATTTTTTGCATCTAAAATGTACAGCTTTAAGAAGCAGACAGTTTAGTGATGGTTGGCACATGCGTGGGTGGGAAAGTTGAGAGATATTAATGAGAAAGCATGGTGTTTCTCTTGTTGAATACAAACAAAATGGCAAAGATCCCATGAGACTACAGTGATTGATGTGGTGCCCATGTAGCATAATTTGCCAAAAGGTTTTAGTGTTTTCTCCATATACCCAAAAAGTGATTGTGGTAGGTGATGCAAATGCTACCTAGAAAGAATGTAATTTCACAATATAAATAACATATTGCACTGTACATATTCAGTGTATGATTTTTTGTTGTTGAATGAAATGAATACAATTAAATGTAGCAAAAATAACATGACTGGTTTTATGCTGTGTCCACAGGAATCTCGTTTCTTTGATTTTTGCAAATGTAATTTAGCTTATACTGTATTTCTGAAAGCATTTAGTGTTTTAGTGAAATTTATACTTGGTTCATTGGAAATATAAAATGATTTTTGTGGCTATAATTTGGAAACAATTGACATTATCATTTCATCTTATTTTAACAAAGTTGTTATGTATGTGTCCAGAAAACTTTCTACATTTTAAAAGCACTTAATCTTATTTGCAGATTTAATTCACTAAACATGTTTTCAAGGTGTATACATTTTCCTACAAATGTCTTGATATAGCCAAGTAGTATTTCATTATGTATCAGCACTTGCTTCTTCCTGAGAAGATTAAGCTTATTCAAGCATACCCAAAAATTATTACAGAGGACAGAAAAGGAATGTTTAAGATGCAGTTTCTGAGGTCATCAGAGGATCAGCATAGAATCCAGTGTGATGGCACGTTTCAGTTTCACAAAGTCAGTACAATATATTAACAAATGCAATTCATTTCCCCCGCTTGCCACTTCTTTTCTAAAAAGACAGGTGTTTCAGCATGGTCACGTCTCATTGCTTAGCTCAAATACCTGACTTCTGTCAAACCCACTCCATTAACTTCACCAGTGAGTTCTACATTCTCTGAGTAATATAACCCTACTTGTCATTTTGCACCTTCCCCTACCACCTCAAGGTTTAATGTAGTAATATTATTGCAGATAGGTAAGTTAATTAGATATCTTGTATGCAGTTAGGGCGAGCCCAGAAGGAGCCAACAGGGAGGACAATGGACACATTCACTGAAGGCCAGAATTGTAAGAGGAGAGAAACTACCACACCCATGTAGGAGGAACAGCAGTGGTTGATATTCTAAATAGGTATCAATCACCTGGGTGGGGGACAAAAATCTTCCAAGAAGGATCCCTGACCCACCCCTTTCCACCAAAAATCTTTGCTCATTCCTTATATGCTTGCTACGTGACTCATTTCCCCATTTGATCCCTGTTTAATCAATATTACCTGGGTGACAGTACTTGTAATCTTATTGGTTGGTCATGGTTTTGTCCCACCTCATGCCCACCTTGTAAATTTGCATTGGGTCTTATAGTTTTGTCCCACTTTGTACCTGCCTCACCACATGGCTTTGCTGTATAAAACATTTTTGAAAAGGGGTGCGTGGGCATCCCACTTTCCAGTCCCCCTTCTGTCTCTCTTAGAAGCTTTCTTTCAATAAATTTTTCCTACTCTTAACCTCCGTTGTTCCTAGAATTCATTCTTCAATTTTAGGGAACACAAACTCGCATTTCTGATACCTAGCAGGTTTGGGAGTTACATCTCTTCCCCCATATCCATATCTTCACTGGCTTCTTTCAAAATGAAAACATCCCATTAGATTTTTAAGGGGCACATTTCACATCTGTGACCATTTTGCAGCTTTAAGACCTAATTTGTAATATTTATGCTGAAGGCACACATAATTAGCCTGCATATAGCAAGCACGTCAAAATTTTAAGCCTGCATTCAGTACCCTGTAAACATACACTTAGAACATGAGTGTATCCAACATACAGGTCTTTGTCCATGGATTATATTTAGAATATTTTAAAGGACCTTTTGGGGTGCACTTCTGATTGACTGGTTTTACTGATGAAGCACCTGAAGCTAGAGAAATTTAAAAATGTCTCAAGTTCTCATAGCTTGGGTTACGTGAAAAAGCTGAAATGTATGTGTGTGGGTGTGATTCTACTCTGTTCTGCCCCTATTTTGCTTTTCTCTGGCCTTATGCCATGATTCATCAATTGTTCTGTCCTCCAGTCTTTCCCTTGGTCTCCATTTATTCTGCAAAGAATTTTTTGTGACTTGATCTTATCATGTCCACCATGTACTCATGTTAGTATGGATCCTATTATGAGATGCCTTGGTATATGCACATCTGCTGGTTGAGTCAAAATATTACAAAATAAGGGAGAGGTTATGGCTCATTTCTGCCTCCTCTGAAAGCTCTCTAAGCTCCATGCCTAGCGAGAGTTGCAGAGTGAATGTTTGATTGCTGTAGAAAGGGTGATAGGAATGGAGAATACAATAATGAGAATTGGCTTCACTGACAGATAAAAAATATGGAACATGTTAGCTGGCTTATATACAAATGCCTTGAATCTTTTTTTGTGTGGTACTGGGAATCAAACTCAGGACCCCTTGCACTTGCCAGGCCTGTGCAACATCACTGAGCTACATCTCTGGCCCGAATCTTCATATATTGAATGTTTAATGAAGTGAAAATTGAGGGATAGGAAAAATGTCACTTTCCAAATCCACAAAGCTATCTCCAGAGTCATTCTGATGCCCACAGTTAGGGAGACTGTGACACATAGGAATAAAGACCACAAAAGTCTGTCCAGTTAGGTGGTTTCTAGGTGATGGTGATGATTATGCTTTGAAACTAAGGTACCTGTGCCTGATTGTTTCCTCTTTCTGAGCATCAGTTTTTTCTACTTTAGAGGAAGTTGTGTTGGCCAGGTGAACACTCTGAGATGTTAGCTGGTATTACAATTCTGTTTGGAATCTTGAGTGTCCAAGGAGCTCCACTTATACATTGGTGATACAGGACCAGATGTGCTATCCTTGAGTCAAAGAAAAGTCCTTTCTTCAGCTTCATGTTATCTGTGTTTTCCTACAGATAAAGAAGGCTGGGGAAACTAACAATGCCTTGAGTTTGGTGATTATGTATACATTCTCCACCATGATCCAATAAGTAAATCTGTATTGCATGCATAAGAAGAAGTTGATGTCTTTGGAGACTCCAGGATCTGCCCTCTTTCCCATCTCCATTTCACTCCTGACCAAAGCCTTTGATAGCTATGCTGTTTAGCCCTTGTGTGACAGAACCATCAATAATGAGCTGATAGAGGCAGTCGTTGTTAACTAACAATTTACAATTCTCATAAGCTCTTTTCACATTTCTGCTGAGATGAGAAATTATACCTGATGTGTGTTACATTTCCTCAAAAAAAAAAAAAAAAGGTAGTAGAGACCTTCCTGAAATTTAGGGGAATTAAAGAGGAAGAGTCACAAAAACCCATTTGGTGCCCACTGGGCTGCACAATTTCCTGCCTTGTGGCCTCCAGCTCCCCAGAGCAGCTCTAGAAGAAGAATTAACAGTGACAAACTTCAGGGCAGTGGAGCGCAGGTGAGTTATGTCTAGGTGCTGTTGGGGCTTTTGTTTCTCTAAAGGTCTTACTGGTCAGTGGGGCTTTTTATCAATGGTTTTGATATGCAAACTGTTGCTTGAGTCAGTCTGGAATAGGTACATATTAAGGAAATGTGTAAAGAGTAGTCAAGGAGAAGAACTCATATATGTAGTCTTCTCAACAAAGGCTTCATGCATTTGGCAATTTTAGTTCAGACACCTAGCATGAATTTTATTAGCTTTTTGTTGAGGGAACAAAATATCTGACTACAGCACTGAAAGAAGTTTTATTTTGTCTTAGGGTTTCAGAGATTCAGCGTGTGTTTGTCTCAATGCAAAAAACTCACGGTGAATAGAAATGAAGAAAGCTAGTGAACATGTGAGGGCCAGGAAACAGAGCAAGGAAGGAGCCTGTGGGGAAGGAACATGCCAGGGGCGAGATATTGTCCCTAATTTAATACTCATGGCATAAATAGATGTACCTTGAGGTATGTTTTACTAATATTCTATGTATGTTTCAAGGCAACAAGTTCTTCAAAAAGAGTATCTCATGACTCCAAGCAATATTTCCTGTCTAGTAAACATTAAAGTGTTGAAAGATGGAGAATTTCAACTTGTGAGGGGGGAACTACAGAGCATGGGTAATATATAGGCTGAAATCTTTAGGTGCCCCTGCCTTAACACCAGCAAGCGATCAACCATGGTCTCCTTTTCCGCGCTCTTCCCTTCATAAATGAGAATATGTTTATTTTCATAGGTTTTCTTTGTAATCCTGTGTGAACTAGGGTGCCTGTCTGAGGCAGTTAGAATATTTGCTTTTTTTAAATTTTGACCCTTTTGCAGAGTACAGCTATCATTTAACTTTATTTCTTTCACTTATTCAATAATTTTATTCAATTTTTGCATGTATTTATTTTCTTGATTTAAAATGAGTACATTGAGAGATAGCACATGAGAAAGACTTGTTCAGAAAGCCAACAGCCTCATTCCAAATTGTTGTCCTTTGACATCAAGCGTTTGCTTTTTCCTGGCTTGGATGTATGTTGTTTTTTGATGTAAGGAGATTCTTCCGTAAACTTTTGATTCTTGAATTATCTGATCAAAGTTCAGCCATCATTTTTAGGAAAACACACAGGAAGAGCCCAACAGTAAGAAGACATAGGCACCCTGAAGAGGTACAAGCAAATCCTACTTTGATGCAATGATCCCTCATACTGGGTCCATCAGCATCCTAGGAAGAATCCTAAGTTTGAAAGATTTTGTTGAGAGTCTGTCATGTGGGTTCCCCACAAGCAGGAACAGTAGTGGGTTTTTGCTTTTTGTTCTTCGGGGCTCAGTGGGTGAACCATGGAGCAGCAGTGAGTCAGTTGTATGAGGCATGCTAGTCAGAGACCGGACAGCAAAGTCAGAAGCTCCCGATGTGTTGCTGAGGGACACCCAAGCTCACACAGAGTGAATTCTGTTTACTGAAGGCTGCATGGAAAGGAGCCTGGGAGAATCTCAATCCTGAGAGTAATAAATGAGCGATGTTAAATGACCTAAGACAAGGAAAATGCATTGCGTAGGTGACACAAGGTTTTGTTAGAACTGGAAAGAATCAGCTTTGGTAGGACATTGACCTCTCTACATCAGCTGAGGGTTCTGTGTATTTTTATGTCAACTGCTACCACTATACCCTTAGTCTTTTCTGGCCTTCAGGGTGGGAATATGACAGCTAGAAGGACCTAAGCATCCTACCCTGCCCCAGTGATATGGCCAGAGCTCTGTCTTGGGTAGTTCAGTGCTTGCAGCCATGCTTCTAAACACAGTGTGCAGTGACAGCAGAGCAGTGTGGAGACAGTTGACTCTTGTGTACCAAGCTGTGATATGTTGGTATCTGTTTTGCTTTTTCTCAACAGCAGCCTTGTCGTGATTTATATCTAAAATACCTCCCAGATATTTCATGGGCTTTGAATATTTTTGAATTGTGGGTGTCACAAGCTCATCAGTGGATTCATCCAATCGTGAATTCAGGAGCTGAATATTCTGTGAGGAACAAGGATCTGGTTGGAGGTGGGTCCCTGGGAATAGGACCTGGAAAAGTGTATTCTTATCCTCAGCTCCTCCCTTCTCTCTACCTCCTGCCTGACATAGTTGAGCATCTTTTCCTCCATTATGAAATTGAAATTCTGCTACCTTGTTTCTGCATTAAAGCCAACTGATCCTGGACTGAAACCATGAGAAAAAAATATACGTCTCCTCCTTTGACTTGTAGGTATTGGTATGTTTTCCCAGTTACAGAAAAGTGGCTAAGACACCTATTCATGCTGGATTAGATACCTGTTTCAAATATGAGTTCTCAAAATGCACAAGTGTTCTCTGCAACCCTGGGCTTCATTGTGATGACAGTAAATGCCTAAATTTCCAACTGCTTTTCCACATTGCCAAAGTCATTGTAGGGTGTTTATAAAGCCCATGAAAATCTAAACCAATCTTTAACATTGCTGGCAATGAGGCTCACTGGTAGGTCACTTATCAAACATCCATCATTTCTGTGTTACATCCATAGCAATGAAAGGATGAAAGAAAAAGAAAGAAAGAAAGAAGCAAACAGAGAAACAAACAAAAAAATAGACCATGAGACATTTAAGCTTGTGTCTGATTTACTTCATTCTATATTATGGTCTCAGGGTGCACCCACTTTCCTGCAAATGAGCCAAGCTTATCCCTTATTGCACAATAGCACTCCATTTTGTATAAATACTACATTTTCTTTACCCATTCATCATCGATTGAAATGTAGGCTGCTTCCAAGATTTGGCTATTGTGAATTGAAACATTTCTTTATAATTTCATCCTGTTTTGCTAAATTATAGTGTTGAACATTTTTAATATGTAGTCTTTAGCATATGTGAAATTATCTCTGTCTCACTCTTTGTGCTGCATATGGTGTAATATCTACAATTTCTAATCTAGTTTATAGTTGACTTGTAGTTAAATGACAAAGTTTTTAAACTAAGCTAGGAATGTATACCATCTTTATAACTCCAGTAATCTTTTGATGGTTCTTTAATTTTTGCAACATATACTATGGTGCTATATGCCAGTGCAGACAATTTTATGTGTCCCATCTCAATTACAAGACCTTTTGTTTTGCTCTTTTCTTTGTGTTTTCTCTACCTTTCCTGTATAATCTTAGATTATCTTAGGTTTTAAATTAATAGGTGAAAATTTTTCAATAGTCCATTTGCCTATTTTAAATAATTTCTTCTCATCATGGTCTATAATCCTAAATGGTCAATGAACAATGGAATTGGAAATTATTTGTTGAATTTGTAAAAATCTGATGTTGTTTACCTAGTTTCTGAAAAGAACTATTTGAATCTGGAGTTGAGGTACTTGTTCTATTTTTTATACATTCACTCATTGTTTTAAATTTCTTTGGAAGCACACTCTGAAAGAATAATTAGATTTATTTCCATAATTCTGAAATGCTTAATATTTTATGGAGCCATTTATCTGACAAATATATTATTTAAAAGTTTGTGTTTTTGAATTTTCTTTTATTAGTACACATTTGCATTACATTAATCTTACATTCATCTTGAGGAGTAGGTACATGTACTCAGTACAGCCTGTTTCTTTTTCTCACTCCCCTTCTGCTTCCAAGATGCCCTCCCTTCATCTGGAAATTCCCATTCCCCAGTTTCATTCTTGATATTATTCCTAGCTCAAGTTTATAACATATAATGTTTATACTCATTGAAGTTACTAGGTTCCTGTACATGGCACTTCTTAATTCTAATTTCCCTTCCCCTCCCACATGTCCCTTACCCTCTGTCTCCTGGACCTATTCCCATTTGGAAGAGATGTATCCCTTTGTCTCCTTAGATCCATCATTTATTATGCTTTCTTTGTACTTTGCCTTACTCAAATGAAAGATGCCATACAGTATTTAAACTTCTGTGTCTGGTTTATTTCATTAAGCATTATATTTTCCAGGTGAATCTTGTTTCCTATGAATGTCTCAAATTTATCCTTTGACTGCTGAGCAGTATTCCACTATTTGTAGATAAGACTCATTCTTTATTCATTCATTTGTTGATGGTATGCAGACTTCTTGCAGTATTTAGCTATTATGAATTGTGCAGCTATGAATATTGGTAAACATTTACTATGATGTTTTTAGCTCTTATGGAAGATACCTAGAAGGAGAATAGCTGGGTCATATAGTATTGTAAATTTTAGTTTTGTGAAAAATCTCTATACTGATTTCCATAGTGGTTGTACTAGTTTACATTCCCACCAGCAATGTAGGAGAGTTCTTTTAACACTGCAGCATTCCCAGCATTTGTTATTATTTGACTTCCTGATGATTGCCATTATTTCAGGTGAAAGATGGAATCTTAGCATTGTTTTAATTTGAATTTCTCTAATGGCCACAAATATTGAGCATTATTTTATATATGTTGGCCATTTGTAATTCTTCTTGGAGTGTCCATTTATTTCCCTTGCCCAATTTCTTGATTGGGTCTTATATTTCAGGTAATCTAATACTTTTGAATTATTTATATTCTATATATTAGTTCTCTGTCTGAGGGATAGCTGAAAAAATATTTTCCCATTCTGTAGGTTGTCTCTTCAGTCTACTTATTGATTCTTTTACTGTACTGATGGTTTTTAATTTGATGTAACCCCATTTGTTGATTCTTGCTGTTATTTCTTGTTCAATTGAGGTTCTAGTTTAAAAATGCCTCCCTACACTTATGTATTTCAGTATTTTACTGATTTTATCTTCCAGTAGGTTCACTGTTTCTGTTTAACATTTAGATTTTATCTACTTTGACTTTAGTTTCCTACATGAGGAAAGATATGGGTCCAGCTTCAATCTTCTGCAAACAGATATCCAGTTTTCCCAGCTCCATTTGTTGAATATTCTATCTTTCCTCCAACACAAACTTTTGGTCCCATTGTCAAAGATCAAATAGCTGGGGACATTTCTGTATGGCCTGTTATGTTCCAATGATCCACATGTCTGTTTTTTGCCAGTACCATTGTTGTGGATTTTCCTGGGAGTAACCGAAAAACTCACAGGAGACAGAGAAGCAGGGTAAAACAACAAAATTTATTTCCTAGCAGGCCAGTCCCATAGGAACATGCCTTCAAGGGTTCACCCAGAGTTACATTGGTGGCTAACATTTATACAATTCTGGTCATGTGGTTTACAGAAAGCTTAGGGTCTATGTGTAATTTTGCTCGTGAGGCATGGTGACTATTATCTCGGTGTGGACATCTGGCCTCACTTGGGTGGGGGTTGCAGTTAGGCAATGTTGCAGGCATTTGCTTATCTCATGCCCACAAACTTGTAGTTAATGGCAAACCATCTGGTATTACTATTCTGAGAAGTGAAACAAGAAAGTGAAGCAAGTTACAGAAGCAGAATGAGGCAGGCAGTTATTCTATATTATTTTAGATTTTCCTTCACATTTCCCCATTTGTTTTGCTTCATGATGATTCTTCATCATTGACATTACTAATGTCCCTGCACTCTACATATCTTGAGGAGATTAACATCTGGTAGTTCTGGATAGAGTTTATTCTTTGTGTGATGAACTTGGTTATCCAATTAATAACACAGGGGCCTATTGTAGCTAAGGCTAGCAAAGCGAGTAGTGGTCCAGAAAGGACCCCTAACCATGGTTTCCATTTAGATAGGGCCCAGTTGCCCCATGAATTTGAATTTTTAATGTCAAATTGTTCTCCCATTTTGTGTAACCTTCTTTAAAGTTTATCCATAGATTTTATTACTATTCTAGACTTACTAGTATAGTAACAGCATTCCTCTCCTAGATATAAGCAAGTTCCCCCATGTTTTGCAGTGAGTAAATCCAGTGCTCTTTTATTTTGTAACATCACATCTGCCAAGGAGTTAATTTGCCCTTGGAGTGTGAGGATAGAGGCTCTTACTTCTTCCAGACTTTCTTTTACTTGCTTTCCTAAAGACATGTACTGTTGTTGACCTACACCAAGAGCTGTTCCCCCTAGGGCAAGGCTTCCAGCAGTGGTTAGTCCTGCCATTATGGGCACAACAATAGGGTCCCTTTTCCTCTTGTTGAGACCTCTGATTGTGCCAATTTTTAGAGGTACATTTGTCATGTCAGTCAGGGCATAGACTGACAACCTGGGAATTAAAATTCCTGTGGCACAGAGTCCAAGGATTTTTGGGGAGAACATGCTATAAACTCTGTCTCCACAAACAAAGAAGGTCCCTTTAGGATCAGAAACATTATTATCCCTGCACACAATGATATTTGTATACTCACAGGTCAAATTCAGGTGTAGTTTGTTTCCAAGAAGGCAGGTACTATTACCTATGGCCTCGGTAGGTTCTTCAATTAGCAGGGCTGAGGCCCCTAAGGTTGAGTCCACCACAATAGTGTTACTCACTGTAATACCAAGAGCCTGGAATGACATTTGGCTTAAGGGGGCACAGATCCAGCAATCAGAGGCTACTTCCGGGTCTGCTGCTAATAGGAGCCAGTGGGTGCTATTGATTGTTTGGACCATATCAATACCTGTGTAATTGGTCTGGCTTTTATTTAAATCTTTTAGTAATTTTAGAGATGGGCCTATTTCCACAGTGGGCCCATCAGTGGTCCAAACCTTTTTTATGAGCATGGTCCAACCTACTGGGATCCCTTCAAAATTGTATTGCCACCAGCCTTCCAATCCAAGGCCAAATTGTAGCCAATGACCCTTTAGCCATTTTGGGTCCCATTAGGGCCCCCAACCATGTTTTCCTTCCAGTGAACTGTCAATTCTACCAGGAGTTAGTATCCTGGGAACCATATTTAGTTTTCATCCAATTTAATCTCTCTTTTAGTTGGGTCATGGATTCTCTGACTACTCCTGATAGATTTGTATAATAGCAACATTCTTCCCTAGGTAAAGACAAGTTTCCTCATACTTAGCAGTTAATAAATTGAGGGCTCTTCTGTTTTGTAGCACTACATCTGCCAGTGAATTAACCTGTCCTTTTATTTTTTTTAATTTTAATTTTAATTTTTTTTTGGTACTGGGGATCGAACTCGAGTCGTTGCACTTGTGCAGCAGGTGGCAAAAACCACTGCACTAAATCTCCAGCTCCAATATGCCCTTTTAGTTATATAGGCATAACTAGTTTAAGTGGGTTACACTCTGTTTCTTTACAAGTATGGCAATTTGGGGATTGCGTGTTTTTTCCATTTAAGCCTTTTGTTGTCTTTGGAACTTTATAGCCATTCTTGTTCGCCCTTCTCACCTCATTGTACAGTATTGCCATTCCCTATTATGTCCTCCACAATCTATCACTTCTGGCCAGCCATAGTGCTAGCATGGGAATCCATCAAGTGTAATGGGCAGGGCATGCACTTTGGGTTTCCATTTAATTGCCATAGTTTGGTTTGGGCATCAAACTTTGAATCTTTAGGCTTGTACATACTCAGTTCAAAGTTCCAATGTCCTGTATTTACCTTAAACATATAAGAACACAAAAATGTGGGATAGTACATCAATATGTGAATGCAAGTCAGCATTTTTGGCAAGTGCTCCAGTCTTTTGGGGCACTAGCACTCAGACCAATGCCAAAGAGGAACCTAATTAGAACTAAACACACAGCAATAATAAGAAAATAATAAAACTAAACAGCAACAATAGTGAGTAGGATAGTTTCAGTTAACAAAGCGGTACAAATATTTATGGGCTTTTAGCTGTACTTCAGCCTGTCAGCAGGGCTTTTGAGACCATTGTCTCCTTTAATTTCTTCTGCCATCCATTGTCCTGTCAGCTTCCTGAGTGGCAGAAGCAAGGCTTTGAGAGTGCTGTCTCAGCAGGGTCACCTTCAGCGGGTTTGCTGGATCCAGCTGCCATGTTCAGGAGTCTCCTGGATGAAATTCCTTGATTCTTGAAGGATGGATCCAAGGCTGGATTTCTGCAAATTTTACTGTTGTGAGAGTTGTCATAACAATAACATAAGGCCCTTTTTACACTGGGGTGAGGGAGCTCTTTTATCAATCTTTTATATAAATTTGGTCCCCTGGCTCAAATAAATGAGCAAGAGTGTTCATGGGAATATTATCCCTTTCCTCATAATATTTATGTAGCTGATAAAAAGCCTGTCCTAGAGCCTCAAGCTGTTGATTAAGCATTGGACTTCCTATTTTGTGTGTATTGCCCCTAAGGCTTTTAATCAAAGCTGGTAGCCTTTCAAACAGGATCTCAAATGGGTAGAACTTTCCCTTGTTAGGCACATTTCTAATTTTTATCAAGGCAAAGGGTAAGAGATCTACCCAAGAGCCTTGGGTCTCTAGGCATTACTTAGTGAGAGCTAACTTAACAGTTCTGTTCATCTTTCCTACTTTTACCGTTGTCACTGCTGATGGTCAGAGGGAGTCCATGTCTTGGAATGATTTCTTTTAGAAGGACCCTGCATACTTCTTGGGCTTTTTCTGTCTTAGTGGGGAAAGCTTCAAACCACCCTGAGTAGGTACTAATAGATATTGGTAGCCTCTGCATGACTTCACTTCTGTGAAGTCTATTCGTATATCTTCAAAAGGAGAGCTTTCGCCTTTGAGTTCCCAAGAGTAATGAAATCTTTTACTTTCTTAATAGCCTCTGTAATGCATGACAGCTACCTTTAGAGGCTCCCAAACTGCATCGAGGAGCTGCAGGATTTTTTTATTTTTAACTTGTTTTTCTTCTGTCATAAGCAGTCCTCTCTGTACAGCATACCATGGACATGTATGGCAGCAAAAGCATATCTGGAATCAGTATATATTGACTTTTTCCTTTTGACCATCTGAGTGCCTGAATCAATGCCCATAGTTCAGGCCTTTGTGGCATCCATCATGTTGGAAGAGGTCCGGCTAGGAGCACCTCTTTGGTGGTTACCATTGCATATCCGGAGAAATAGATTTTCTCCCTAACTGAGCTACTTCCATCTGTAAAAAGAGTGTACTCAGCGTCAGTCAGGGGAGTCATCTGAAGGTCTGGTCAGCTAGCACAGGCTTCATTAACAGTCATTGGGCAGTCGTGGTCAAGTGGACCCATTTCAGAGGGCAGGTAAGTTGTAGGATTTAGAGCTTTTACAGCCATGATGGTCAGGGGAGGATTCTCATACATCAGTGCCTGGTATTGAGTGATGCAGCTATTGGAGAGCTAATTCTGCCCTTTACTATTTAATGACTCCATTATTGAATGAGAAGTATACACAGTTCTTGCCCTAAAGTCAGCTTGTCAGCTTCTTTTATTAATATGACTGCAGCAGCCACACTTCGTAAACAGGGAGGCCATCCTCTTGCCATGGGGTCTAAAGCTTTTGAGAGGCAAGCAACAGGTCTTTCCCAAGAGTTCATCTTCTGAGTTAAAACCCCCAAGGCAACATGATTTTTCTCATCTAATAATAAGTTGAAGGGTCTGGTGACATCTGGGATGCCGAGTGCAGGAGTTTTGCCTAAAGCCTTCTTCAGTTCTCTGAAGGATGAATCTTGTGTAGTCCTTTTCCTTGTCTTTTAGAATCTCATATAGTGGCTTTGTTTTCTCTTTGAACCCCAGGACTCAGATTCTGCAGTATCCTGCCATCCCGAGGAATTCTAGGAGCTTCTTTTGGTTGTGGGTCTTGATAGAGAAAAAATGACTTCCTTTCTCTCTGGACCTAGCCTCCTTTGTCCTTTTTCTAAGTCAAATCCCAAATACTGCACTTTGGTCTGACAAATTTGTGCTTTTTTCCATGAGACTTTATATCCTGTGTCTTGCAGGAACTCAAGGAGGGCCTTGGTCCCTTCCCAATGGCCTTTTTTTTTTTTTTTTACTCATTACAAAGGAGGAGGTCATCTTGTAACCTGTTGGCTCTTAAACCCTTTGAAGACGACCAATGCACACATATTATAGTAACATATTTAGAATTGATCCCTTTGATGACAACCAATGTAAACATATTTAAACTTTTTATAACAAACTTGAAACCAACAGACAAGCATACATATTTTTTGATAAATCAATTCCACACATCTTTTGACATAACTAGGTCTTCTGGTCTTGTATATCTCTCTGTATTTTTCTAACAAGATAAACATACAAAAAAATTTTTATATCAAAATTATGTCTCTTTTACTTATAACTGTTTAATATTTTTTATCTCACTATAGACCTTTTAGCATAAACTTGTCTTTAGGTGTTAAAATTTTAAAGTGTTCCTTTTTAGATTGTTACACTTTATATTTGTTTGGCTGTCAATAGAATGGTAGTAACCTTGGGGGTTTTTTTTTTTTATCAACAAAGTACAGGAAAGAGCATGTTAACCTTATAATTACAAGTGAAAAATTTGCAATGTACAAGAAATCTTTTAAGCACACCAATTAAACATCAACTCAAACTGAAACGAAGATATATTTATCAATTAGCTAAAATTTGTAACTGGATTTCTCTTATAAAATCTCTTTATGTCTGGTAGAGCACAGTTGTAGTTTTTCTGGCATTGTTTTGGATTCCAGACCTTCACGGCAGCATTAGGGTGATACCATAGCATTGGCCTTGGCTTGTAAAGCCAAGAGTGTTTTTTTCTTTTTATACTCTTCAGAGCTTTCTTAGGTGTTTTTAATCTATTTTTTTCTCTTTTTAGTTTTTTCCAATTTGAGTGTAAGCCCTATTTGATCCTCTCTGAGTCTGACCACAGCATGCACCCTCTGGTGCTCTAAAGCCAAGCAGTTCTCAGTTCCTCTCCACCTGTGAATTTTGCAACTCAGAAGGATGGGGAGGCAGCTTGACCTCCTCCAGACGGGAGCCCTAGGATTTGCCTGTAATGATATATTTTTGAGAGACGCGAGTCTGTGGTGTGAAAGACAGCAGATTTGGCAAGCAGTTGTTTTAAGATGGAAACTACAGTTCTCATCAGCCACTGATTGCCATGGAGCAGAAGCTTGAGAGGCTCCCAGGCTCAGTGCACAAGGCTCCAAGCCATCAAGGTCTCAGTTAAAGTCTCAAAGGAGATAACTTTTTTCGTTGAGCTGTCTGGATGTTATTTTTGACATGCTCCCTAAGTTACATTGTTTTTATTTGCCTCATCTTGGGGTACTTGGGTCTTGGAATGGCTGGGTTGAATCAGGTGAGGCCGAGGCCAGGGCCACAGGAGCTGGTGCTGATGTCATAGGAGCCCAGGGAAGGGCCGGGGCAGTTGGGCAAGGAGGGGGAAAGTCTAAATTCTCTTGGTCCAGGTCTGAAAGGACCGGTTTCTTTCCAGTATTGTCCCCTTTCTGACAGAGGACCAGGATATTGCTTTTTGCTTCCAGGGAGCACATATGAAGCCAAGGAGGCATTCTGTGGCACAATTTGAGCCATAAATCAATATAGGGAAATTGATCTGAATGTTCCCATCCAGGGGCAGTGACTATTATCCAGATGGACCAGACAGGACCCTCATCTAGGGATGTCTCAGTTGGCCAATCTGGGCCATTCTAACTCACAAAAGTTTCCAAGTTTTTGGGGTTTCATCTTAATACCATAATTTCCAGTAAAACCTTTCTTAAAATTCTCAATCATGCATTCCAAAACAGTAGGATGAGGTGTTTCTGTCCCCATGATTGGCAGATCAGAGTGCTGGTGTGTGTATGGGTACCCTTGTATGGAGCCGCAAGACAAATGGGGAGTGGCCGCTCGAAAGTGACCCACTCAGGTGCCTGCCTAACTGCGTGACTTGAACTTTAAGGACTGTCCAGGCATTCGGGAATTTTACTCCTCGCAAGAGTTTCCCTTCTGGCCTTTTTAGATGCATCCACAGTTCACAGATCAGGCCCAATCAAGCCCATGACCTTGGGGGATCTTTAAGCACTGAGGTGCCCCACCCTAGGTCTTGTGGCACAGGTGAGACAGTCCATTGCTTCCACTGTCTGCTCACAATCATTCAAACATTCACACATAATCACTCAGAGGTTAAACATTCCCACTCCAGTACCTCCTAAGATACAGAATATCAGAACAAAGTCAAATTGTGGACAATATCCACCAAATGGGATACACTACCTGACAGGGTCCATCAGGCCCCTTTAACAAATGAATGAAGTCAGCACAACAATTACAAAGTAGAGAATCTAGGGTCTGGTCCTGGGGGCCTACCGTGTCCATCACCAACACCCATGTCTCTCAGTCTCCTTAGATGGGTTTGTCCTTACTGCTGGTGGTAAGGCGGTGTCCCGGGCCTCCAGAGGCTCAAGGACTAATCACGTCCGAGGGGTGGTACCCCGTCTGGAGGGTTGGGAGGCTGTATCTTGCTCTGTCAGTGTCCAAAGTGACTGACCAAACGAGGATTGTGAGCAGTTTCGGTTTCCAGGCAAACGAACCAAATGTTGTGGATTTGGCTGGGAGTAACCGAAAAACTCACAGGAGATGTTGGAGCAGAGGTAAAACAGCAAAATTTATTTGCTAGCAGGACAGGCCCATAGGAACATGCCTTCAAGGGCTCACCCAGAGTTACATTGGTGGCTTACATTTATACAATTCTGGTCATGTGGTTTACAGAAAGCTTAGGGTCTATGTGTAGTTTTTCTTGTGAGGCATGGTGAATGTTATCTTGGTGCAGACATCTGGCCTCATTTGGGTGGGGGTTGCAGCTAAGCAATGTTGCAGGCATTTGCTTATCTCATGCCTACAAACTTGTGGTTAATGGTGAAGCGTCTGCTATTACTATTCTGAAAAGTGAAACAAGCAAGTGAAGCAAGTTACAGAAACAGAATGAGGCAGGCAGTTATTCTACATTATTTTATATTTTCCTTAACACCATGACATTTTTATCACTTGTACTATAACTTGAAGTCTGGTATTATGATGCCTCCATCTTTGAGCTTGTTTCCCAAGATTGGCTTCACTATTCTGGGTCTTCTGGTTCCATACAAATTTTAGAATTGCTTTATCTAGAGCTGTGAATTATGTTGTTGGTATTTTGGTTGGGATTGCATTGAATCTGTATAACAGTTGTGGGAGTATGGGCATTTTGACAATATAGATTCTGCCTACACAGGAGCACATCTTTCTATTTTCTAATGTCTTCTCCAATCTCCTTTTTTCAGAGTATAGTGGTTATTTTTATGGGGATCTTTCACTTCCTTGGTTAGGTTAATTACTAGATATTTAGTTTTTCATGATGCTACCATGAATAGTATTATTTTCATAAATTCCATCTCATTTAGTTCACTATTGGTTTATACAAATGTTATTGATCTTTGTGTGTTGATTTTGTGTTCTGCTACATTGCTGGAATTGGTTATTTAATTCTAAGAGGTTTTTTTGTGAATTCTTTTGTTCTATGTAGAGTATGTTGTCATCTGTAAATAATTATAACTTGAGTTATTCCTTTTCTTTTTTTTAAAGCAAAACATTTATTGGTACATTTTAGGCATACATAATGATAACACTCACCATAGGGAATTGCCCCCGTACATGATACATCCCACCTCTTTTTTCCCATCTCCCCTTCCCCTTCCTATGTATAAAAACTGTGTTTCCATTTTTTCCTTCTATATTTTTCTTGTCCCTTCCTTCCTTTCTCCCTCCCCTTCCCATTTGAACACTTTCTTCCCATTTCCCAATACCTATTATACATTTTAGTTCCTTTTTCCGCTTTTGGTTTCTCACACCAGAGAAACAATGCAGTATTTAAACATGTGTGTCTGATTTATTTCACTTAAGTGTATGGTGTGATAGGCTGGGGATTTAGCCCAGTGGTTCTGCCACCTGCCTTGCAAGCATAAGGACCCAAGTTCGATCCCTGGTACCAAAAAAAAAAAAAAAGTATGGTCTGAAGGTGCATCCATTTAGCTATAAATATCTGAAGCTCATCCTTTATGACACATTACTCTATTGTCTAAAAATATCCTATCTTATCCATTTGTTGGTTGATGGGCATTTTCTCTGTTCCCAAGATTTAGCTATCACAAACTGTGCTGCTATAAACATGGATGTGCATATATCACTGTGGTATAATGCTTTTAATTCTTTTGGGAAGATACCAAGAGGGGGAATAGCTGGGTCAAGTGGAACCTCTAGTTTTAGGTTTTTGAGGAATCTCCACATTGATTTCCACAAGGGTTGCACTAGTCCCCATTGCCACCAACAGTGCAAAAGGGTTCCTTTTTCCACACAGCCACTCCAGAATTTGTTATTGGTTGATTTCTGGATAGCAGCCCTTCTTTCTGGGAGTTACTCTTTTTCTATATGTATCTCTTTTTTTCTCTTACTTGTCTGATGGGCTGGCTAATATTTTGAGTACTGTGTTGAATAGAAGTGATGGATAGTAGCAATTTTTGTCTTGTTTCTGATTTTAGAGGGAATGCTTTTGGTTTTTCCTCATTTAATGATTCATAAGTGGCTTTTATCCAATTCAAATATGGCATTTCAAGATCTATTTTCTTCAGAGTTCTTATCGTGAAGGGGTGTTGGATTTTGACAAAGATTTTTTTGCATCTACTGATATGATCATATGGTTTTCGACCTTGCTTCTCATTGTGTAAAATATTACATTTATTGATTTGCATATGTTGAACCATCCTGCATCTCGAGAATGAAACATATTCATTCACAATATGTGCTGTTACTCATAATGTGCTGCATACTATTTGCTAATATCTTTTTTGTGGATTTTTGTAGCTCTGTTCATTGCAGTTGTCCTGTAGTTTTCATTTTTAATTGGGTCTTTATCTAGTTTTAGAATTAGGGTGATGCTGGCTTCTATAAATGAATTTGGAAGTACTACATCCCTTTTAATTTCTTTGAGGAGAGCTTGAGGAATATAGGTGATATGACTTCTCAAATATTTTGTTGAATTCAGTAGTGGTAAGGATTGTTATAGCAGAACAAGTTATAATAGGAAAATTCTGGAAGTGGCATATATGCTTGTCAATAGTTAAATGAATAAAGAAAATGTATAGTATTTTCTCAATGGATTATTACTCAGCCAAAAAGAATAGTAAATTTGAGTCATTTGTAGATCCTGAGATGATAATGCTAATTGACATAAATCAAATACAGAAGGTTAAATACCAATCACATTGTCTCATGTAAGAAGCCTAAGTATTAATAATATAAAGAGCAATGCAAAAGAGATAATAGGAAGAAGGGAGCAGACTGTGGAGATGGCAGAGAAGCTGTAAAAGAGGGGAAAGTGGAGGAAGTGGAGGCACATAGTAGTAAATACTGTCAAGATGCCATATATTTCCCCAATGTAAATGTAATTATTGTATATTGAAAAGAATTACATAATTCTAAATATAATTATAAAAACATTTAAAAAATATATGATGACAGGCCCAGGGATTTAGCTCAGTGGTGCTGCCACCTGCCTCGCAAACACAAAGTCATGAGTTTGATCCCAGGTACAAAAGAAAAAAAAAATGATGACATTGGCCACAGAATATATGTGCAAAATATATCAAAGAATGAATAAAGGTTATTAAGTATATATTCCCATACATTTATTAAATAAATAACACTTAGAAAAAAATAGTAAAATATAATATGATAAAAAATGTTTTATCAGAATAAAATGCTAAATATTGCAGACACTGTCAATATATTCCAAGTTGATTTACAATGATCAAAATTCTAACATATGCTGGGTGTGGTGGCACTGCCCTGTAATCTTAGCATTTGGGAGGCTGAGGCAGGAGGATTGCCACATGTTCGAGGTCAGCATGGACTACCCAGTGAGTTCGAGGCCAGCCTAAACTATACAGCCAGACACTGTCTCAAAAAACAAACAAAAAATCCTAACATGCTATGTTGTGGAAATTATAAATTATTAGAGGGCAATTGTGCTTAACACTACCCAATATTCGGGATTATTTGTCATCTCTGCTTCCTGAAGTTTTTAAATTGTCTTGGCCATTGCAATATTCAACATGTATTTGCCCTCAAATTAATTTACTCATGCATAATTTACAAAGGTAAAATTTAATGAGAAAAGTAGCTGCTTTTTTTCCTCCCAAATTCACATATGAAAACTCAATTTGTAAAAGGAGTGGCAATAAAAGATGGCACCTATGAAAGTTCTTTTATTAGTAAAATCTCCAGCCTCATGAGTGAGATCAGTGCTCTTATCAAATAGGCTGGAGAGTGAGGTAGTTTATCTCTCCTGCCATATGAGTACATAGCAAGAGGACACCATCCAGGCAGTCATTCCCACTAGACAGAAAGTTACTTTGACCTTAGTCATGTAAATGTCTAGAACTACAGGCAATGAAGTATGCAATCAAAATACCCAATAAAATATCCCTTACTGCAACCACAAAAAATTAAGATTACAAGGCTTTGGATTACTTGTGGGATAAAATGTTTTCAAGAATATCTTTGTTAAAAGTGAAAGAATAGCTCTCGGCAGTGTGCACTCTCTCAAGATGGCCACCGCTGCTGGTGCCGTGGGGTCAGTTGAAGGCAAGAAGATCGCCGACCTGCAGGTCATCGACCTCAGGTCCGAGCTGAAGCAGTGGGACTTGGACATCAACGGAGTCAAGATGGTGCTGGTCTCTTGACTGAAGCAGGCTATTGAAGAGGAAGGAGGCAATCCAGATAATATTGAATTAACTGATACTCCAAACAAGAAACCAATGAAAGGCAGAGGTAAAAACAAGAAGCAGATGAGTTGAGTGGAGATGCTTCCATGGAAGATGGTGCTTTTGTCAAGGACTGTGAATTGGAGAATCAGGAGGCACATGAACAAGATGAAAGTGACGAAATAAAGGATTCTGAAAAATTTGGTGAAAATGAAGAAGAAAATGCGCATTCCAAGGAGTTACTTTCTGCTGAAGAGAACAAGAGAGCTCAGGAATTAATAGAGGCAGAAGCAATAGAAGATGTAGAAAAAGAGGACATCGAAAATCAGGACATTGAAGCTCAAGAAGGTGAAGATGATACCTTTCTAACAGCCCAAGATGGTGAGGAAGAGGAAAATGAGAAAGATACAGCAGGTTCTGGTGATGGTACACAAAACGTATCTAAACCTCTTCCTTCAGAAGGGAACCTAGCTGAAGCTGATCACACAGCTCGTGAAGAAATGGAAACTAATGCAACTGTGAAAGAAGCTGAGGGTGACAACATCTCGGTCACCATCCAGGCTGAAGATGCCATCACTCTGGATTTTGATGGTGATGACCTCCTAGAAACAGGTAAAAATGTGAAAATTACAGATTCTGAAGCAAGTAAGCCAAAAGACAGGCAGGACGTCATTCCACAGAGCCTGGAGAAGGAAACCAAGGATTATGAGATGAATATGAACCATAAAGATGGTAAGAAGGAAGACTTCGTGAAGGGTGATCCTGTTCAGAAGGAAGCCAAAGAAAGTTCTAATAAAGCAGAATCTGGAGACAAAGAAAAGGATTCTTTGAAGAAAGGGCCCTCATCCACTGGGGCCTCTGGTCAAGCAAAGAGCTCTTCAAAGGAATCTAAAGACAGCAAGACATCATCTAAAGATGACAAAGGAAGTACAAGTAGTACTAGTGGTAGCACTGGAAGCTCAACTAAAAATATCTGGGCTAGTGGACTTTCTTCTAATACCAAAGCTGCTGATTTGAAGAACCTCTTTGGCAAATATGGAAAGATGCTAAATCCAAAAGTGGTTACAAATGCTCAAAGTCCTAGGGCAAAATACTATGGTATTGTCATTATGTCTTCAAGCACAGAGGTGTCCAGATGTATTGTACATCTTCATCAAACTGAACTGCATGGCTAGCTGATTTCCATGGAGAAGATAAAAGGTGATCCTTCTAAGAAAGAAATGAAGAAAAAAAATGATGAAAAGAATAGTTCAGGAAGTTCTGGAGATAAAAAGAATATGAGTGATAGAAATAGCAAGACACAAACCTCTGTCAAGAAAGAAGAGAAGAGATCATCAGAAAAATCTGAGGGAAAAAAGGAAGCAAGGATAATAAGAAAATGGAAAGTAAAGAAGAGAAGAATGATAATGGAACCAGTGGCCAGACTTCAGAATCAAGTAAAAAAAAATGAAGAAAAGAAATGAATAAGTTCAAAGACTC
This sequence comes from Heterocephalus glaber, assembly GCF_000247695.1. The sequence continues at coordinate 1,632,034 of NW_004624846.1, forward strand.
CAGGACATATGGCAATATTAGACCAAACTAAGGGAGATCATTGCAGGCCATCAAGAAGAGGAAGATATGAGAAAAGTCATGCAAGAAGCAAGGAAAAGGAGAGAGCAAGCCTAGATAAAAAGAGGGACAAATACTACAGAAGGAAAGAGATCTTGCCTTTTGAAAAGATGAAGGAACAGAGACGGAGAGAACATTTAGTTCGTTTTGAAAGGCTGCGACCAGCAATGGAATTTGGAAGACGAAGAGAGACTGCAGGGAAGAGAGATTGCAGAATGAGAGCATCGAGAGCAAAAACGAATTAGAACAATTTGTGAACGGGGAGAACGGGAACACTTACAGAGAGAAGGCGCCTAGAAATTGAAAGGCAAAAACTAGAGAGAGAGGGAAAGAATGGAACACACACTTGGAAGGGGAAAGCATTCCTACTGAACAGGAACTACGTAAGGAAGCTGAAAGGATTGCTTGAGAACGAGAGGAACTCAGAAGGGAGCAGCAGCAGCAGCTGCATTATGAACAAGAAAAAAGGAATTCTCTGACACGCCCACGTGATGTAGATCAGAGGCGAGATGACCCCTACTGGAGCGAGAATAAAAAGTTGTCTCTAGACACAGGTGCCCGATTCAGCCACGGATCCGACTACTCTCGCCAACAGAACAGATTCAATGACTTTGATCACCGGGAGAGGGGCAGGTTTCCTGACAGCTCAGCGCTATAGTCTTCCTCTTTTGTTAGGCAGGAACGCTTTGCTGGTCAGAGTGAAAGGAAAAAAGCAAGGCCAACTGCACGAAGAGAAGATTCCAGCTTTGAGAGATACCCCCCAAATTTCAGTGATTCAAGAAGAAATGAGCCGCCTCCTCCACGAAACGAACTTAGAACAGACAGAAGAGATGTGCGAGGGGAGCGAGACAAGAGGAGAACAGTGATCACGCACAACAGGCCCGACATGGCGCACCCGAGACACCCCCGGGACCCGGGCACAGCCCTTCCAGACCCGCCTCCCGGAAGGGCGAAGGGAGCATGTCTGCGGACAAGCGGAACGCAAGAGTTGAAAGGTCAGAGCGCTCCGGCAGGGACGTGTCAGGACACGGTGTGAGAGACGCTCCGCCTGGGAGTCTCAGTAATGCTTCGGGTATGGTGGCCGAGAGGGCGACGGAGGAGTCATCTCAGACCGGGGCAGTGGAGCCCAGCACTACCCTGAAGAACCACACGTGGTTGATTGCCATGGACGCGACACAAGTGGACCAAGGAAAGAGTGGCACGCTCCACCTTACCTTCTCAAGGGCCTGGCTACCATAACACGAGGCGAATGGACGACCGCTGGGCAGGCTCAGGCATGATGAGCCAGCACTTGAGTAATGAATCTCTAATTAATAGAATAGTGCAGATTGGAGGCAGTTCCATGCCAAGAGGAAGTGGCTCTGGATTTAAGCCATTTAAGGGTGGACCTCCACGGCGATTTTGAAAATGAGCTCTCTGCCATGGTTTCAAGATAATTTATTGAAATCTCCTGTAAACTTTAACTACTTAAGAAGAGGACCCTCTGACCTGCTTGAGAGTTCCATCAGATTTTTCATTTTCTTTTTTAAAAAAATTAACATGATTCTTTTCTCAATTTTAGAGAAGATGTTTAAATAGTTCTGTTGTAATTTTTAATAGTTTTGTGTATCATTCAACTTTCCTTTCTTACAGCACCAATACACATTTGAAAAGATGGGTATGAAAGCTGTTTTGTTGAAGGCTGTGTGAATACGAGGCGTAGTTTGCAGCTCTGTGGTAGTGGATAATTTGCTGCATTGGCGCTGTGGTGCCAGGCTCTGGATGTTCTTCGTGTCACCAAGCATTGTCTGCCTCCATTTTGAAGGCTGTCTAAACTTAAAAAGTCTGCTGTCTAATTTTTAGAGAGTAAGATTGTTCTTTGAATTTCTGAGTATTATGTAACCTATTTTTGAAGAAGGTACTGTTACATTAAGTGCATCTGTGTAACCTGGTTAAAAAAATGCAATCTTTTTTGAAATAAACCTTCATATTCTGCATAGTTTTAAAAAGTGAAAGAATAATAGTTCTCTTACTTTTACTGAAGATGGGCAGGATCATGTGGAAAACATGCCCTAAAAAGTGTTTTTTGTTATCTTTTACCTTAGAAGGGTTATCCCCACATACCCCATACCAGAAGACTCCTAGAAATTTCACTGAAGTAGAGGAATGTTAAATTTTAGTTGGATTTATTTCCCATATTCTGGCTCTCAAATGCTTTACTAACAAATCCGGAGTGGTTGCTAACTCCTGCTCACTTGGTCCCATCATCGTAATATCATTAACGTAATGGACCGATGTGATTCCTTGTGGGAGACAAAGGCGATCAGGTGCCTGTGAACTAAGTTGTGACACAGGGCTGGAGAGATAATATAACCCCAAGGTATTAGAGTGAAGGTAAATTGCTGCCCTTGCCAGCTGAAAATAAATTGTTTCTCATGGGCCTTATGGATAGGTGTGAAGAAGGCATTTACCAAATCAATAGCGGCACATCAAGTACCAAGAGATGTGTTAATCTGCTCAAGCAAGGAAACCACATTTGGTACAGCAGCTGCAATTAGCATTACCACTCGATTCACTTTATGATAATTTACCATCATTCTCCAAGGCCAGTCCCTCTTCTGCACAGGGCAAATAGGAGAATTAAATGGATACATAGTGGGGACTACCACCCCTGCATTGTTCAAGTCCTTGCTAGTGTCTCTACTCCCTGTAGTCCCTCTAGAGATGTGACATTGTTTTGGGTTTACTATTTTACCAGACAAAGGCAACTCTAATGGCTTTGCTTGGTCTTTCTAACCATCATGGCTCTCACACAACAGGTTAAGGAACCAATGTGAGGGTTCTGCCAAGTACTAAGTGTATCTATCCCAATTATGCATTCTGGAACAGGGGAATGACTACAGGATGGATTCAAGAACCTACTAGCCCCACTGTAAGTCAGACCTTTGCTAAAACTCCATTGATCACCAGACCTCCAACAGACCATACTCTTACTGGAGGGCCACAATAACATTCTGAATCCCCTGGAATCAGCATTAGTGCAGAACCAGTGTGGGGTAGTCCCCCAAATATCTGATCATTTCCCTTCCCAAAATGTACAGTTACTTTGGTAAAATGCCTCAGGTCCTTGTGGGGAAGGATACAAGAAAGATTGACCATATACATTTTTGGTGGTGTATCAGGATCCTTCCCCAGGGTACTGGGGGTCCCTTTCATTCAAGGTGTTCTGGATCTGTGTACTGGCTCAAATCTGGGAACTGGCTGAGGGACCATGACTCTGATGGAAAAAAGAATTTTTGTCTAAGCCGAGAGAGATGGTGAAAATGAAGGGAATCTAAGGATTGGTTATTCAAGTTGAAACCCTTTAATTTCTTGGCACAAGGGCTCTGAGGTGGTCACTGGGAGTGTCTCTACTTTGGGTAAAATACATGGTAGTGTTTCACATAGACTTGCAAATCTGGAAAAGCAATAATCACTGGAGAAGGTGAATGAATAAATGAAGGGTACTTCCTAACTTGATTCTGGATGTCCTTTAAGTTTGAAATTATTGAAAAGCAAAGTACTTTTTACAATACTATGCCAGAAAAAGAAACATCAAACTTCACTCTACTGGCTAAGTGATTAGTGAGCTTTCTCATCACAGAAACACCCCATACTAAAGAGGGGGAAGCTTTGGCTCATGTCAGTGAGGGATTCAGTCAATGGTTGGCTGGCCCCAAGACAGCAACATCATGGAGGAACTATGTGGCAGAGCAAAACTTCTTAGTTCATGGTGGCATAGAAGCAGAGCAGGGGAACAGAAAGGAAGGGGTGAGTGATCAGATAGAAACACCAAGGTCACCTCCATGTCCCATGCAGACACACCCACAAGTGTACCCCACCAATCCCCTGGGTATATCTCAAAACAATCAATGTGACACTCCACATTAACTATCATTTACATGACACTGATTATACCATGTTGTTTGTTATTATATATGTAGTTCAGCATTGAGTAGTGTTTTTAATCTTTACCTGTGCAAACTTTATCAATTAAATTTTATCATACTTTTTTATGTCTAAGAAAAAGCAATATACATGTGGTCTATATGGTTTTTAATATCCAGTGTTGGGTTTGAGGCATACATTGGAGTCATTGAATGATAGCTTCTTCAAATAAGGATATATGACTCCATATATTTTTCATGGAAACACAAAAGGGGCAGAACTGATGTTGTTTGAGTAGACTCATGGATGAAGAACTTGCCTTCAGACAAGCAGCATAATGTATCCACATTACAGTATGCAGACCATGTGGAATGGGACACAAAGAGTTGAGCTGCAATGGCAGAGTTCAAAATATTCAGGAAGAATTATCCACCCTGGTTTGGGTTGTAGAAGTGGAGAAATGAAAAACATCCTCCAGGTTTTGTAGGAGCCTGGACTTTTTTCCCATTCTGTATCTTGTTATCCAGCTAGCTCAGCTGCCTGACGTAGCTGTTAGGCCAAGGGCTTCCAATATGTGGATATGTCTAGAGATTATTTTCTCAAGACAGAGGGGGAGTGGATTGTATGAACATCTGGGTCACAGATGATGCTAAACATCAACACTGAACCAGAGAGCTTTCATTACAAGTAAATTTTATGGTATATTGACATGACTGATTAGGTTTTTTGGTTTTGATTTTGAACTCAATCTCAAGCCCTTTTCTCCTCTGCACAGGTCCAGTGGACGGGTCTTATCCTTTTATCCCACTTGTTAGTTACAAATAAAAATTATTTTTACAAGCTCCATCTTTTAAGAATTATTTGGTCTTTCTGGATTTCAGACTACTCTCCATCAAGAAACTAATAACAGTCCCACAGCCACTAATAATCTTACTATGATACAAAGCACAGATGTTTCATGTTAGTTTTTTCAAGAGGCATTGAATTTCCTATATCCGAATTCCTAAACTATGATCCACTGATATTACATTCTGTGAGCGTGTTCATAGTTTTTGTGGTGTGACAGGCTGTGCAGAATAGCTACAATATATTTGTCCCTAGAGTTCACCCAAAATATCACCATATATGACATAACACAATTTCAAATGAACAATTGAAATAGAGGAATGTCATTGAGTGTCCAGAAGATTAAACCCTAAGGTAGCTACACTATTTGAAAGGAAGAGGTACTTATAAATGATTAGGATCTGACTAGAAAAATAGTTAGACGGGTATATAGTACTGTGAGAAGAGCAAGAGTTTGTTCTAAAAAGGTAAACAGAATGTGCAAATCCCTAGGCTCAGAGTATCTTGTGACAATATCCAACTGGAATGATGAGGGAGCCAACAATACACAGGAAAAAGTGGACAGTTCACATTCAATTCAATTCACATTCAATTTTTCATATGGATATAAGATCATGGCATCTATGCTTTTCAATAATAATTCATTGGTTTTTTTTAGCTGTAGCACAATTCAAGTTTATTCCATTTGTTCTTGCAACACAAAACTTAAACACAGTATTATTTAGCATTTGGATGTACATGAACTAGGATACTTATGAGAAACCCAATTGTGTCAAAAGGATGATGCTGTGGAAAAATGAACTCAAATATATCAAAAATGCACAAAGAACTAGTCTTCCTCCATTACTGCTCAGAAAGGTATGATTTTTTTCTCCATTTATGAAATAGAATCGGGATGATTTAATTTTTTAAAATTTTGTGTGCAAAACACTGCAATTGCTTATTTATGTAGGAGGGCACTCTTACAAGCTCCTTCTATACACAATTGAGTATAAGATATTACATGGAAGAAAACGGCAGCTTGGTTGAAGTTTTAGGAAAAAATTCATTAGGTACATATAGATTAAAAACCCAGTACCTGGGGAAAAATGAAAAAAAGACCTACTTGTTTGCAGCTTCCATACAATGCACTTACCAACTACATACTTCTATGCCGAGATGGGTTTAGAGGGGTGAGCTGTGCACAGAACTACTTGGGACACTCAGGTACTGTCTTTGACTCTATGTCTACAGAAACTAGCCTGAAGCCACGGGGGAATTTGTTAGCAACTATTGTAACAGGCAATCCACCTGTTTTTACTTGATATACTACATAAGAAATGACTCAATGATTTAATACAAAACTACAGAACATGCAAGATTTTGTCTAAGATGTTAAATATTGCTTCAGTGGAGAACAAAACTAACCTTTTGCTAATGGATGTAGTACCAAAAAGCAGACATGTTTTTAGCTTCCTTTACTCAAAATATAAACATTAAGTGTTGTGAATTTCTTTGCCAAGTGGTTCACAAATACATTATAAATAACCTAGTTAAAAAAAAAGAAATTGCAAACCATCTTGGCCAGTCTATTCTACTCTATGTACGTATGTAATTTATTCAAGCAATTGCTTCATAGTTATGGGGTTTACAAAGTGACTGAAAAAGAAGAGGGAAGGCCAAATAGCCTCTACTGCATTACAAGGAACATTAGGATAAACTGTACAAAGAATCACATGGTTTCGGTACCATAATGACTTTGAAAGCAGACAGGCAGCAGTATGAGGCCACAGGGAGTCGTTCTTTCCTAGTTATCAGTCCATCACTGCAGGAGCGCTTTGATTGCCTGGTTATTGGTGGCTTTAAGGGCAGTCAACCCATGTGGAACTTTCACAGTCTTACCAGCACCCTTTGACAGAAGCAACTTCACACAGGAAACATGGCCCTCATACACAGCAGACAGAAGTAGGGTAATGTGGTGTTTATCTGGAGCATTTATATCTGCTCCTTTCAGCAGCAGGAATTCCAGGATTTCGAGCTGTCCACAATCTGCTGCATAGTGAAGAGGCTTCCTTCCCGCTTCCAGTGTCCGGTTGACATCTCCCTTGGCCACGTAGTCCTTTACCTCGTCCAGGTCTCCCTTCTTCAGGGCCCACACGAACTCCACGTTGCACAGCACTGCGGCGGGCAGGCTGGCTGGGAAGGGACGGCGGCGGAGGCGGCAGCACGAGCGGAGCCCGCAAAAGGGCTAGGAGGAGGGGAGGCGCGTGGGCCGCTGGGCAGGCAAGGCCGTTGGCCGCAGTAAAGATTGAACTTGGGACTCTTTCTTTGAACCGCACTCTCCACCTTTTAATATTTTCAAAATTTTGAGAGCAGGTGTCACTACGTTGCCCAGGCTGCAGTAAACTTTTGATCTTGTTTCAGCCTCCTGGAGTGGTCAGATGACAGGTGCCACCATGTCTGGATAAGATGTGGGGTTCCTTGGTCACCACTATTGTCCAGGATCACTGTGCTTAGTTAAATGAAACTTCAGTGGGGCATGGTGCTGCCCACCTCTCATCTCACCCACTTGGGGCCTTGAGGCAGGATTATTGCAGTAGCAAGCCCAGGCCAGACAATGGAGCAAGAGCCAGATCAACATAAAGTAAAATCACTGGGGCTGTGTCTCCAATCTAAAGTAACTTCTGTAACATGTGTAAGGCCCTGATTTCAGTCCAGTACTAAAGCATAAAGGAAAAAGTGATAAGTACTCGGTGGAAAATTTCCTTTGATTTAGAATTTTATGCTATTTGGACACTAGTGGTCTGTGCTACAATACTTGCTGAAGATGCTGGGCAGCAGCAGTGAGTCCCTGCTCTGTCAACTACAAGACACCAAGTGAAGACATCCAGTGATTTACAGTGCAGCACGTTTAATAGGTTACATGAGATATTTAGTATTTTATTATGAAATAAGCTATGTGTTACATTTTCTCAAATACAGGTAAATATAAGTGTATTGATCAGTTTTAAAGGAGTCAAAGCCTAGCAATATTTACTAGATTATATCCATAATCAGTGCATTTTCAATATATTATATTTTGAACTGCCTGTGGGTTGATCAAGATATTTTCCCTTGTTAACTCAAGCAGAATGTGTAGGCTCATTCCTTCAACTCTTTGTAAAGTGCTTCTCTGTAGAATAGGAAACTTATCACATAGCACCCTGTGTGGAGTGCTGTACAAATCAGGTTCTCACAAAAAACTTTAGTGTGATACATTACAAATAGTGTTTTGATTTTTTTTAAAAGCAGTGCTGTGGCTATTGTTTTCTGGTTTTGGTTTGGTTTGGTTGTTTACTTGTTTTAGTACTACAGAGAGGTGCACCACACTGGTCACACTGTCTGGCTTGTTCCGTGAGTACAAGAGGATAGGATAGCAATTGTCAGTGATCAAACACAGGACTCAGCAGTGTGAGCAGAAGACACCAAACATGTACAATGTGGAAGTGAAAACGTTTCCATTCCTAGTTGTATTTTATGCTGATTATGGGAATCATTCTTATGCCTCAGTCCTGGAGAAAGTATCTGGCTTTCTACTCTACCCATTTCTGATTTTCCCACTGCCTCTTCCTTGCCTTAATGGCCTTAACTCATGTCTGCCTAGAACTGTCACCTCCCAGACTTGGTGCTCTTCTTCCATTGCAGTGACTTACATCTTTCTAGGGGAAGAGCTGACCATGAGCATTTGTTCTGTTCCATATGTGGCTGGAGCCTGCAGTCCCTGAAAACTCCTCAGTTCTCCTGAATTCCCCACACTCTGTAGACAACTCCCAAGTTGGCATCCTGGAGAAGCCAGTGGGAGTGGCCTCTGCAGAAGGGCACAGCTGAGATAAAGCATAGAACTTCAGTTCACTCACCCCTTAAGTCTGGCCTCCACACCCCCGGTGTGTGTCATCATAGCACAGCAAGCTGTGGAGCCCTTTGTGGGTTTTTGTTCTAGTAGAATCCGAAAGGCAATAGGAGAGGGAGGAAGTCCCCAGCATGGTGGTGCATGCCTGTAATCCTAGCACTCAGGAGACTGAACTAAAAGCATTGCCAGGAGTTTTAGGCCAGCCTGGGGTACATAGGGAGACCTTGTCTGAAAAAAAAGAAGAGAAAAAGTGTTCAAGTACAGACTGTGAGATTTTTTGTGTCAATCAGCATGGGTTTGTAATGCAGTTAGAAAAATGTCACCACGTGGGGTCTTCTGCCCTTTCGGTGCACCATGTCATCCAGGAGTTTATGTGTCCATGACCCTGCTAAAGCAGAGGTTTTCAGCCACTGATGATTCATTCCATACTGGAGAAAATATGTGGATGTAACATTGCACTTCATTTGCCTTTTCCACAGTCGTGGGAAAGCAGGCTTCTCAAGTCGTCAATGATATAAATGCACTGGGAGCATTCTTTTTTGTGCTACCCTAGAAACAGATCAGAGGAAATGTCGCTGATGCTCAGGAGCGTGCTTGCTGGTACACAGTGTGTCAGTTTAAAATCTAATACTATGTGCACTACCACCACCAGGGGGCAGTAACTCCTATTTCTCTTCCTGACAAATGCCAGAATTTTTCAAAATTGATGAGTTTTACTGATTTGAATAGATAATCATTTCCATTTCCCCCATCTTTTATGCCTTTTCCCCCCCTTCCTGTGTAAGTCTGTGTGTAATTTATTTGACTATATATTATGTTTTCATATTTGTGCTGGGGATAGTTTTTAAATAAGGTTTTGTCTCTTCTAGTTATTTATCACTTGTAGAGAATGAAAATACCTTCTATAATTTTTAATCTTCACATTAATTTCATCAGTGATACTCTTTGCTGAACAGAAACCCTGTTACTGTTTTTGTATCTTTTTATAGTCATCTTAACTTTTATGCCTTTACGAATTTATATCTGCGGATTTTTCCACTCTTCCCAGATGAGAAAGTTATTTTCTTATACCTTCTTGCATGTGTTAGTTTCTTATTTTGCCTTATATCTGCCTGGAATGCACCTTTGAGTGTTTGTGAAAAATCAGGTTTACTTGTGCCACAAACTGCATAACTTATAGCCATAAATGTGTGATCAATTATCTGTTCCTCTTGATTTGTGCTGCCAACCATATCAAATCTCACTTTAGAATGAACCACAAGCATTTCTTGATATTTCTTATATATTTAGTGTGTCTATTGTCCTGTGTTCTGTGTTCAAACTTAAATGGCTGTAACTCTACCACATGTCCCAGAAAATGGAAAGGAAAACTTCTCTTTACTTATTGGAGATTTGAAAAATATAGAGCTGTCCTTTGTGTTTCAGAAGAGATTGTAAAAGATGTTTGTCACATCCATAGTTGCTTCAGTGGTATTATAAATATAATAGTATTAAGAATATAATTTGAAGAATTCATAGCATATCACATCATCAAATCTAAATCTGTACATTATTTTCTACATATTCAGATGATCTAAAATTTATTTTTCTTTGGGTTTTTTTCTTTTTTTTTTGGTACTGGGGATCGAACTCGGGTTCTTGCGCTTGTGCAGCAGGCAGCAAAACCACTGAGCTAAATCCCCGGCCCTTCTTTGGGTTTTTTGAGACAGGGATTCCCTGTGTAGTTCAGGTGGCCTTGAATTTATTATGTAACCCATGCTGGGCAAGGACTTGTGGGGTTTTTTTTTCTTTTTGGTACCAGGGATCAAACTTGGGTCCTTGCACTTAGGAGGCAAGTGGCGGAACCACTGAGTTAAATCCCTGGCAAGAACTTGTGGTTTTCTTCTGCCTCAACCCACCCATCTTCCGAGATTACAGGTATGTGCACCATGCCTGGCTGTCCAGCTTTATCTGCGCATAGTATTTTTCTCTGTGATTATGTTGCTGATCTTTTTTGTTTTTGTACTGGGGATCGAACTCAGGTCCTTGTGTTTGCGCAGCAGGCAGCAAAACCACTGAGCTAAATCCCCAGCCCTATGTTGCAGATCTTTAAAGAATTTGTTGATGAGGTTTTATAAAAGTAGATATATAAATACTTGGAGGTGTATGACTTTCTCATTGTTGAGAACGTCTTTCCTTTACAGTGATGTATGAAAAAGATTTTCTTGTATAAAACAAAATATTGCCACAGACGGAGACAAGTCACAGAATGGTCCACTTGTTAACTGCTTTTAAGATTGACATTAGAAATTATGCAGAGCACCTGGAAGGAAGCTCCCCGCCTCCATCCCAGGCTCCTAGGGCAGAGAAGCTCAGCCAGTTCCAGCACCTGGAAGGAAGCTTCCCCTGCCACCATCCCAGGCTCCTAGGGCAGAGAAG
>NW_004624846.1:1645451-1757440 GCF_000247695.1 Heterocephalus glaber
AACTAGTGACAGGATCATATGGCTTTTTCCTTTCCTCTGTTAAAATGATGACTTTTGGGGGTGGATCTTCCAATGCTGAACCAACGCTGCCAGCCCTATAACAAAACCACTTTCTACATACTGCCAAAAAATAAAAAAATAAAAATAAAATAAAATTTTAACAGCCAAAGACAAGTGTATGATAAAAAGTTTATAGTAACTGAGATTAAAAAATATTAAAAAGCTATAAGTAAAACAGATACAATTGATATAAAAAATTTTGTATGTTTGTCTTGTTAGAAAAATAAAAAGAGATATACAAGACCAGAAGGCCTAAGTATGTCAAAAAGATGTGCAGAAATGATTTATCAAAAAAAGTATGTTTGTTTGCTGGTTTCAAGTTTGTTTAAAAAAAGTTTAAATATGTTTACATTGGTTGTCATCAAAGGGATCAATTCTAAATATGTTACTATGTGTACACTGGTCGTCTTCAAAGGTTTTAACCAACAGGTTACAAGATGACTTCTCCTTTGTAATGAGTAAAAAAAAAGACTGTTGGGAAGGGACCAAGGCCCTCCTTGAGTTCCTGCAAGACACAGGATATAAAGTCTCATGGAAAAAAGCACAAATTTGTCAGACCAAAGTGCAGTATTTGGGATTTGACTTAGAAAAAGGACAAAGGAGGCTAGGTCCAGAGAGAAAGGAAGTCATTTTTTTCTCTACCGAGACCCACAACCAAAAAGAAGCTTCCAGAATTCCTCGGGATGGCAGGATTCTGCAGCATCTGAGTCCTGGGGTCCACAGAGAAAATAAAGCCACTACATGAGGTATTAAAGGTAAGTAAAAGGACTAAACAACATTCTTCTTTCAGAGAAATGAAAAAGGCTTTAGGCAAAACTCCTTCACTCAGTATCCCAGATGTCACCAGACTCTTCATCTTGTTTTTAGATGAGAAAAATCATGTTGCCTTGGGGGTTTTAACTCAGAAGATGAACTCTTGGGAAAGACCTGTTGCTTGCCTCTCAAAAGCGTTAGACCCCATGGCAAGAGGATGGCCTCCCTGTTTACAAGCTGTGGCTGCTGCAGTCATGTTAATAAAAGAAGCTGACAAGCTGACTTTAGGGCAAGAACTGGGTATACTTCTCATTCAATAATGGAGTCATTAAATAGTAAAGGGCAGAATTAGCTCTCCAATAGCTGCATCACTCAATACCAGGCACTGATGTATGAGAATCCTCCCTGACCATCATGGCTGTAAAAGCTCTAAATCCTACAACTTACCTGCCCTCTGAAATGGATCCACCTGACCACAACTGCCTTGTGACTGTTAATGAAGCCTGTGCTAGCTGACCAGACCTTCAGATGACTCCCCTGACTGATGCTGAGTACAACCTTTTTATGGATAGAAGTACCTCAGTTAGGGAGAAAATCCATCTCTCCAGATATGCATGGGTAACTGCCAAAGAGGTGCTCCTAGCCGAACCTCTTCCAACAGGATGGTTGGCACAAAAGGCCAAACTATGGGCATTGATTCAGGCACTCAGATGGTCAAAAGGAAAAAGTCAATATATATTGATGCCAGATCTGCTTTTGCTGCTATGCATGTCCATGGTATGCTGTACCAAGAGAGAGGATTGCTTATGACAGAAGAAAAACAAGTTAAAAATAAAAAAAAATCCTGCAGCTCCTCGATGCAGTTTGGGAGCCTCTAAACATAGCTGTCATGCATTACAGAGGCCATCAAAAAGTAAAAGATTTCATTACTCTTGGGAACTCAAAGCCGAAAGCTCTCCTTTTGAAGATATACAAATAGACTTCACAGAAGTGAAGCCATGCAGAGGCTACCAATATCTATTAGTACCTACTCAGGGTGGTTTGAAGCTTTCCCCACTAAGACAGAAAAAGCCCAAGAAGTATGCAGGGTCCTTCTAAAAGAAATCATTCCAAGACATGGACTCCCTCTGACCATCAGCAGTGACAACGGTAAAAGTAGGAAAGATGAACAGAACTGTTAAGTTAGCTCTCACTAAGTAATGCCTAGAGACCCAAGGCTCTTGGGTAGATCTCTTACCCTTTGCCTTGATAAAAATTAGAAATGTGCCTAACAAGGGAAAGTTCTACCCATTTGAGATCCTGTTTGAAAGGCTACCAGCTTTGATTAAAAGCCTTAGGGGCAATACACACAAAATAGGAAGTCCAATGCTTAATCAACAGCTTGAGGCTCTAGGACAGGCTTTTTATCAGCTACATAAATATTATGAGGAAAGGGATAATATTCCCATGAACACTCTTGCTCATTTATTTGAGCCAGGGGACCAAATTTATATAAAAGATTGATAAAAGAACTCCCTCACCCCAGTGTAAAAAGGGCCTTATGTTATTGTTATGACAACTCTCACAACAGTAAAATTTGCAGAAATCCAGCCTTGGATCCATCCTTCAAGAATCAAGGAATTTCATCCAGGAGACTCCTGAACATGGCAGCTGGATCCAGCAAACCCGCTGAAGGTGACCCTGCTGAGACAGCACTCTCAAAGCCTTGCTTCTGCCACTCAGGAAGCTGACAGGACAATGGATGGCAGAAGAAATTAAAGGAGACAATGGTCTCAAAAGCCCTGCTGACAGGCTGAAGTACAGCTAAAAGCCCATAAATATTTGTACCGCTTTGTTAACTGAAACTATCCTACTCACTATTGTTGCTGTTTAGTTTTATTATTTTCTTATTATTGCTGTGTGTTTAGTTCTAATTAGGTTCCTCTTTGGCATTGGTCTGAGTGCTAGTGCCCCAAAAGACTGGAGCACTTGCCAAAAATGCTGACTTGCAATCACATATTGATGTACCATCCCACATTTCTGTGTTCTTATATGTTTAAGGTAAATACAGGACATTGGAACTTTGAACTGAGTATGTACAAGCCTAAAGATTCAAAGTTTGATGCCCAAACCAAACTAAGGTAATTAAATGGAAACCCAAAGTGCATGCCCTGCCCATTACATTTGATGGATTCCCATGCCAGCACTATGGCTGGCCAGAAGTGACAGATTGTGGAGGACATAATAGGGAATGGCAATACTGTACAATGAGGTGAGAAGGGTGAACAAGAATGGCTATAAAGTTCCAAAGACAACAAAAGGCTTAAATGGAAAAAACACGCAATCCCCAAATTGCCATACTTGTAAAGAAACAGTGTAATCCACTTAAAATAGTTATACCTGAATAACTAAAAGGACAGGTTAATTCACTGGCAGATGTAGTGCTACAAAATAGAAGAGCCCTCAATTTATTAACTGCTAAGTATGGGGAAACTTGTCTTTACCTAGGGAAGAATGTTGTTATTATGCAAATCAATCAGGAGTAGTCAGAGAATCCATGACCCGACTAAAAGAGAGATTAAATTGGATGAAAACTAAATATGGTTCCCAGGATACTAACTCCTGGTAGAATTGACAGTTCACTGGATGGAAAATATGGTTGGGAGCCCTAATGGGACCCCAAATGGCTAAAGGGTCATTGGCAACAAATTGGCATTGGATTGGTAGGCTGGTGACAATCAGTAGCACCCACTGGCTCCTATTAACAGCAGACCTGGGACTAGCCTCTGATTGCTGGATCTGTGCCCCCTTAAGCCAAATGTCATTCCAGGCTCTTGGTATTACAGTGAGTAACACTATTGTGGTGGACTCAACCTTAGGGGCCTCAGCCCTGCTAATTGAAGAACCTACCGAGGCCATAGGTAACAGTACCTGCCTTCTTGGAAACAAACTACACCTGAATTCGACCTGTGAGTGTACAAATATCATTGTTTACAGAGATAATAATGTTTCTGCTCCTAAAGGGACCTTCTTTGTTTGTGGAGATGGAATTTATAGAGTGTTCTCCCCCCAAATCCATGGACTCTGTGCCTTAGAAATTTTAATTCTCAGGTTCTCAGTCTATGCCCTGACTGACATGGCAAAATTGCCTCTAAAAATTGGCACAATCAGAGGTCTCAACAAGATGAAAAGGGACCCTATTATTGTGCCCATAATGGCAGGACTAGCCATTGCTGGAAGCCTTGCCCTAGGGGGAACAGCTCTTGGTCTAGGACAACAACAGTACCTATCTTTAGGAAAGGAAGTAAAAGAAAGTCTAGAGGAGGTAAGAGCCTCTAACCTCACACTCCAAGGGCAAATTAACACCTTGGAAGATGTGGTGTTAACAAAATAGAAGGGCACTGGATTTATTAACTGCAAAACGTAGGGGAACTTTATTATATCTAGGAGAGAAATCCTGTTACTATACTAATAAGTCTGGAATAGTAATAGAATCTATGGATAAACTTAAAAGGAGGTTAGACAAAATGGGAGAACAATTTGACACTAAAAATTCAGATTCATGGGGTGACTGGGCCCTATCTAAATGGAAACCATGGTTATGGGTCCCTGCTGGACCACTACTCACTTTGTTAGCCTTAGCTACAACAGGCCCCTGCATTATTAATTGGATAACCAAGTTCATCACACAAAGAATAAACTCTATTCAGAACTACCAGATGTTAATCTCTACAAGATATGTAGAGTGCAGGGACATTAGTAATGTCAGTGATGAAGAATCATCATGAAGCAAAACAAATGGGGAAATGTTAAGGAAAATATAAAATAATATAGAATAACTGCCTGCCTTTTTCTGCTTTTGTAATTTGCTTCACCTGCTTGTTTTGCTTCTCAAAATAACAATACCAGATGCTTCGACATTAACCACAAGTTTGTGGGCATGAGATAAGCAAATGCCTACAACATTGCCTAACCACAACCCCCACCCAAGTGAGGCCAGATGTCCGCACCATGCCTCAGAAGCAAAAGTACACCTAGACACTAACCTTTCTGTAAACCACGTGACCAAACTTGTATAAATGTAAGCCACCAGTGTAACTCCGGGTCAGTCCTTGAAGGCATGTTCCTGTGGGGCTGGCCTGCTAGCAAATAAATTTTGTTGTTTTACCCCTGCTCCCCTGTCTCCTGTGAGTCTTTTGGTTATGCCAGCAAAATCCACAATATTCCCACTGCACTGTCCTATATAAACCTTATCCCGGTTAATCTTGCTTTCTCTCGCCATTGTTCAAGGCAGCCCAGCAGGTCTTTCCCCCCAGTAAAGCCTTGCTTCAGGTGCTCCTGTTTTGGCTTACTTTCTTTCAGTTTGGCTTCAGAGATGTACAGGATATTAGGAAAGCACAATTCTGAGTGTGTCTGGTTGAGTCATGATAGCATGACCTGAGAGGTTAGATCTGGCCCCTGGCCCCTTCCTCTCAGGCTCTTTCCCTTCTCTCTAGTTCCTGGCTCTCATAAAGTAGTTTTCCTTTTTCTTCATTTCTATGTACCATAATGCTTCTGCATTAGAAGCAATCAAAACGAGACTGCAATCATTGAAATAATGAGATGAAATAAACCTTTTCTTCCTAAGTTCCACATGTCAGATACTTTTCCCTGTAACAATAACAACAACAACAACAAAAACCTAATACAATTCATGCTAGGTATCTGTTCTAAACAAACTTCCAAATCCCTTAAGTTTTTCTTCAGAAAACTATATAAATGAGTTTTTCTCTATGAATACTCTAAAGAGATTTCCTTCAATGTGTACATATTTCAGTCTGACCCTAGCAACTCTGCATATCAAAATGACCTTTTCTTTCTATAATCCACGTAACCCAAGACATACAGACATCTAGCCCTGAACTCATGCTTAAAACAAACCTGTTTGTCTATAGACACTTGGAATCTTGCTGCATACTATTTTGCAAGCTGATTAAGGCCTCCTTTTAACTACCAGTTACACTTGTAAGTGGTAACTCATAAGAACCCCATGAAGAATATCCACAATGATGTTAAAATGTATATGACAGTGTTTTCTGGGAAAACACTTCAATAACCCTGAATAGGTTGACATAATATAACATCATGACACTTCCATCTGCATGTACCCCAAAATGCAAATGCTGTCTCTTCTATCTGCAAATTAATTCTCTGTGGCACCATTTTACCTAAATCATTAATACACATGCTTTGAGTCTCATTTAAATGTTACTACTTCCAGATGCCGTCTCTTACTCCCCACCATGCTACTTCAACGCTACTGAACTCCTATGTGTCAGGAGCAATTCTACATGATTTGGGGGAAAATAATTTCATAATTAAGTCATGATTAGGGCCTAGTTTTCCTGCCTACAGGCCAGCTATGGCATGTTGAGACATAACTCCATTTTCACCTCACATCACAGCTAGACCTCAAAGATGCTGTGATGCTCCAGGGCAGGACTACACCAGCTGGCGACATCCTGGGAGGAACCACATCTTCATCTTCATAGTTCCTCATTGTTCTAGGATTATTGCCACCACCCTCTGAGTCATTTGCTACTTTTATTTCTGCTGATGTTCTGAATAAAGGTGTGGCAAGCTTGGGGTCTTTGTCTTTGCTGCCCAGAACAGCATGGATGAGGCCAAAGCTCAGCTTCTTCTCTAAGTCTCATTTCTGTCTATATACTAATTAATTCCCCTTGTGCTGTCATGGCTCACAGGAAACTAGGACCTGATGCAGAGGTTCTAGAAATGTCCCCTCTCCCTGTTCCCTACACCAATGGACACCTGGCTTGCCTTATTGCCCTTTATTCCAAGCTGTCATGCCCAATGTAAGAGAATTTCTCAATTTGAATCATGAGAAGCTGGAGGCACAGAAGAGGTTTGTCCATAGTCATTCTGTCTCTCAGCATGTATAATTTTTCCAATCAAATGAGCATGTGTGATAGCCAACCTGACTCCATTTGTGAACCTGGCTCCATTTGTTGTAGTCGAGTGGTTCTGGGTGGTGGCCTTCCCCTTCCCCCTCAGGAGACCTCTCAGTTAATGCATAACAGACTGCTGCATCCTGTGTGAGTCTGAAGCTATGTTATCTTTACTGCCTTATAAACAGAAGACCCTGCACCTATGTAATACTTTGTTTTAATTAACCTGTGTAAAACTGCCCCGACCCTCTCTGATTTAGCAAAGTTCTGCTCCTGCGAAGTTCTGCTTGTGAGCCTTCCCCAAATAGGCCCTTTAAAGGGCCCTACAAACTGCCTTTCTTTTATCCAGAGCTTTTGGAGGCCTGAGCCCACTCTGCAATGCTGGCTATGATTATAAAGGATTCCATTTAATTCAGAGTGTGGCGCATCTCTATAGTTCCAATTTACCTGGCTCCATAACACATGAAACTCACAGTGGTGACAATATGAGAAAATTAAAAAGAATAAGATGCTATGAGAACATGGAAGAAAGGAGTGTGAATCTCACTAGTTTAGTGAATGTGGTGGCATTTCACTTGGAGTAGTTTTAAAGATACAAAGGAGTTTTCCAGGCAATGTCAAAACAACACTGATGGCAGAGAAAGTAGTTTGATGCTAAGGCATGTGAGTATGCTCAGCATGGAGAGAGGACATCATTAAACATTCTCTGACCATGAAGACCATGTAGACCATGAAGGAGCATGAAGACCATGAAAATAATTCCTCTTGTGCCTTTGGAAGCCAGTAAAATGTTTCAACATTGTTCAGGTTGAAGGTAGATTCTACATGGAATAAGGGGGCCTTTTACTTACTGCCTGGGTGCTCCTTAGCCAATTAAAAAGGAAATAAGACCCATCCCTAGAGAAAACTCAACTCACTAGATCAAGCCACAAAGCATACATGTCTGGTGACAAAAGCTCAAAATAAAAGACTGGCACTAGGTAAATATAGTCAGCAAATACAGGTTGCACATCCTTTCAGACAGCAGCGTAAATTTAAGACCATAATTATCACTATGAAAGCAAAACTGAGTAAAAAGGAGAGCAAACCAGTATCAGAAAACTACTCCAGGAAGCAACAGTTTCAGGCAGGTGGGCTTTGGGACCCAGAGGAAAAGAGTGAGCTGGAGCTGGCTCCACTGCTCACTGCTGTCCTGGCATGTACAGAAGTGGGGGCAGAAGGTTTAAAATGGACAAATTCCTCTCTTTCCATGTGGGAAGACACTGTTCCTGTTAATTGTGTTTTCCTGAGTTATCCAGAACTAACAACAAACTGAACACTCTGATAGCCAAAAGCCTGAGGGGAAAAGAGGATCAGAAAAGTGTAAAACTACAACCTACAGAAAGGAGGCACTCATCATGAGTGTGTGACCCACAGGGACACACAACCACCCTCTGTGCTGAACAAAGGACTGCCCATGTCCAGGACAAGTTACCAAGTACTCCATAGAGAAAAGCAACAACTTAGGTGGGCCAGGTCCTTGTCTCCTGGTCCCCTGCTGTTGGTGGCTACACCAAAGCACCAGTCTATCAGCAGCAGCTTCTCCCCTGCTCTGCTTGGCTTATGCCCATCCTCACTGAGGCCTGCATCATAGTCTCTAAAATAGACTTTCTACATTGTGTGGGTCAACAACAGGCTAACAGCCCAATTGATGGGCAGAGGTCCTCTTGTTTCCCAGTCTAGTCTTTTCCATGTGGAGATAAGTCCACCTTTCCTCCTAGGAATGCATTTTTTGCCCAGAAAGGGGAAGAGAGAGGGTCTCCTGAGGAAGTGGGGAGTCATCTTCCTTATTAGCTGGGTTGTTGGTTCCTCACTTCTGCGGAAGCCTCTGATGTCTAGTAGGATCTCTGGGTTGCTGTGCAATAAAGTCCCTTGGTTTGTTGTCCAGTGAAGTCTCCTAAATTTGGCAGTGTTCTCCTGGCTGGCTCGCCAGATGTCACAGTTGAATGGTCCAATAATAGTCCAGTTTTTGTGTATGGTGAGGGAAGAAATGCCAAGCTTACATCCAGTAGTAAGTAGTAAGTCACTATGTTTATTGAGGATCATGAGAAAGGTAGCAGCAGCAACAGGAAAAGGGAAAGGGGCTGATTACTCAGGCTTTCAGAATTTTAAGGCCAGACCCCTCTGGCTTTAGGTGCCTCCCACTGACTCTCCTTTGGTATTAGTGCTGTGCCACCTAGGGCATGGAAATCCCCTAGGCTCTTGTTATTTCACTTTGTACCTCTCTTAGGATAACGGAAGAAGGAATAACCATTGGGTGCTGTTTAGAGTTAGATGGAGAGAGGAAGTGACTCCCTCAGCTCCTCTGTTTCTAACTATACTAATAGCATTTCAGGTGGAAGCAGCCTTAAATACAAAAACAATCTGGCTTCTCTGCTGTTAAGTATATAATTTAAAGAAATTTCAATGATTACTGAGAAAATCTTAGTCTATTCATGGTTGATAGAAAATGATGATTTGCGGGATTTAAAATATTTCCTTTAAAAAAACATGCAGTTTGAGTGTGGTGGCTCACACCTGTAATTCTAGCACTTGGGAGGCTGAGGCAGGATGATCTCCGTGAGGTTAGGCCAGCCTGGGCTATATAGTGAGTTCAAGACCAGACTGAACTACATAGAGTGGCTCTGTCTCAAAAAACCAAAATAAAATAAATACAATAAAAAATTTTAAAACACCCAGAATACTTAATCTCCGTACAGAGAAAAATATAAAAAATTTGTATGATCATGTTTGATTACACTACATAATGTAGAACAGAAAGTCACTGGTTGAAAGTTTTCCTACTTTACTCATTCCTCTGATACCAGTGAACTAATATTTATATTTAGTTTGGCTGCATTTATGGAACAAGATTTCATTTTTAAAATGGCATAAATTTTCCTTTAATGCAAGGACTCTATTTTTAGCAGCCATTGTATCTCTAAAGGGTAACAACTGATAGAGCAAAATTTTTAACTATACTTTTTCTGCTTTGCATTCCCCAGTTGTAATATTTGCAAAAGGCTAATGTCTAGAAAAATAATTCTTTGACTATCATAATCCCACATCCTCGTGTAAGGTTTTGCCTCCTCCCTCATCTCTGACTTCACTGGAGAAGTGTGGGAGTTCCAGACAGGATATGTACACACTTTAGATGGGATGCCTCCTTTTTAAGTGATTACAAAGACAAGTACAAAATGAAATAATTCTTAATTCAGATATGTTCCAGTGCCCCAAAAGTTACATAACAAACAATACTTACTAACAACTTAGGAAAGATGAGACATTCAAATTGAAAGGTGCCCTAAGGATCTTAAGCTTGTAACAGCTGAATGGCAAAAAGGCCATTTTATTCCACTGTGACACAGCCATCATTGACTGGTACTGAAGGTTAGATGCCGACCCTGTCGTTACTGGCAAACAAGAAGTTTAACTGAAGAGGCATCATTAAATTAAGAAACTGAAAATACATTTTAAAGGCAATTTACACGGGGGAATATGGTTCTAAGGTATTCTATGTAAAGAGAAATTATAGATAAAAGAATTTGCAAATGAGTATGCTAAATAAATTCTATGAAATACAGTTTTCCTAACAGTATTCCCCTAAAAAATTAGCAACTCTATAGACTTACATTTCATTTACTACTATTGACTTTTAGGGGAAATAATCATATTTGGCTGATAATGACATAATACTAGTTGTAACAATTCAGACAAATGAGTTGACAAATTCCCAAAATAGCTAATCGAAATTCTTTGTCAAAACATAGGCCCACACAGAAATAGCCTGAATCTGCAATTTATGAATTAAAAGTTTTGTCTTGGGCAGGATAGGTAGTGGAAGTGAAGTGGGCCTAAGAACTGCATTATCCTCTAAAACCTCCATTGATTTCCTGACATATCTAACCTGATTGTAAGTGATAACTCTAACATTATGCCAAGCAATAACACAAACTCCGACATAAACATTTATTTACAACCCTGAGGTTGATAGGAAACTATCCTGAACCCAACCAACACCCAACACCAACGCTAACCCTGACATTCACCCTAACCCAATCCTAGTTCTAATGAGGGGTGCCCTCTCCCCATCAGCCTCTCTGTCTGTCCTGGCCCCTCTCCATGTGTCTGGATGGCTCCTTGCCTGCTGCACCTGACAGGCCAGCTGCTCAAGTCGAGGGATGCCTAGGACGGGCTTAAGCAGGAGGGTGAAGCCTGAGGTTGGCGAGCTTGGCAGTTGCTCGCACCCCAACCTGCCCAGAGCCCAAGTCCTGAATGAGGGCTGAGGCCGTGGAAGGAGGCTCCTCACCTGCTGAGAGGAGCTGTCTGCAGGACTTAAAACACTGTGGACCTCAGCTGCCCGGGCCAGAGGACAGAAAGGTCAGGAGGCACAGCCTTAAGGTCCCCAGAGGGGCAGAGCCTGGTTGTGGAAGGAGGAAGAGCCTGCCTCAGGTGTGGACACCATGGGGCCCGCTCATAGGAGAGCACCTCCCTCCACATCACACTCAAAGACTAAGGGGCCCCAGGGCATGCTGGGCAAGGCTGGAAAGGCCTCTCTCGCCAGGCAGCGCCAGGTCCTGACTGGCTGGGCCTGCACTCCAGCTCACCGTGGAGAAGGGGATGTCAACAACTTCAGAGAGAAACAGCCGCTGATCTGGGTCTGAATGCAGGAGACAAGGGTCCTGTCCCACTTTTGGCAACCTAGGGGGTCAGAGACCCTTCCAGCTCTAGAACACTCCACTCAGTGCCGTGGTCCAGGGCTCCCAGGCAGACTGTCTCGTCCACTGCCATTGCTGCTTCATGCATCTGCCCTGCGCCAGCCACATAGCAGCTGTGTGCCTTCATCTGAATAACAGGGGTTGTAGGGGCGCCCGCTTGGGTTATGGTAGGAGTTGGCCTGCTGAGGAGAGGCTGTGCCACAGCTTGCAAAAGAGGGGAGCAGTGGCTGGGTACCCCCATCTTCCCCCTGGAGAACAAGGCCCAAAGAGGCCCTGCACCAAGACATTGAGCGCAGGCCCCATTTGCACCGTGCTAGACCTACCTGGCTAGCTGCATTCAGGGGTTCGGGGGTGCTTCATGGGGAATGGGATGTCAGGGTGACTTCCAAGAGAAGTGGTTACTGAGCCATACCTGTGGTATGCACAGGAATTAGCCAAATGGAGCACAGCAGGGTGGCACTTCAGGGATGGAGACAGATATGTCTACAAAGGCTTGGAGGTGAAGGACAGTAGGCTCTTCTGACCTCAGGCATGAAATGCAGTGACAACATGCACAACGCCGGGGGCACACGCTGCTGTCTCTCAGCCTGGCCTCAGCTTTGCTATGCTCCTGCATCAACCTCCTGAGTAGCTGGGATTACAGATGTGCGCCACTGGCACCCAGAATTAGTCACTTTTTAATCTTTGCTTTGTTTTTTTTTTTTTTTTGGCACCAGGGATCGAACTCAGGACCTTACGCTTGCAAGGCAGGTGCCGGAACCACTGAGCTAAATCCCCAGTCCCCATTTGCTTTGGTTGTTGAGGCAGTGTATACATTTCCGACTTGTCTTGAACTTACTTGCTATTCAGTTCAAGCTGACCTTGAACTCACTAGCCCAGGCTGGCTTCAAACTCACAGCAATCGATTGTCCTGCCTCGGCCTCCCAAGTGCTCAGAATATAGTCATATGCCATCATGTCTCGTACTGATTTTTTACAGACATAAACAGATTATAACATTAAAGAAATAGCACTAATACTAAAATTAATAAACATTTATTTTCTATCTCAAAGTTAAAAGGAAAAACCAAGTTTTTTAAAAAGCTAAATTTAGCAGTTTATTTGAGCAAGGACAAAAAGGATTACGCTACCTGGCAGTCCTCAGTCAGAGCAGGTTCAAAGAGCCAGGGTGTGCAACGGGAATGGCAGCACTTGTGAGGTGAACTGAGGCACAAACAAAGCTTCTGTTACATGCTGCACCTGACCAGCACAGCTGCTGTAATAGCTGAGACTCAGCTACTTGTCACAGAATTTAGACCTAAACCAGGTTTTCCTCTAAGTACAAAATTAGATTGCAGTTTGTTTCCCAAGGAATCCAGCGTAGAGCTGTCCTTACCCCAGCTGTAATTCGATTTAACCTTACCAATAGAATTTTGAAGTGAGTAGTAG
This sequence comes from Heterocephalus glaber, assembly GCF_000247695.1. Next base: position 1,658,352 of record NW_004624846.1, read on the forward strand.
CACATTTAATTTACACAATTTTAGAAATAATACAGATTCAGACAGTTTAATACTGTACGATTTTGTCTTTTTTTTTTTTTTTTTTTGTACTGGGAATCGAACTTAGGACCTTTTGCTTGCCAGGCAGGTGCCACTGAGCTACATTTCTGGCCCCTACTTTATGATTTTGAATCAAAGCAAAATGAAATTGTAGGAATGCTGGCTCCTCCACCTAGCCAATCTGGTCAGAGCACTACAGGTACAGGGGATCTGGATTCTGTCCAGGGCCAGACCCTTAGAACAGTCACCTTCCACTCACCACCTACGGATTTGCTGCAGGCCCAGGGCACTTGACAGCCTGCCCACCACCCCAACAGTCACTGCTAGCCTGACCTGACCCCAGGGGCAGTGACACCAGCCTGAGGACAGAGAGTGCACTGGGACCATGTAGGGTGTTGAGCATGAGCTGCCCCAGCCTTTCCCATCCCACCCCAGACACAGAGACCAAGCAGCACCATGGCCTTAGCACCCACTGAGCCATCTAGGGCAATGTGGTCCTTCCCCTCAGCTCAGAGCAGGATGCCAGGGAGCCAGAGGCCAGCAGCCCATCTGCCGACACCCCCGCCCCTTCAGCCCGGTCTTCTCAGCCCTCTTTCTCACTGGACAGAGGGGCCACAGGAGTCCAGCTCACCAGGGCAACTGACATTAGGAGGCTGGTGACAGAAGCTGCTGACTCCACAGCATTGCCGCCAGAGGTCGCAGAATCTTCCACCTGCCCACCAAACCCAGAAGCGTTGGTGTGCACCTCCAACTACAGTACCCAGAATTCTTGGCCCTGATAGCCCACACCCAGGACTACAGTACCCAAGAGATTCTGTGTGCCCCAACCACAGAACTACACTACCCAGAATCCTTGCCGTAACCCCCGCAGACTGCATTACCCAGATTATGCATGCCCCAACCACAGAACTACGATACTCAGAAGCCTTAGCCCACCCCCATTGCGATACCCAGAAACCTTCATGGTATGCTCCCTCCCAGGTCTACAGTACCCAGAAGACTCTGTGGGCCTCAACCACAGAACTACAGGACCCAGAAACTTCAGCATGTCTCCCATTATAACTCATAGCATCCTCCGTGGGACAACTTTTCCCCCAGGACTACGGTACCAGAAAGCCTCCCTGTGCCCCCGATCACTAGGACCAAGGTACCCAAAAGCCTCTGCATGTACACCTGTCTTACAGTAGCCCTCAGTTTCCATGTGCCACTCCCCCTTCCCGGATAACCAGAAGCGCCTACGTGGCCAAAGGACTGCAGTACCCAGAAGCGTCTGGGTCCCCCCTCAACTACAGGACCCAGAATCCTCTGGGTCCTCTGCAAAGACTGATCCCCAGGGACTCTGCTACCCAGAAACCTCAGTGTAATCCTTACAAGCACTGCAATACTCAAGCCTCAGCCTGACCGTGCTGAGAAATATGATACCCAGAACCTTCTGCAGGCCCCCTCAAGGAGAAAGGTACCCTGAATCCTCGACCGGCTTCCTCATGAACTAGTGTACCCAGATTCCTAAATGAGACACTCCCCAGAATATGGTACGCAAAATCCTTGGCCTGCTTTCAGTCCCCCCAAATGGAATACAATATCCTGAATCCTCGACGTGACCGCAGGAGATTACAGTGCCCGGAATCTTTGGCATGTCGTTCCCTCCAACCACCATCAGGACTACAATACCCAGAATCCTTGATGCAGCCCAGGACTACAGTAAACAGGGTCATCAGTCAGTGCCCGCGGATTCATTGCCCAGGACCTAGAGGTCATTCATTCCTGTTTATAACACACCTGTGAGATATGATAGGGAGTCTAAGGTCCCTTGATCCAGTGGGGTGATCGTTTTGTAGGCTCTGATTTCTATTTTTAGGAGCGTTATGGATACATTGAGAACATTTGCCATTTCTGTGCTACAGGTAAATAATTTTCTAGTGTGTCTTTGGACTTCAGCCTTAACTATGTTTTTCTATGCAGAACTTTTCAGCCTAGTGCGGTCTCGCATGCCTGCAGTCCCAAACTTGGGAACCTGAGACAGGAGGATTGCTTTCAGTTTGAGGCCAGCATGGGCTACATTCGTGAGTTTGAGGCCAGCCTGAACTACAAAGGGAGACCCTGTCTCAAAAAGAGAAAAAAACAAAAATATTTTCAGTTTCTAAAAAAAAAAAATTAATATTCTATTGTCTAAAGGTGAATAATTATAGTGCTTTAATACATTGTTCCTTTTAGAAATCATTCCAGTTTTAGTGGCTTGTTCAAGGACCTAACCCAAAGGGGACAGTATTTGCAGACCCTGAGGCATGCAGCAGAGATCCCAAGGAAGACTGGGCTAGGCGGGAGCACTCTTCCAGGCACTTGGGTTTTTCTCCAGCCACTCCCAAGACCAGGGCTATGAGCTCCTGGAGAGACACTCAGTTTCCTTCTTGTTCCATATTTCCAACCTGGGACATTTAAATATTATGTAAATATATTTAATGAACATGCACATTTAAACATCTAACCATTATATTTAATTTCATTACTTCCTGTGATGTTGAATTAAAACACACACACACACACACACACACACACACACACTCACTGAAAGGTAAGGCCTCAGCACCTGAAGGAAAAAAAGCAGCTGCTTTTAAACCGAAGCAGGAGCTGCACGCAGTGATATGTGGGCTGTCTCCAAGTAGTTCCAATGAGAGTTTTATAGCACCTGGGATTTGTCCACCTTCTTCATGGATGCACAGAGGTGATGCATTTACTCTCACGAATGCCTGTCTGTGCTTTTGTTGTTCAGGCATACACCACTTGCCTCAAGACTGAAAATGAAACCATCCTGGCTCATCTGGTGCAGTGAGGCAGAAAACCAGGCTTCGTTGTTGCCTCCTCACCAGCCCACACACACCCAGTGGGTTGGCAGACTCCCCGGTGAAAGTGAGAGCAGCAGATTAGCCGTCCCTGTATGAACTGTTTCGTTTTTGTCCCTGTGTCCACTGTCCAATGATATGAGCAAAACGTGAAAACTCGTTTTTAAGCCAAAGACTGATCGAACAATTTAAGAAAAACAAAGTGCTAAGTATTTAGAACTGTTTTTACTGCAGCCTGTCTCCAGGGGAGCTGGAGACTTAGGCACTATGCAGCTGGCCTCACCAAATCTTGGAATGCTTTCCTCATTTCCACAGATATCTGTGAGGTGACCTTTGAAAAGAAAGGGAGAAAATACTAGACCGGAGGAATTAGTGTGACCACATGCTCACTTAAGATTGTTTCACCTTGTTCAACACACAAATCAAATGACATAAGTACTTTATTTCTTTAATACAGTGTATAAAAATATTGCACACCAGTTGCAAGTAGCATGCAGAAAAATCCTTACTTAGAAACCGCCCTAATGACTGTCTGTTCTGGTGCTTTATGGCACCACCAGCCATAACAGCAATGGACTCTGGACCACTGCAAAGGGCAGAGTCCATGGAAGCCTCCCCCTTACTCCAGCTCCAAGAGCCCGACGGCTCAGTACCATGTGTGCCAATTCTCATTCACAGCCTCAAGTCTTCAGGCATGCATTCCTTTCAGTCTGGGGCACTGCTGATTGAAGCCGCAAACAAGCAAGAAGGACCACTGTCTAGCTACTTTTCTTGCTTTACAATCATTTGTTTTCTTTCCATTGTATTTAATCATATTTTTATACGCTACTCTTCCAAGAACAAATGGAAGCATTTTGCAGCAGTTAATGATTACTCATTCTTGAGGAAAGTAAGCTTTTCATAGAGATGAAGTCACATTTGGTTTTTTCTTTAAGTCACTCAGAAAACTGAGATAATTCGGGGTTGGGAAGACATCTCACTCCTAACCGCATACTGGAGTCACAGGGTTGAGGCAGGAATCTGAAGGGAAGGAGGTTACTTGCTGCCTCTGCTCAGACACCACCCCAGTAGCTTGTCCCCATGTCCCATCTCTGACATCTACTTCCAGAATTCATTCCAAATAAACATGACTCCTTCCCCAGGCCACCATTGAGGGCAAATGATTCTGAAAGATCTGGTGATGCCAACTGAAACCAGTTTGCTAATTATATTTTCTATCTATTACATGAGTAATGAATCTGACCCAGGCTGCAGTCCACCCTGTCCTAAGGATGGAAAGGAAGGAAGGATTTTGCTTACACATTCACATGTAAGATTAGTGGAAAATCTGAAAAGAAGGAATTGGGTGTATGAGCCTTTGGAAACTATGCTCATTGTTGATATCTTTTTAAACTAAGTGTGATACAGTGAACAGCAAAATAGCAACACTTGCAGAGCAACTGTAGGGGGAACTTCCTCAGTCAGGTCACCTGTTGTTCAAACATTTGACAGCCACACAGCCCTGGACCCTCTTCTGGATTTAGTGGAAAACAAATCACCGCCATACAAAGCACTTGGGAGGGAGCCAGGCACTCCACTTTCAGCCAAAGGATGAAAGTTCAAGTAAACAATGTACACAAAAGGAAGACAAAGGAGAAAAAGATTGAAAACTGAACTGATAAGCCAAAGTCATGTGACGCAAAGGAAAACTCTCTGAGGACTAGTAACTGTGAAGATAAATATTTACATATCTCAAAGACCTATTCTCACTACAAAAGTTACACAGGGCATACTTTTAAACAAACACATGAATATATTAAATGGAGTAGTTTATAAAATATGCTACCACTGAGAAACTCACTTCTCATATTCTTCTCTCAAATAATTGTGTGCTAGAAAAGATTATCTTGATTAAACAGAGTAAGCTTTGAAAGAGTTGGTACAATGACAAATTTTTCATGTTATCTTGGGTGCATATTCTCTCCTAAGGTTCTGAATCTGAAATCCGTTCATCCCAGGAGGCATGAACAAGTTCAGAGTTGGGGTCCCAGCAGTTGCTACCACACTAGTATTCCAGTCTTCCAGCACTGGGCACTGCCCCTGGCTGCAAAACACACCCTTGGCAGGGAAGAGGGAATGGGTGCAAATCTGTGTGAATTTCTGGGGTGTGGGTGGGACTGGACTCCAGGGCAGGGAAGTGCTTCCGCCTCAGGCACTGCCCGGTGTGAACCAGGTCTCTGTCCTCTTTGGAAGCTGTGAAAATGCACTGTGGAGGCCACTTGCCTGGGAAGTCTGCAAAGGACCTGACCAAAGAACCTCAAGGTTCTTCACTTCTCAAGAAATTGCCCCAGTCCAATGAAGGGCTGCGCTTGGCAGATCAGCTCTCACTCATGTTTTCCTGGATGGCATTCATAGAACAACCTCGCAGCCCTCACTTGATTTTAAATGTGCTTCCTGACTCATTAAATAAGATAATGGGTTGCACTGTTTGGGAAAAAACTGTGGTTTGCAAAGATGCCCTGGAAATTGTTTTCTGTGTATGTGGGATGTGTGTGTGTGTGTGTGTGTGTGTGTGTGTGTGTGTGTGTACACTCTTCATTAGCTGCAGTTTGCAAGTAGAATGGCTTGTGATTACAGAACCTTGAGCTATATGGTGCAGATTACCTGGAAGGACCAAATACCACGGCACTCAGGCTTGATTTTCATGCTTTTCTCCTCTTTAAAAATCAATTCAGGGATTGTCAAAATGCATCACAGAATCTTTCAGTCAGCAAATCAATCAAAAAGATGACCCAGAAAATATTTCTCAGCAACACTCCCTTCTCCAGCTGCCCTGTGTGAGCAGGACATTGGCACTGAGAACGTCTCAGCATTTGTGCAGTTACCAGTTCTAACTCAGCCAGCGTGCAAGGTCTGCCTTCCCCCCTTGTCCACAGCACTTCAGACCTTCTCGGGTCACGAAAGCATTGGCAGTAGGGTACTTCATTACTGGAAAAGCAGCAGTCCTGTGTCGCTGGGGTTCACTGCACAAACAGCCCTGGGGTCCCCTGTCTCCCGTGGCATCAGGGTCCCCTGGTTGTTGGGGCGTTTGCTTTCTGAGGAGCAAAGAGAAAATGTGATTGAGAGCCTGTCTGCTGCAAAACATTACCCTGCAAACTCTCCCCTTGTAGTCTGTTTTGTGACATCTCTGCATTTTGAAACACATCCCTTTGTTTTTCAAACGATGAGAAGAACTTTATCAAAGGGAGCTGTCCTCTGGCTTCTCTGATACAGCAAGTCTCCCTTCAGGCATTCCTCTGATTCCGAAATTTCTCTTAGCCTTTTCCTACTTCTTTGAATGTTGACAAGGTCAGCACTAACCACCAAGGGCTCAGACAGCAAAACAGAAAACAAGGAAGGAAGTCCAATTAAATATTTGTAAGCAAACAGATTCCATGCTTTTCTTTCTTTCTTTCTTTCTTTCTTTCTTTCTTTCTTTCTTTTTTTTTTTTTTTTTTTTTTTTTTTTTTTTTTTTTTTTTTTTTTTTTTTTTTTTTTTTGGTACCGGGGATTGAACTCAGGACTTTGTGCTTTTGAGGCAGGCAGCAGCACCACTGAGCTAAATCCCTGGCCCCATCCATGCTTGTCAAACACCAATGTCTCTAACAGGCCCACGTGCTGGCCAGAAGACGGAAGGTACCTGCCCTCAGCCATGAAGGTGTCCACCCAGACTGTGTTCCCAGTGGTCACAGCAGAGCTTCCCAGAGAGGTAGAAGAAAGGAGCATCAAGGCAGGATGTCCCCAGCCTAAGAGGTGGGGTACCCCATGCATGTGTCCTACATTGCATCCATGTGTCCACATGTCCTGTGTCCTGTGCAGCTTTTAAGTGTAAGGTGCAGTCTCACATGCTGTCTGGGGCTTCTAAGTGAACCCCCATCTTGACCACAGAGAAATGTGGAGGTGGCTGTAAAGATCTGAAAGTTTTGCTCTGAAATTAATGTTTACTCCTATCTCAAAGGACAAATCACTTGTCTTTTATACCAGTATTAAAGCCAGCAATTTATATATTTTATTCAAAAGCCAGAAAGATCTATCTTTTGGCAAGTATTCAGTTTGATGAATTAAAGAACAAGATGACTAAGAACTAGCAAACGGAAGAGCTATTTTTCTGAATTAAATGACGAGAAAGAGAATACACAAAAGCCCTATATAACCATACCCTACACATGGTCCCAGGAGAGGCATGGAGATGCTATGAATCATCCTTTGGTTCTGGTATTTCCACTTGTGACAAACATTTTTACCTTATAGGGTAATCAACTGAGAAAGTTATAATTTAGTTCTAGATGGAGTAATTTATAAATCTCTGTCTAGTAGATAAAACCTCCATGTAAAATATATCTGTTTTTTGTTTTTTGGTACCAGGGATCGAACTTAGGACCTTGCGCTTGTGAGTCAGGCACAGTGGCACTGAGCTAAATCCATGGCCCTAAAATATAGCTGTATTCTTTTACTTATAAAGCTTACCTTTATTCATCTCAAATTTTCTGAATTTTTCATAAAATCCCAAAAAGAATCTTTAAGCATTGCAACACAAATGTCATGGTAAACTACAGAAAGAGCAGAGCATGAGTTCTTGTTTCACGTGCTGTGAAGGCTCAGATCTGGTCTCAGGAAGGCAGGACTGGCATACAGCACATGTCACACTCTGGCTGTGGCCTGGGCTCCAGCCCCCACCGGATCTTCTTAGAGGAAAGAAGCATTTGAAAGCCATGAGTGCTGGGGTGACACCGAGCCCTTGAGTTCTACAACACCAGGACAACCAGTCCTTCCCTGTAGTCCTCTAGGGATCCCGTGCTTTCGGAGAGTGCACCCTGCCTTGTGGGCCTCAGGGAGTATGTCTGTGAAGGACATGCCATAATGGTGACAGTCAGCACCATACAGGAGCCAGGGCAAGCCCTGCAGGACTGCCCCCTGATCTGAGCAACAATGCCAGCCAGGTTAGAAGGCAAGTGACATATGCCCTGGGTGGATCAGAAAGGACAAGGTGGGGAGAAGGTGAGGGACAATGGGAGCTGGTGCCCTTGGACCTGTGTTGTTTCACCCTTGGGACTTTCCAACCCTCACCCTCACTTTCCCTCTTGCTTCCACACTGGTCTTTTTGTTCAAGGTGGAAGTTCTCAGCCTAACCAGAGTTCTCATGTATTTCATATGTTCAAACTGAGAAGGACACTGCCAAGACCACTCTGCAACTAAATCCCAAATCCCCTTCCAGTTTAGGATTTGATGCTGGAGCACTGGAGATGGGGTCTGGAGGGATGAGAGGCAGCCGGGCTTTATTTTAACCTGTCATTCTTACTTGAGTGTGTGTGTATGCTCTCTTGTTACTTCACCACTATTTACACCCCGAGTCCACCTATCGCCTACTTGGACAGAGCTCATTCGCTTTTCAACAGCCTGATAAGCGACGGTTTTTTGTTTTCTTTTCCTAGTTTCCAAACTCCAAAGATAGATTTACAGATTGTTGATTGCACACAAAGTAAATGAAATGAAGAGGCTGGACGACCTCTGGCAACCTCTCTGCACTGTGTGGACAGGCAGGCCTGGCATCAGGCCCAGGCACCAGTGGGCACAGGAGAGGCCCCAGGACAGCAGTGCTCTCCAAGCCAGACTTGTTCCCTGGGACCTCGGGGCGCAGGGCACCCTCATCGGCATCCACTCGTCTCAGGCCCAGAAGACAAAAAAACATGCAAACTAATCTTTCTGTGTTTTTAAAAATTTGATGCTTATCTACATTGTTTGGGGACTTAAGCTAGTGTAAGACGGAAACATTTTCATAAATTATAAGGAAGAACTTCAAGCATGAGCCTTCTGTTTCCAGGCAAACAAGAAGTCCTCCTCCTGCTGTTTCACATCTTTACTGAGGCCACTCAGAGAAGTTCTTGGGGCTTCTTTCTGTCCATGAACACAGATGGGCTGAGCACAGGCATATCTGCCCCCCCCCCCCGCTCTAACCCTGATGATGCTGAACTTTCAATTAGTACCTCAATGGCAGGCAAAATTATGATTTTTTAAAAAATTTACAGATAGTGCAATGTTTAAATCCTTGGTTCTCAAAGACAGCCTTTAGGTGCTGCCTTCTCCCCTGTACTCCCCCTGAAAGCCTCACCCCAGGGAGCAGGGAATGAACATGCCTCAGCTTCCCACAGAAAGCCTCAGGTCACCTGGCAGAAGAGCTGGAGCTCAGTCCCGTGCCTCTGCATGTCCTATATTATCACCCAACCATAGAACCAGGGCAGCTCGGAATGAGTCGGGTCCAATTCACCCAGTTCAAAAACTCAAAGCCCTCAAATCCATTTAAATAAAATGTACCCAACTAAAGATCTTTTCTTGCTAAATGAATGTCACACTTCGGGCAAGGTCCCATGGAGAGATTTCACATTTTAAGGCCTCAGGGAAAGTGCGCATAGCCTGTCTTTGGGCCTCAGGTGAGACAGCAGTGCTTACCTGGGACTGCTTGGACCTCAGGTGGGGCCACAGGGTGCTTGGCCCGTTGCACATAGGCCCTGGGCTCTGGGACCACTTTCACTGCAGGAAATGGTAATAGCAGGGGAGTGAAACTGCTGGCTGACAGCAATCTATAATTCTGATTTCTCCTTTTTTCACAATAGTAAGCTGAGTGGGACGATATTAACTTACAGTGACAGCAGATGCAGCCCACTGAAAAGAACCCTAACCCTAACTCTTTCTGCTCTGGCTTCAGTGACTATCCAGAAGCTACTGCATCTCCATCTCTGGGGTCCCTTCTAGCTGCAGGGGGTGAACCCCAAGCACGGCTGGAATCCGCACCCAGCTGGGTCGCCAATCTCTGGCCTACATGCACGCGCAGCCCGCTCCCCCAGCATTTCCAGGCGCCTACCTTGATCCTGGTCCCCAGCGAGGGCGGTCACGCGGGTCCCTGCAGCCCCTGGCCGGGGGTCTCCTTGGCCTTCCTGCAGGTGTACAGCCATTTGATGATGCGCGCGTTCCTCTCCACGATCGAGGTGGTGCTGGGAACCTGCTCCGTGAGCGCCTCCTCCTGCAGCCCGTCGTCGTCTTCCCCGCCGTTGTGCCGCGAGAAGCCGCCGTCCGAGGTGGCCACGCTCGCGCTGCGCACCTTGAGGGCCGCGCGGTCGGAGCCCGCGGAGAAGTTGTCCCTGCCCAGTGCCTCCACCACCTCCGGGTCCAGGCCGCAGAACTGGAAGAAGGCGTCGCGCTCGGCCCCGGGGTCGCAGCTGCGCCGGCTGAGGTCCGAGTGTGAGCGCCGCAGCTCCGCGCGCGGCGCCGCCTGCGGGGGTGAGGTCCCAGCTCGGTTCCCCGGGGCCGCGAAGCTTCCGAGGGTCCCGGGGACCGCGGGGCGTCCGGGGGGCGCAGGCTGGGCCCCCGGGGTCCTGGGGTTCCCTGGGTTCTCAGAAGTCGCGGAGCTGGGCTTGGTCCGCGCGGGGACCCCCAGCTGCGGCGTCGCGGGGGGGTCGGGCGTCCTGTCCTTGCCGGGGCCCGGGAAGAGCTTCTTCACCAGGCTGGCCCGGGGGCCCTCGGAGCCCGGGCAGCGGACAAAGTCGCACTTCTGCCTGTAGATGACCAGCGAGTCGGGCCTCAGCGGCCGGCGCGGGGCCGCCCGGCGGGACACTGGGGCGGGGACGCGCAGCGCGGGGCCAGGAGCGATGGGCTGCTGCCCGCCGCCGGGTGCGCCCGGGCCGCGGGGCTTCGAAGCGAGGTCCTTGCTGTCCGCCGAGCCGCAGTCCTCGGAGGTGGGGCCCCTGCCGCCCCCGGGGCCGCGAGAGAAGCGAGCGCGGTCGGCCGCCAGCCGCTCCACGGCGCTCTGGCGCGCGGGGTCCCGGGGCGCGTTCGGAGCTGGAAGGGAGCGCATTCGGCCGCTCGGTGTCTCGGTGTCGAGTCTCCGGAGCCGAAGTCCACGCAGGGGCCGAACAGCGCCCCAGGGCCGGATCCGAAGTTGGGGCGAGCCTGATCCGCGCGAGCGTTGACTCACCCCTGTGTCCCCGCCCCTTTCCCAGCCCTCCCCCCTCCCCCCTCCCGGTATCCCCACCTCCGCCCAGCCCCCACCCCACCCCCCCCCCGCCCGGTGTCCCTGCTTCCCCTGCCCCGCTGCTCACCTGACTCCCGCCGCGCACCTGCTTGGTGTCCCCTCCCCCGTCCCTGCCCCACCTCCCGCTGCCGGCAGGGGTGGGAGCGCCTTCCCTGCCCAGGCCAGGTGTCTGGCGCTACTTCCTGTCCCGAGTCCCTGCAGTCACTTCTGGACGCCGGCGCTTCCAAGAGAACAGAGGGAAGAGCTCCTCCTCCTCCAGCAGGTGTCTCCTATTCATTGAATTCTCCTCCTCCTCCTCCTCCTCCTCCTCCTCCTCCTCCTCCTCCCCCTTCTCCCCCTTCTCCCCCTTCCCCTTCCCCTTCTCCTCCTCCTTCTCCTCCTTCTCCTCCTCCTTCTCCTCTTCTTTTTTTCTTTGGTACCAAGGATCAAACTCGGGACCTTGTGCTTTCGAGGCAGCAGCGGTGCCACTGAGCTACATCCCCGGGCCTGTTCTTTGAATTCTTAACGTGATCTCAGGGCATTTGGAAATATTTTTCTTAAATTGCCTCAGTCCGTACCTGAGCTCGTATTACCAGGAAGGATATGAAAGGAAAACGCATCTCAGGGCAGTTTCCTGGAAGCGGGGCGGTGGGGAAACCGCGATTGCCAGGGTAGATCAGCCTAGGAACGCTGAAAGTGCAAGAAGGTATTTCCAAAATTCCATTCTTTCCAAAAGTTGGACAGAAGACTAAGAGACGAAACACATCTGCCAGACTAGTGAAATAGGCATGTTACCGCCTGGAGGAGGCAGCCCCAGGCGCGATGACCTCTGGATGCCTGGTGCCTGGCCAAGGTGAGAGAACACAGCTATGTGTCAGTGGGCCCGGCGAGGGAGAGGCACCCGGGAAGCCTTCATGAAAGACCCAGGCTCCCAGTTCCCGGGGTGGAAAATATGTGAGAGACTAGAGAAAATGAGATAGAGGCCTCTGGGCTGGGGCCTGTTTTCCACACAGGAAGTGGTGGATGAGCCAGGGTGCCCCCGCATGTGGGCGGCTCTGGCCACCAGGCCAAGCGTGGGGTCAGCTTTTTTCTTTTCTTTTCTTTTTTTGGTACCCGGGATGGAACTTGGGTCCTTGCAGCCTTTTTCTTTTCTGGCCTTGTGAAGCTCCTTGGGCAGCAGCAGCAGGTAGGAGAGACTCTCCTAGGGGCTCTGGAACTTGTCCATCCTGAACACCTAGCCAGGTTCCTTGGGCAGGTGTCTCAGTTCTCAGTGTCTTGGTTTTGTCATTTACGAAAACCATGTGTTTATGGCTAAGGACCCTCACTGTATCAGAGTGCATGCTAAGTGTGGCCTGAAAGACCCCCATATGCAAGACTCGCATGTAGAATACCATAAAATATTTTGATGCATAGGAGTGAGGACCTAAATAGAGACATGCTGATATTGTAAAGCTGTGAATTGTCCAGGAAATTAAAAAGAAAACAGAGATTCAGAAATGCAATCCTCATGGAGACAAGAGTCCAGTTTTTTCTGCCCAAAAGCTTAACAAGAAATTCAAAAAATCATTTGCAAAGGAAAAGAAACATAGTCATATGCGCAGTGCCATCGGCTTCAAGGGGCCACTGAGCGCCTATCGTGTCAGGTCTAAATTAAGATGCAGTGTGTCACATTTTATGTTGAAGGAATTTTGTATACATTGGATTAAATAAAATGCATCATTAAATTTTTAAAACTACTAAATATCCAAAAATAACTAAGAAAAATTTGAAAAAAAATTAAACCAGGAGGAAGGGATTTTTTTCACTAACAGATATCCAAGACTTATTATAGAGTTATAGTAATAAATGCAGTATGATAGCAACTTAGGCCAGTCTTTTACAGTTAAAATTTACCAATTTTCCAGGAGATCTTTTTGGGGTTTTTCGTTTGTTCTTTCTCCACCATTTAAGCCCATGCATCTACATGTAAATTTTTTCCCCTTGCTGTTGGAGTTGACCTGGGCAGGTGAAGGTCAGAAGACCCACACTGCAGGGTAGCTGTTTGGGTGAAGCAGAGAAAGGCCCACACCTTCTGCTTGGGGATGCAGAACTCCCTGTGGCTGCTCTTCAGGAGCAAAGGTGAGTATAGATTAGAGACGGAGTCATGAATAACACCTTACAGCTGAGCTCTTTTTGCTGCTGACCCAAGATCAGAGCAAGACCTTCAAACTGAGTGCCCTTGGCCTGGGATATAAACTACCAGCTTCCATTCTAATAGACAGAAATATGTGCCTTCCCACAGTTAGAAGTGCCTTGTTTAGCCTAAGTCCTTCCAAGATGAAGCTAACGTTGTGCAGGTGCAGATACAATTACTCTGTCAACTGCTCCCTTCCTATCTCTCCTTCTCCTCTTCTTTCTCTCCATCTGAAGCCTGTCCAGATCCTACTTGGAAAAACGGATAGTTTGCCTGGTTCTGTCAGGTACGTTGTATTTAGTTTTCAGCAATGTTTTTTCAAACCACATTATTTAATTTCCTGAAGAAGCTCTACTTCTCCACACTTGAATCTCTAATGCTTAGCAGTGTCTGGCACACAGGAGGTCACAGAGGTTTGTCACTTGGTTTGCATTCCTATTTTCTTGGTCAATTACAGTTTTGGCATCTCAGCTTTTCAACTAATTCTTTTTTTATCAATGTTCTTTAATTTCATAGACAATATGAAACTTATTATATAAGAAGCACACACTAGTTCTGCAGTACAGTTTCAAAGTGTATACAAATTAGAGTACAGAGGTTAAACACTGGTATACTGACAGCATTTCAAACTTTAGGTAAACTGCATATAAAACATACAATTCAAATATTAGCTAATTTGAAAGCTTTACTTCCCATATATAAAAGTGATACTTTGAGATGCAAAATCTTTTTTACTAAACTATATGAACATTTAAAAAATCATTAAAAACTCAACATTAAAATTTATAGATTAGCTATAAAAATATATTGGCAGTCACTTTGCTTATGAAGGTACCATTCACTACATTACAAAATAGTCTCTAACATAAAGTTGCCTTAATAACTGTACTATTTCAGAACCTGATAAACTTTACATTAAATTGATTATAAAGTCCTCTTGGAATCTTGAGAAGGTTTTTAAAATATATTTTAAGGGCCTGTAAACATTTTATCCTATTAAAGCACAACAGAATAAGTAATAGATATTTAACCGCATATAGGGTATAGAATCAAAAAACCAATTTATTGTTTTTGTAAAAAAAAGAAAATCACCCTTACTGGAGTAAGCTAAAACCAAACTATTTAAAAGCATCAAACTTTTAAACAGTTCTCTTTTCATTCTGATAAAAAGTGTTACAAAATCACCACACTCCATTTGTGTACCTTAGATTCCTTTTAGGACAAGACCTCAAAAATAGTTAATCCAGTCTCAAAAAATCATCTCAAGTCCAACAGACTTTAAAAAACCCATTTAGAAGATCTGACATTAAAATAAGTATACATAATCAGAACACGTAATTTATATATTTCATAATGTATCATTTTAATTTTTTAATTTAGAATTTATTGGTAGAAATAACACACACACACACACCCCTGAAAAAGGTAAATTTCAGGAAACAGAAATGCAAACCTATAAGGGAAACTGATTTATTTTTTAAAGTTCTATTTACAAAATTTGGATTGATGACTTCTCTGCCATTTTTGGACTGATGACTAGTTAAAATGTTCGCACTGCTGAAAGTTTATTTCTTGCTTCTTATGTTTAATTTTTACAAAGCTTCCAGTTGTGCCAGTAGCTTCCTTGATGTCACTTTCCATTGTATCCTCTGTCACCAAGTCTCTTGGATAAGGCATTCATCTTTGATTTGCAAAAGCCTATATAAAAATTAGCTTCATTTTTGACCTTTTAATTTATAAAGCTCCACTACAAAGAAATCCATCTAACTTTTTGGAGAAGTCCGCAAAAATATTCTTTTTAAAGAATCAAACACTTTTATGAGAATAAAGATCCTTCAAAGTTTTTAACTCTTCTATTAGAGTTTTATTTTGATTTTTCAGGACTGCAACTCGATTTTCTAGGCATTTCACATATTCTTTCTTTCTATGACATTCTCGAGCTGCTTCTCTATTTTTCATCAGCCTTATTTCTCTCTTCAGTTGGGGGGTCATTTGTCTTAGTTGTCTGAGATGTAAGAGTCACCGGAGATGTCATCACCACAGTTTGTGGCAGTGAAGTAGCTGAAGGTGTGGTACAGATCTGATGTGTTTGCATATCTCCTGATGCAGCTTGTACAACCACCTGGTTGCCTGACACAAGTATTTGCTGTCCATCAGAGGTCCGTGCATCCTGGAGAATTGTACCTTGCTGAGTACTGCCTGAATTGGTCCTGGTTAATGTCTGAAGTCCCTGTACACCATTTGTTCCCAGGCTGGCCAACTGTAAGGTTCCAATTTGGGGCAATGGCAGTGTACTGTCCACTGCTAGTCTGATAGATGGGAGTCGGAACAGACATAGAAGTGACAGTGGGAACTCCAGGGTTTTCTCCATGTCCTTTTCTGCTCCATGTATCTTCAGAAGACAGGTCTTTCAAAATTTTTCTGAAGGATGGGCACCATGCTAGGATCCCGTGAGCTTTCTGTGAGGAGCCTATGCTGTCAGATGAGTCCTGAGGCTCTTCACTTTCTGATAAAGCCTACCATTTGCACATGAGGTGGGTGAATTACAGAAGACTGAGCTGCCTGGATGACCCCCTGAACCTGTATTTGCTCTCCAGGAAGAGGTACAACTGTCATTGGCACAGATCCTCTTAATGATATCTGCTGAGCAATATGAGAAATATGAGCTCCCTGAACTGTTGAAGCAGGTTGAGTTGAAGTCTCTGAAGTGTTATTCTTGTGTGATTCTTCCACAATCAACTGTGGCTGCTGCCTCTCCGCTCTCCTGGGCGGGAACTTCCACTCCCCCCTCCCAGGTGGATCCGAATTCACTACCCACTTCCCCACCTCCTCTCGGGTGGGGGACGTGCCTGTTTCTGGGGAGGTGGGGGGCTGGCAGGGCTGCTGGATGCTCTGTAGAGGCAGTTGTATTGCAGGTTTCTTCATGTACCAGCATCCTCTCTACACAGCTCCTTGCTCTGTTGTGGGGAGACAGACCTAGAGCTGTCTCCTTTGGCCTAGACCGGCCTTTTCAACTAATTCTTCAGCACTAATGTATTAAAATGTCTCACTCAGACTCTTATTTTAGCAACTTGTTTTCTTGTTTTAGTTTCACCTCATAATCAGAATTTGTATTTTTTATAAATATGCCATGTGTCTCCATGTGCAGATAATGAAACATCACTGAATGTGGTGTAAAAGCTAAATTAAAACTCTTAACCTTCAAGATTACTAAATTCCAATCCTTGATGGACAAGTTCTCTATTTTCCTTTATGAAGCAGAGATAGGTTAGGATAATAAAAAAAATAAGCTGGTTAGGATAATACAAAGCTGTGATGTTAGTTTGCTAATGAATAAATTCAGGATGTGTTATAGTAAATTACATAAACATTATACAGTCTTCTGCAGGAAACCAGCTTGCTAGGAATGCCTAACCAGAGGGGATGAATGGATATTAAAGACATGACACAGAGATAATTTTGAAAGGGGGACAGAAGACTCTTGCCTCTAGAGGACAAAGCCCTGGGCGTCTGGGTCACCTTACTTTTATTCAATTTAGGCAAGGGAGCAAGCAGTTAAGTTAATGGACAACTCATCTGTTTCTCATTATTTGCAAAGTGTACCCAGGTAAGTATTTCCCTAAAGTAGATCTCAGCTTGTTGACTTCACCTGTGGAACTTGCAGTGTGCCAGCAGGCCGGTTCATTGCCTAAGGAGGATCAGTCCACTGCTCCCTCCTCCGTGTACACAGGGAAAGTCAGTGGGGCCTTAAGCCTTCTGTCTAGTTTCCCACGGTCTTCTCAAAGTTTGTAAATGGAAACAAATTATTTTCTCCATCAAATGTCACTTTCATTTTCAATAAAATCATTGGACAAAAGTACTTAACTAGGGCAGGCTGAGCATAAGATGGAGAAGTCTGATTATAGTCGGGGGTCATGTATTCATATTTTCCCACGAGAGTGCTACTTTATGTCTGTTGCCCAATGTAATTGTTCACTCTGTCCTTTTGCTCTCATAAGTATCTTGGTTGGAATGGTGACCTGCGTGTTCTCAGGAGAGCAAATGTCTTTGTTGAAGAATTCATAGAAAGACTTCCTCTGGACAAAACAGAAATCCAAATGCTGCTCTCTGTCAGATGCTGGCATGCTGGTGTCTGTAGGAACATGTGCCCCTCCTCCCCCCGTCAAGCTGTAGACATGCCAAGGCTCTGTCCACAGTCCACTCTGCCCTGGGCAGACTTAACCTCGTCTGTGGACAGAGCTGGAGAAAGGGCTGGACAGCGGGTGGGCAGTGGGGGAGGAACATGAAGGAACAAGACCATCAGCAACAGGAGTAGGTGCAGATCCATGTACAGCCCAAGGAGCCATGTTCCCCTCAGGTCAGTCTGTGAAGAGCAGGGACTTCCAACAACTTCAGCATGTTGAACAGCCTCAAAAGGAATAGAGGAGTTTATTACCTTGTTTCAGTATTTTGAAATTCCAGTTGGAAATTGTTCACCCACATTACTTTGTAACTTTCTTAGTTTTCCCAGAGCATCAAATCCCTGTGCCTTTAGTCAGAATCAAGGTCTCCACACTGGTGATAACAGAAGGTGAAACAGAGCCCATGGAGACAATGCTGTAATAGAAAATCCACTGGCTTCCTTCTACTCACTTCTGGCCAGACATTTTTAACCATAGAGACAGAGTATGCTGGGGTCCAGCTGACAATGAATAGTGTCCCTCCCTCTGTGGGCCTTCAGCTCAGCGCAGGACTTTATGAGGGGGGTAAAAGCCCTCATTGAGATCCACTGAGCAACCAGCATTGAGAGTGCTGTGGAGCTTGGTGTATCACATGAGGCACATGCACAGGTATCAGTCACTCCCTCTTCACGCTGTTTCATAACTGCCTCTTCCAGGACTGGGGGCTCTTCCTCCAGAGACAGGAAGTTCTCCAATGTGTGCCATAGGCCTTGCCTTACCCAGTTGATGCTGCAAAGCCCACTCCTTGTCTCATGTTTTTACTGCTAAACATTAAGGCATTTTCTCATGATGCAATCACTATATACAAAATCTTTTTATTAACTAATTCATCCATTTGTGTGGTACTGGGGGTGGAGCCCAGGGCCTCATGCATACTAAGCAAGTGCTGCACCAGTGAGCTGCACCCTAGCCCCACCAGACCTTTCTCTGCTGGTCTCAGCACTCTGTGAGGAAAGAGGGCACTGGAGTGGCAGAGGAAGTGTCTTAGTTACTTTCCTCATTGCTCAGACAAAATACCCGATATCCAGAGTTAAAGGAAAAAAGGTTTATTTAGCTCACAGTTTGTAGAGGTTTCAGTTCATAGCTGGCTGGCTCCAAGGCAGTGTAGCATAGCAGAGGAGAAACAGCTCAGGGTGGGCAGAAGGCAGCAAAGTAGCAAAGCAGAAGCAGCATCCTGCCCCTCCCTTTTATCCCACCCTTTGGGAGGTGCCACCCATACCCAGGGTAGGCTTTCCCATTAGCCACACCCAGAACTATGCCAAAGCAATCAGTAGACTAAGTTAGTACCACAGACCCTTAATCCCAGCATCACACACCCTAGATCCAGCCACCTCTGAAAAGCTCATCTATGACCACACGAGGCTTTAGGGGGACATCTAGACACAAGCCATGGCAGGAAGTAAGAACAGTGCCTTCTGCGGAGCAGATCTATAGGAGGTCTTGGTAGAGGCTGGAGCTGAGAGAAAATCACGGGATTCTCAGAGATGTTTGACTAGCAACGTGACAGTGATTGGAACCTACTGTGTCCTACCTAAGTAGGAGTAGGAATTACCTTTGCCCTAAGTTGAGCTCAGAGCTACAACTCTTAGAGGGACTTTCAATGTCTCTGTTGTAGGAGACACTTGTAGGGAAATGGAAAACAGGGCCTGCCAGGAGATGAGTTTGTCAAAATTCCTATTGAACTGGCATCTTTTTTATTGAAATTGCATGTTAGAATTTTGAAGAACCAAGAACTTTTACACTAAGACAATCCATTTACTATTGTTTGTTGCATGCTTTATCAAACTTTTCGTAGAGCAGTGTGCTTCCCAAGTGTGCACTGTGGTCTGATGTCTACCGCAGACCTGGCCAAGTGCATGCACGGGGTCAGAAGTAACATTCAGCACACACTTCTGATTCGGAAAAGTTGCACAGGCAAAAATACTTACCAAATTCTCAGCATGTGTCAGGAGCTATTTTCCCATATGTTATCTACAACTCCTTACAACAGAGACATCACTGTAGTGTATTAGTTACTGAAAGACCCACCTTCTTTTCCCTGTCGGCTGTAGTATTTCTTAATTCAAGCCTACTTCCTCTGACTGATTTTCACAAGCTTATGGAAAAATTGGACAATATCTCCTGAAAAATCCATGACTGTGATGAGAAAACTTCCCCTTCCTTTTACATTTTCTCTTGGTATTTACTCATCGCTTTGAATCACTTGAGTCACCTTTCTTTGAACTCGACAGCTTCATTCTCTTACACTGACTCTAGGGTGACCCTAAAGCTCATCAGAAAGGAGGGACTGGAGGGGAAAGAGATTTTAGGGCACAGAGAGGCTGCTGAGTCACCGCCTCGTGGGAGGAGCAGTCCCTGCCTGGCACACTTTCTGCCAGCCCCTCAGGGTATGCCAAGGAGCTCCACAGGTTAAAACTTATCTCGAAGCAGCCCGATGGGTGCGGAAGCCAAACTCTTGGTCCTCACAGACTCTTCAGGGTGTCACCGGAAGCTGGTCAGAATGACGAGGCTGCAAGAGCACCTCTTAACATGGACTCGGTGTGGTGGTCCTAAGTTCAGTGCTCTGAATGGTGACATTTTAACCTGAGTACAGAAAACGGTGTCAGTCTGCAGTCAAGTGTGTATAATTGTCCCTACAAAATTTAAAAGCACTGTTTCATGTTAATCTTCGGTAAACATGGTTTCACATCAGCAGCTGGCAGTTTGCACTGCCCAGACTTGTCACCACAAGATAGGCCAGGATCCAGGAGCCTATAGGCCCACCTCCAGAAACTAATCGTTTTGTGCCCGGCTGCGTCATCAGTGAAGGGACAGTGGGGACAGTGGTTGGCACATATTCCCTGGTGGGCCAGTGCGAGTGCTCTGTGTTTGCAGAGGTTTGGCTGTGCCAACCTTGAGTGGCCTGCATCCCTCTCTGCATCAGACCAGGAAGTTTATGCAGATGATTACTAAGAACTGGCTATTGATTAAACAGGAAGCTAATTAATAAAGCACGATGCAAAGGCATGTTTTCAGAAAGAATTGCAAAGTTTAATCATTTATTTTACAAGAGAAGAAGTTTATTGATTTTGAGACTCATTTTTCTTAAAGGCTTATGTATAGGTAGCCCAGAAGAAATCCTTCCACATAGAGAAGGTTCTGATTAGGATTAAATACAAGGCTGAGGAAGGACCTTAGTCCTAAAGCCAGATTGTCTGGACAAATGCTGGTTCTGTGGTTTCCTAGTCCCGTGGTCGGGTCGGGTCAGCATCTTCTCTCTGGTGTGCTGAGCGATTGCACAGGAATTGAAAGGCAAAGTGGGGGAGTCTGATGGTATTACAAGGTTTCTACCTTTCCCCTTTCTTCACAAATCTTGTCTTTCCCTCTGTTCTAAGCCTCAGGGTCCCCAGTAAGTGGTATGATTAAAAGCCTGTGTCCCCACAGGCTCCGGAGACCAAGCCACAGAGCTGTAGCTTGCGGGACCCAACCTACCACCCTGTTCTCCAAGACACTCTGGGAAGTTTGCTAAAGTCCTCCTCTTGCAGATGGGCACTGGCTTGGCCTTCAAACTCCCTCTTCTGGGCCCTAGGGACCCCGGGGGGAAGAGAGAGGTAAAGGGAAGGCATCCAACAGGAGCAAGTCAGGGCCTGAGGAAGTCTGCATTCTCTCCTCTCTCACCACTCTGCAGCCCTGAGAACACACCCAGGTGAACACACTCGGGACAGGAGAGGCACTGGGTGTGGACACACGGCCTGGCGCCAGCTGCCCCAGCTGCCCCAGCTGCCCCAGCCGCCCCAGCTGCCCCAGCCAAGGCCACCACAGACAAGTCCACAGACAGCTGGCCTTGTCTGGGGTACACCTGGGGAGCCCGTGGCCAGCCCGGCAGGACAGCAGAGTGCTAGCCTGGATGTAAAAGTCCCTGGGTTTGGGGTGGTGTCTTTCACAGCATTGTTGAGACCATAAATAACTGGTACGTGTATTTAAGAGCATAAAATCATAAGGAACCCAAAAGAGAGCAGAGGAGTCATGTGGAAATGAGTCGTCATAGAGCGACTTTATAGCACGGCTGCTTGAGCTCTGCAGTGTGTGGGGTGCAGGTCTCAGCGTTCTCACTGCTGTGGGAGCCAGAGGGCAGGCCACCGCCTCTCACAGCGCCCCATGTCTCGGTCGGAGTCCTGCCATGCCAAGGTCCAGGATCTGTCTCCACAGAACTGCAGCCGAGAACAGTTTGCCTTCATACCAAGAAGAGCGGGAGCCGGGGAGGGCAGGAGCTGGGAAGCCCTGGCCAAAGGGACTTACAGGTGCCGTGACACAGGGAGCTTAGGGAAAGGGAGGTCATCAGGGACAGAGAGGGGTCAGAGCAGGGCGGGAGGGGAGGAGAGGTGCTGGCCCCAGGCCCTCTCTGTCCCAGCATCCTGGCGTGGCCAGTGAGCTCTGCGTGGGCCCCTCTGCTCTGCGGCACTCACCTGTGTAAAGTAAGATCTGTCCCACTGCCGTTATCAAGTGTCCGGCATTGCTTTGCCTTGACAGAAAACAAATATTTTAAAGCATACTTCACCCTCTCTTATGGGACCATAGAACAATTCGCAATTAATGCCTACATTTTACAAAAATTTTTCACCATACATCTGTTATGGTAAACGTGGCACTAATGTGTCCTGGGCTGGGAAAGAGCAGACAAACCGTATGCTGTGCCATGCCATGTATTTGGGCATAGGGCATGGAAACCAGTGCCACGCAGGTAAATGGAGCAGCCATGAGCCTGGGCTAGCCCAGCCCCATGAGCAGGGGCAGAAGCCAGCTCCAGCATCCCATGAGGCACTGTCCAGTGAGCCTGTCCTCCGTGGCTAGCAAAGCCTCATCCAGAGACAAGGAGCCACCTTCCTTCCGTGGACACAGTGGGGGAGACCCGGCTTTTGCACAGCACCAAGCAGAATGCAGCTCTGCCCCCGGGACCTTTGTGGAACACGTACTGTTTCAAATCACCAAGCCTCTGTGGTTTTCCCGTCCTCCAGGGCCGTCTGGAAGAACGACCTCAGAAACCACGACCGAGTCACAGCCCCTGTGGCAGAGCAGCCGCCCTCGGGTTTGCACAGGCTGCTCACGAGCAGGAAGGATCTGTCCTCTCTCCCACCGCCCTTGTGGAGGGACGAAGCCTCACAGAGTGGGAGTGGCTCGCCCGAGGTGGGCATTTATGAATCGGGCTCAATCGCACTGCCTGGTGCCGCATCACGCTGCAAAGGCCGGGCTGCCCCTCAGGCTTTCGGGTGACAGTGCCCACCGGTTCCCTGGAAGCCCCCACTGCCCCCAGCCCAGAGCCGGTTTCTACCAATACTCTCAGTGCTCCTAAAGCTCGGGCACTGAGGGAGACCCCGAGTGCTATAAGGCGCTATCAGTGCGCATGCGTTTTAGAACCAAGCATTGGGAGATCGTCTCACGTGTCTTAGTCACCCTCTCACCACTGGGACTCAACACTTGATGGCCACAGTTTAAGGGAAGGGAGGTTTGTTTTGGCTCACAGTTTGTAAGGTTTCAATTTGTGGTCGGCTGGCTCCAGGGCAGGGCGGCAAGGCCAAGGGTTAGTATGGCGTGAAGGTCACTAGGAAGGACACTGGACCTCGGCCCCTGGGCTCACCTCTGGTACCCTGGATGACGCTTTTCCTCCAGGCTGCTTTCTCTCTGCATGCATAGTCATCCTTTAAATTTGAGGGATTTCATTAAATTTAAAAATTGTTAAGAATTCCTCCTAATTCTTTTTATTTGTTGGTTTTTTGAAACAAGTTCTTGCTATATAGTTCACGATGGCCTAGAAGTCACTATGTAGCCCAAGATGGCTTTGAACTCACAGTGATCCTCCTGCCTCAGCCTCCCGAGTCCTAGGACACCAGGCTTTTTTTCTAACTCTAGTATTGAAACAAGCGGGGCTCCCTGCCTCCCCCACTCTCTGAGCACCCTGTTCACATCACTCAGGCCGGAGGAAGTGGTTGTGAGCATCCAGCACTCCTGGGCCCTCTGCCACAGCACCCCTGTGAGTGCTGTGTGAGTGTGTGCGAGTCACAGTCCCCGAGGTTTGCCCTGCTCTTCCTGTCTACACAGGTTGCTTGGCTTACTGCCCTGTGGGGCGGTCGGTTCCTCTCTGTTCTCGGGTCACGGGGGACTCAGGTTGTTGTGGATATTTGACTCCCAGAAATAAAGTTCTTATGAACATTTCCACACAGGCCCTTGTGTGAACGTATATGTTCATTCCTCTGGGGTAAAAGCTTGAGAGAACTTACTGTCATTTTGAGCTGTGAACATTTAAATGCTTGTCAGATTTTTTTTTTAATTTGGATTTTTTTTTCCCTTTTAATTTCTTTGGAGGGAAGGGAGGGAGAGAAGGGGAAGAAAAAAGAATTAGGATGTATTATGTCCATGTACCCACTCCCCAGGATGAATGTAATCATTATGTGTGGCAAACATGCACTAATAAAAATTCTACAAATTAAAAAAATAAAAACTTGAATTCTTAGAGTCAAAAGTATAAGATGTCAAGTAACCCAGCAGCTTACAGATAAAAATTTAACATGAGAGTATACTGCTTGTAAGTAGAGTGAAACGTTACTGCATTTGACATAGAAATGGCCACAGGTTTTCAAATTCTTTTTCGTTTGATTTTTGTTCTTTGAGACAAGGTCTCACCCTGGAGCCCAGGCTGGCTTTGAACTCAAGGTGATCCTCCTGCCTCTGCCTCTCCAGTGCTGAGATTTAGGCATGGATCACCATGCCCAGCGTTCAAATTCTTAACACAGTGAGAAGTCTGCCACCTGTGCCTTGGGGGACACCCTGCTGCAGAGAAAGTGAAGCTGTGGGAGCGGTTTGCACAGAGCTTGGGAGCTTCTGGAGCAAAACCCAGCCTGCTTCTCTTGGGCGGATCCAGCCAACAACAGGCGGGCGAGCAAGGACAGTTACCACCCCAGCCTTGAAGAGTGTACAAAGTCAGGCACCAGGGCGGGAAGAGGCTCGGCCCTCGGGGCCTCATTCTGAGGGAGAGATGCAAAAGAACCAGCCTCAGAGAGATGCCCAGTCCTTGTCCTGACCCCTCAGCCAGCCAGGTGCACCCTCCAGGCGGGCCCTCCTGTGGGCAGTGGGGAGGATCGGGGGAGCTGCAGATAGAGGCTTCGGGGACTGGGCCTCCACGGTGCTGAGGATGAGCCAGGCCTGGCACAGGGAGGCAAGGGCTCTTCCTCCAAGCCACACCCACCACCAGAGAACCAGGTTAAGGATCCACTTAAATGCAGACCAGAAGCAGGGGCAGGAGCAGACGTGTGTGCTGTGGGAACTGTGAGGGCAGAGCCCCAGGTATGAGACAAGCAGGCTGCGGTAGAGTCCAGGGCCAGAAGCATCCTGCCACGATTCTCAGGGGTTCAAGAATCAATAAAAACAGCAACTGTAATAATCTCTTGTATTTTGCCAATGTTTACTATATGCAAAATATTTTCACTTAATTATCATATAGCGTAACTTTCCTTTTGATAGATTTAATTTATATTTTCTCTATGCTGCTCTTTCTGTCCCTAATTAATATGTGGAGCAATATTGATTAAAGTCCATGAAAAAAATCACATGGAATTGGAGTTGATGTGTTGATTCCAGGCTTCTACTAACACCCACTGAATTGAGTTTCTTGAATGACTGGCAAGTGAACAAATGGACAACGAGTTACTGCGTAAGAGGTCGGGTTTTTAAGGATAGGCTTTTTTTTTTTTAAACAAAATAGGCGATGACAAATGTTCCTGTTGTGACCCAGGTGAGAGAAGTCACAGTGCCAAGAGTGCTGTGTGTGGGCGGCTCCAGGGTGCAAGGCTGAGAGCTGGAAGGGCCTCATAGGCCAGCCGGGCATAGGCTGACCCGGGGCGGAGAGAGAGCATCCTGGATTCCTGCACGAGGAGGAGGAGGATTTATGTGACTGATGTGGTGGTGACAGAAATGGGAGGGATGAGAAGCGATGAGCAGCTGTCGGGATGCTGAGACCCTGGTAGGTGATGACCCTCCTGGGACAAGGGCCTGGGGGTGTCACACTGGAGACCTCCTCCAGAGGGACACAGGGTAGATTTTGAAGCAGGGGAACCAAGGATATAGGGAGAAATTCAGAGGAGGGTCTTCTTTGTTTCTTATTGTGACATTCACTAATATATGATGTTTTTGTTTTTATTTTAATATTAAGCTGGCTTTATTAACATTGTGAGCTTCTGCTGTTTTCTTCTATAATCCAGTTGAATTTCTGCTAAAAGTTCAACAGAGATGACATTAGATCAGGAAACAGTGGATACACATGTTTGATTGAATTAATATTCACCAGAAGCTACTTTTATCATGTGCACTTGGGTTCCAATGAATATATTATTGAAATTTATAAGACCTTCACTGAAGGAAATGAAATGTACATACAGATGGGACGTGATTTCAACTTCTTGGAGGGTAGGAATCTGTTGTTAAAAGTTTAAATTACAGAAATACTTTTGGCAGATAGGGAAACTATTTAAAAACCACAAGACCTCTTATCTCCCAAAGAAAAGCAGGAATGTGGGGAGGCACAGGTGCTATCTCGAGCCCAGGGAGGGAGAGCTCTGCCAGGTCTGTGGGTTTCACTTTTAGCAGAATGATTATAAATTGTTCTGAACCCTGCGCTATCGTTTGCTGGATGAGACCCAGGTGTCCCCGTGGTAGGGCCTGTGGAGCTCATGAGCCTGGGCCAGAAATCATCCACACATGCGAACTCTGATCTCAAAGCCTGGTGGATTGCAGTCCTCAGTGCTGGCTTTCAGCGGAATTAATAGTTTGCCTTGAGAGATTTTTACAAAAATAGCAATGCTCAGGTCCTACCCAAAACAGTTGTCACACTTGAGGAGACCTGGGCACTGGTATTTCCTAAAGCTCCAGGATGATCCTAAAGCATGGCTGTTCTGAGAACCATCAGTCTGTGTGTCACCCTGACTGCTCTTCGAAGGCAATGAGAAGTAACCTATAGAAATATCCATGGCTCAAAATCTCCATCACTTCCTGGACCTTCAGGTCAGAAGAGCTTGCCATCCTCATTCTACCCAGTAACCAGACAGGCAAGGTCAGAGCTCAGGTGACACGGGGATGTCTCTGTTTTCATTCATGCTTTAGGACAGTGATCAGCTTTCAGTGACACAGACAGCCTGCTGTGGCACTCGTGCCATAGGTTCGCCACCCCTGCTCTGCAGTATCTTTTTTCTAATCACAGTGATCCTGGGCTTCTATTCACCTAGAGCCACACTGAAACACAGACCTCTCAGGACAGAAGTGAAACTCCCTTGTGCATCATTTGTGGTGGGAACACATGGAAAGGCAGAGAGCTGCAGAGGAGGGGCAGCTGCTTTGTTGTGAGTGTCCCCTCTGGACACATGGCTGACACCTGACTGTTACCTGTCCTTAACTCTGTCTTTTGACCTAGAGACAAGGTGCAGTGCTGGGCTCTGGACCTACTCAGGTGACATCTGCTTCCCACTTTTCAACAAGCAGTGCATCTGGCATCCATGGTATCCAGAACAACTCCAAATCACCATTCACTCGATTGCCAGCTGGGGCCACACAGTGCAAAGCAGATCCCCCCGGTCATGTGTGGCTCCTCTACAGGGACAGGCTGGGTGGGAGCTCGACTCTGAGCCTTGGTCTCACTGCCCCACTGAACACCTCACGCCGAAGCCAGATGCCTTGTCAGCCTGAGCCAAGTGCCTCATGTCTTCTACCTTGGGGAGGAACCTAAGAAAGTGGTGCTTGGCTTGGGATGTCAGCCTAGGGACTTCTGAGATGAGGAGCGATGGCAGAAATTGTGCCTCAGGACAGAGCAGCACAGTGGGAAGCTGCGGGTTTCAGCTGAGGCTGACACCGAGACCTGTGCCTCGTGGTAGGGCATAGGGAAGGAGCACTGTGGAACTGCAGAGCTTCAGACATGGAGTGTGTAGCTGGGGCGCGTGCTGTCCTGCAGGTTGATCAGGCCTGTGTCAGGAGGGTGCTCCCAGAGAGGGACAAGGACCCTGCTGGGGAAGAGCAGGCCTCCAGGAGGGTCGGAAGGCTCAGAAGTCGGCCCCTCCCATTGGCCAGCCTGGAGCCAGCCTGCCCTGAAAGGGAGAAAGCCCTCTACAGGAAGACTCCGACCTAACACGGTAAACCTCATCGGCCTGAGTAGGTGCTGGCTGGATAGACAGATACCCTAGCAAAGGCCATGGGCCATAGGAGCACAGGAGCGGGACTTTGTGGGGCAAGGTAAGCGTCCCTCCCACCAGGCGAAGGATGTCACCCACTCCTCAACTTGAGCCGGAAGGGACGCCATCACTCCTGTCGTGTAAGACGATTTGCTGCATTTGGTTCTCACAGTGCTCATCAGTTACTGTCTACAATGCAATAGAAAAATGAAATGTGTTTAGCTGAAGAGTAAACTGTGTGTTCCAAGTAGGACAGTTATGATGGCAAAGATGCTTCATGTGTGAATGTATGATGGCAACATGTGAAAACCCAGTCACTTATTATTCACCATCGTAGATCTTCAGACTTCGGACCCTGGGACCCTTCCTCTGTCCAGGCTCTGGCCAGTGTCCCCAGCGCAATGCTGGCACACACACTAGGACCTGAGGAGCATCGGGGAGTAGATGCAAAGGTCCACAAGAGGTCAGCCACGGCCACCAGAGGAGCTTATGCCAAAATTGCAGGGTGCCTGGGTGCCTGGAGTTGGCCGGCAGACTCAGCCCAACAGCACTGGGGTGACCCATAAGGTCCAGGGGAGGAAATTACCACTTCCCACTTGGATAACAGAAGAATCAAATGTACTAAAGCATCATTAATGCGGTTTTTACAATGTGATAAGGTATGGCAAAGGTGCTAGAACCTCTAGCTTGGATTCTCTTCTGCTTTCACATTGAGCAGGAAAATGCACAGGTGGGAGGTGACTTTAAGGATCCCAAGTGAATTAACATAAGGAATGGCCAGCTAAGTAGCTTTTCAGGTACAGTGATAGATTTGTTTTTGAAATGCCATTAAATAAAATAATGATATTTGCTCTTTTTAAAGTGATGGGGCTCCTTGGAACTGAAATCTACAGTGGTTTGGATCTGATTGTGAGGGGAAGACTCAGTATTCTTATCCATCTCTTCCCTCTGCCAAGCCCTTGACGTGACAAAAAAACCTCACAGTGAAATGAGAACACATTTGTGATGAAGAGAAAAAAATACTATCAGGAAAAAATTAGAGGAATCTTGGAAAGAGAAAAAGCAAACAGGAATTGACTTTAAAAGGAAAGAACAGAAGAGGGCTGAAGACGCCTGTCCTGTGATCCCGGGAGCAGGACAGACCTTACAGAAATGCACCGATGCTTACGGCTGCGTGGTCGGAGAATGCAGCAGAGAGAGGTCAGCAGAGAGGTCAGCAGAGATGTCGGCGTGCCACGGTTCTCCCATGACCCTGAGGAGACATCTTTGCCCCAGGGCACCCCTAGGGCCCTGGAGGGGAGGCAGCCTCATCCCTTGGAGGCTGCTATTCTGCCACCTCCTTCTAGCTGGACCCTGATGGACAGAGCCAGGTTCAGCCTGGCTTTCTGCAAGCTCTCTGGAAATAAGAACCTCGGTGAGGGAAGGAAAAGCTCCACTTGTCCCCTGTGTTTTGGGCTCTTTCATAGGTTGTCCCCGGCTTGGCCTGCGGGGGCCCTTGCAGCAAGCCTGCCTTTCCTCCTTGTCATCTCTCCTGCTCTGCTGACTCCTCCGTCCTAGCACCCCTGACCCTGGAGTCCCCAACCACAAGCTGCAAATTACGGTAGAGACCAAAACAAGAGACCATTGCTTTGCTTAAAGTAGCAACTCCACATAATCCACTCCCTGCCCGGGATGGAGCCAACAGTCTGTGAAGATGAAATTCCTCTGACCATGAATCTGCCATTCTCCTTAGTGCCTTGGCTTTCTGAAAACTGGGATAGATGAGCCTTGGCGGGAGGTTTCTGTTCTTCATATGCTGCTATGGGATTTACCGCGACAGCCTTCCTCTACTAACAGAAGTAAATCAAAATTTGATTTTTGCAAGGACATCAAATTGTTTTTTAAATGATAAATGCAAAGAAACTTTTGGAAGCTGCTGTGCTTCCTTGTAGACTGTGGTGCCTTGGGAATTCTCAGTCTAATGGAAAATCCAGAAAGGATGACGAACTAACTCCTTCCCATATTTCCAGGCATTTCAAAACAATAATTTCTTGGTTTTAGTGTATTGTCCCCAAGATGTGCCTGATGCTGCTATTACAGGAATAATTTGAAGAGAACTACCATTGGTAAACTAAACTCCTAGTTCCACGGTTTAGATCTGACTTCATCGTATTTCTCCCACCGAAATGCATGCTCAGGACACCGCTGGATAGTTGGCTTTTCAGAACCGTAGAGCAGTGACCCACCCGACGGGCTCCCTGGTCTGTCACCTGCCAGGCACTCTGTTCCCAGCCCAGGACCCGCCTGCCAGGGACCCTTGTCGGTTTCTGTGACCCCCAGGAGCCGCCGCAGAGCGTGATTCACCACCACGACCTCCTTGGCTTAACCGTGGATAATCACCAGGGCGGTGCTGTGCCCTGGGCTGAATGAGGGGACGGATCGGCTCACGCAGAGCCTCCCTTTCTCACTGTATCAGCTGCACATCAGAGGTTCCTGGGCTCCCGCTTTGCTGGGGAATCACCAAGTCCAAGGCCCAGAGGACCCAGTCAGGACCGCGACCTCCGCCCCTAAGCCCTGCGGAACAGTTAGCGCTGGCAGCCGACCCTTCTGGATTCTGACAAAATACTGAATGGAAACTCTCCGCAGAGGCCGTGATGCTCTTCCAGAGGGACAGGAAGGCCTTGTCACAGGAAGCGCGGGTTACGATTGCAGGACGCGTGGAGTCACCGGCGGAGAACCGGAAAGCACAGCTCTTGGAATCCAGTCAGCATCTACGTGGCATGAAGCTCGCTGGCCTTTCCGCAGCTCGTTTCCAAAGCAGCTGGCCCGGGGAACACAGAGGCTGGCAACCTCTGAAGCCGCTCTTCGAATCAGCAATGTTCTTTCCTTCGTGGAGAACCCACTCCCCCGGAGCTGGTGCGGAGGACTGGAGCCCCACAGCGGCCTGGCCCAGAGCAGTGAGAAGGAAGCGAGTCGCAGTGAGGGGCACTGGCCACGAGAGGGCGCCAGAGACCGCCCGGACGCGCGGGCCGCGGGAGAGGCGTCCGGGCCGCGGGAGAGGCGTCCGAGCCGCTCAAACCCCGTGCGCCGAGCACCGCGCAGGGACTGGAGTGCGAGCGCACAGCGCAGGCGCGGACGTTCCCAGTTGGCTCAGCAGAAAATTCACCCAGAAGCATGAATACATGGTCTGCGTGCAAGAATACACGTTTACAGGGCCGGGGATTTAGCTCAGTGGTTTCGCCGCCTGCTGCGCAAACTCAAGGACCCGAGTTCAATCCCCCCCCCCCCCCAAAAGAATACACATTTACAGAACAAAAAATCTGGCCACTCAGATTTCTGGAGCCGGGGTGGTGGTGCACTCGGAGCACTCTGGGAGGATGAGGCAGGAGGATCCCAAGTTCATCCTTCCCGGGGCAACTTACGAGGTCCTGTTAACAATAAAAATAAATAAGTACATTGAAAAGGACTGGGGATGCAGCGCAGTGGTAGAGGACTGCAGAGTTCAATCCCCAGGACCAGAAACAAACACAACAACACACCCCAACCGACCCTCCATGAAGGGCAACAGGAATTCTAAGAATTTCATATACATATTATATTCTCAATATGTAATACACATTCCAATACATTATTTGTGTGTGTGTGTGTGTGTGTGTGTGTGTGTGTGTGTGCGTGTGTGTTTGGGTACCGAGGATCGAACTTGGGTCTTTGTGCTT
This sequence comes from Heterocephalus glaber, assembly GCF_000247695.1. The sequence goes on from NW_004624846.1 coordinate 1,689,529, forward strand.
GCGCTGCAGGCAACGAAACCACTGAGCTAAATCCCCGGCCCTCCAATACATTATTTTTCAGAGTACAACATCTTAATTTGCATAGAGAAAAGAATAAAGTCTATCTCACACCAAGATTTGGCCACAACTCAGTGAGACACTGAAGAGTCATGCTATTTCTTCAGAGAAAACATCAAAATGTGACCCCTACTTGTTGAGCATGGAAAATATCACACAAATTTTGCATAATGTATTTAAACAAAACAGAAGTTACACAATTCATTATTCCTCCACCACAGCCTGCAAGAAACCCAGTAATTCTGCTCCTATGATGCTCAGACAGGGCTGGGGTGCAGCTCAGTGGTAGAGCATTGCCTGGCTGGGCAAGACCAGGGTCCTGTCTGCAGCACCATAAAATTTAAATTTAAATTTTAAAAAAGGAGAAAAGATGTTCAAATGACTCCCAAAAGTTGGGTTACTGAGTATGCTTAAATCCTTCCTCAAGCTCTGTGGTGCTTTCAGTGGTGGGGAGAAGCCTTCCCAGGCTGGCATCCTTACCTGCCCCCTTCACCTGCCTGCCTGGGGGGTGGGGGGCACCTGAGGTCTGCACAGCTGCGGCTCAGCCTCACTTACCCTTCCTCCCTCCCTCCGTGTCCCTGCCAGGCCTGGGCCAGCTCGAGGACCTCACCACATGGCAGGTGCAGAGGGCCAGAGGATCACCAGGCAGAAACCAGCAGCCCAGCAGTGTGAGCAGCACACACCTGATGGCATGACGAGCCTGCAGGACTGCTTGTGGTTTATGTTTACATGCCTGTTATTGACATAGTTGTTTTCTCTTTTTTGTACTGGGGATTGAACTCAGGACCTCGTGCTTTCCAGGCAAGTGCTGTGCCGCTGAGCTACATCCCTGGCCCTTTGACATGGTTTTAATGATTAGGACAAACTATTCTTAGAGTCCAGGATCAACAGTATACAGTATTCAAATGTCAGAAATTTCCTGTGTTCAATCTAGTTTTAAAAAAACATAAAGAAGATGGAAGTTATTCAAAATCTCACCGACAACCAAGGTATAAACAAGGAGTGGGAGGTATTTACAATTACATAAAAACAGCCAGATATTATTTTTGAGCTTTAAAGTTTACAACACACATTGATATAACATACTTTGTTATACTTACATACCTAAACATTGTAATCGTTAAGAAACTCAAAACCAAATAAATGAAGCTTCCTGCTTGAACACAGCTCTAAGTGGGAAGTGGTGGAGACAGGGCTGGAACTCGACTCTCTGGCTCTAGGGTCTAACATCTGGCACCTGAAAGAAGGCGGGAGAGGCACGTCTGGGGCGAAGGACGTCCAAAGGCGACTGTGGACAGAGGGGGAGAAGGGCAGAGGAGCTGCAGAGCCACACATGGATGAACCCGTGTGACCAGAGAGCATCTGGCAGATGGCTCTTGAGCTGACCCGAGAGACCCTGACATGGACTTCCAGAGGACGAACTCAGCCTGCCAGAGGACAAGCAGCTCTTGGTGTGGAAGCAGTGGCCCAGAAAGCTGAGCAGGAGTCCACTGCAAGGCTGGGAGATGAGCTAGCACCACAGGAAGGCACAGGTGGTGGGGGCTTGCTGTTGTCAGGCGCTTCTGGAGACTTAAGTTAGTGACTGTGCCACACACGGGGGCTCACACATGCACACACGTGCACTCATGTACACACTCATGCACACACACAATTCTTGCAAGTTGACTCACACACATTAGTATACACCCTCACACATGCATACCTGCATTTATACAACTTTCTCACAGGGACACGCACGCATCCATACACACATGCATGCACATGCTGACACAGCTGCCTCATGGAGACATACACATGTACACATGGATACACACATGCACGCATGCTTACACAGCTCTCTCACATGGACACACATGCATGCATACACAATCACACACACGTAGAAGAAGCAGGCAGCCAGGCAGCTGGAAGCGTGCAGAGTAAGGATGGCCTGATCCCTCTGAGTCCTTTTCCTCTGTCCGAGTGAACCCGGCTCACCTGCTGGCAAGCACACACTGCTGAATTAGCTCAGCTCTGTTTAGGACTGAAGGGTGCCTCTTGACACATGCACAAATCTGTTTCTTTTTCTTTTTGCACACAGTGCCCAGGAAATGAGAGCAGCTGCAGGAGTGAAGGCAGAGTGCACAGTGCGTGGATGGCCCAGGCGCCTAGAGAGCAACTTCCATACACTCTGGGCCCTGGGAGGCATGAATATTCATGTGGTGATGAAGGCCACGGCGGGAAATGAGAAAACACCACTGAGGCACAGCTCCCCTCTGGGAGCATTCGCCGCAGCTGGAGACAGGAAATGTGGCCACCCGTGTTGCCACCCCATTGGAGCTCACGGAGTCCCTTCCACCTCCCACGGTCAGGACTCCCCTTCCTGTCCAATCCAGAGTGTCTTTCCCCAGAGGGAGGGCAGACTGCATGCTGCACAGGGCTTTCTGTGCCAGCCCTGCCTGCCTCCAAGCCTTCAGGCCTCATGGCCCAAGCCGGTCAGGGCCCGGGAGTGCAGGAGAAGCCCTGCTGCCAGGCTCGGCGGCCGTGGGGTGGCCGTGCTGCCGTTGGGGGCCGATGCTTGGCACCAACTGCCTGGGCAGGACCCACCGCCAGGCTCTGCATCCCAGCCCCTGCTAGTTGTTTCAAACTTTCCACCCCATGCAGAGAAAACCCCTTTGATCTTTGAAATGACAGCAAGTCCTGAGTTACGAACGAGTTCTGTTGCAGGAGAATGTTCATAAGTTGGATTTGTTCGTAAATCTGACAAACCAAGTCTTAGACACAAATACACAATGCATTTCGCTTTGCACTTCCTAGCAGTCCCTCCATATCACCTGCTTCCCCTCCTGCGTCCGCACAGCCTCGGCTCTGACGAGCACTGCACTGCTGTACACTGTTGCACTGTACCAAAGTACACAGCAGCACAACTGTGACAACATCGAAGCTGGGGATTTACCTCTGTAGTTCTGCTGCCTACCTTGCAAGTGTAAGGTCCCAAGTTCAATCCCCAGGACAGAAAAAAAAAAAAGAATCAGTGTCGGGCAGACGACACCTGAGCTACTTTATCGGTTTGTTCAGATCTATGAATGTTCGTAATGCAAAGCCCATTCATATCTGTGAAAATTTGCAACTTGAATGTTTGTACGTTGGGGACTTATTGTATCTGTTTTGGAAATACGTAAACAAATTTTAAAGCTGAACTTGTGTGACCCTTCAGAAAGGAGCATTCAGCACAGTCCTCGTGTCCTGGGGGCTTGCTGTGTCACCACAGGCACGATTCTGAGCTCACACTCATGTGCACAGACCACACTGCAGCTGACGGGAGCAACACTCGGGCTCTTTGCTGCTTGCCTTCTAAACTTCTGCGTATCAGCACCTGTATCCTCAGGGTGCTTGGATCTTCTTTTTAGAAAAAATAGAGTGCTTACGGGCAAATGTGCAAATCCCATTCTGCTGGACTCTCGAGACCTACAAGCTACTCAAGCAAGGGAGAGAACACACCAAGTGGATCTTAAGGTGCACGGCCCTGGGGCATCATGCTGGCCACTCCTAGGTGCCGCAGCCTTGGCTTGGACACCAGATGTGAACAGATCTCATTTGGTAGACACCACAGGGCGCCATCTAAAACCCAGGAGGACCTTCTCAGAGCTGAGCTGGGACACGGCTCGTGTGTGTGTGTGTGTGTGTGTGTGTGTGTGTGTGTGTAGCCATCCTGCACCCGCCTGGGAGCCTCCGTGCCACCAGACCCACTCTCAGGAATGTGTTTAGACTTTATAGATTTTTCCTAGATTTTGTTATGTAAGCTTTATGTACAGCAAGGTCTTAATTAAAGATTTTAAATCTTGAATAAAATGTTCACTAGCCTAGTTTGTAATATATATATGTAATAGACCTGTCATATAATTTATTTTCTTTAAAAACAAGCCTCTTGTACAAATTGTCCCTGGAACTTTATTTAGAATTTAAGGTCATTTGAGGTTAAGTGCCAGGTAAACAAAATTCTCCCAAATGCCCTGGTCCTTTTTTGGGGTGCTGCATCTGACAGGCTGAGCTCAAGGCAAACAAGGGCTCGTGGTCTGGCTGGTGTGTCTGGGAGGTGGCCCCGGAGGCCCCTTGCTGGGCCTAAGTCCCCAAGTGCAGAAGACTGCAGAGGGCCGCACCCACTTTTGACCTTGCCATTTCCCTCTGACGAAGGCCTTGAGATTCTGCTGCAGGGAAAGTTGCAAAAGGCTCTCATGCCAGAGCCTCTGACTCCCGGAGGAGAGGAGAGGAGAATCTGTCTTTGCTCAGCTTCCCTGGCTTGGGCTGTTTGGAGACAGAATTTCCATCAGGCAGGGACTGGACTCCAGGGGCCAAATGGGCATGAGAAGAGCCTGGCTCGCCTTCACCAATATCTAGACTTCAAGGCATGAGCGTAACTCTTCCGAACTTCAGTCTCCTTCCAGTTAGATGAAAATGACAGTGTCTGGGCCTCTTAGCTATGCAGTGCTGGGCCTAGAAGAAACACACAACCAGGAAAGGGAGTCGAGGCTAACTCACTATGGCCTGCAGCCCAGGGAAAGGCACTCACCAGGAGACTCCGCAGCTGAGGGTTAGGCCGCAGGAATAAGCAAGAAAGAGAGCCTTCTTCCTGAGCACCTGGGCATGAGTCCTACCTGGATGCTCACATTCTCTGTCCTCCAGTGGCCATGAACAAGGAAGCGACCCCCGAAGGACAGGACTAAGCCCTTCAGAAGCGCACAGGGGCTTTTACAGCTCAGTGGTGGGAGGCTTTCCCAGCCTGGGCAAGGCCATGTCTGACTCCCAGCCCAGAGAACAAAACACACAAGAAGTGAGTCCTGAGAGGCCCTCGGCATGAGAGTACACGACACAGGCCACCAGTTCTCTCCCAAGGCTGTGGCCGGTGGCACCAGGAGCCCAAATAATGCAGTCTCAGCAGACTTCTTTCACATACTCAAAGGAAAATAAACAGAGTGGCACCTAAGTTTAAGAAAATGGGCAGATCAGTCCACTGTTTCCAAATATTCACACTTCTTGTCAGGGAACAGGAATTCTCCTAAATATGATATGAATTCCATTGCCCCCAGGAATCTGCATAGTCACTATTCTAAGGGACAGGAGCATTCCAGTTAAATCATTCATCAATAGAAATGTGTTCAGATCATAAATATTTAAAGATACCGTCAGGTTTTGTTGCTTTTGGTAACACAGAGCTAACATAATCAAACTAATTTGGGAAGATGTATTGTGGCCAAAAAATGGTTATTAAGCTATTGTGGGAAGTCCTCAGCTGAGGGAGCCCAGGCCTGTACATCCTACTGGCGGCTTTGTGCAGAACTTTGTCCACACTCCGGGACTCTCCCGAGGGGCACTGCTCCCCACAAATGGGAGGGAGTAGGGGTGACCGATCTCCTTCCTTGGGGAGGTCACAGACTCTGGCCTCCATGCTGTGCTCTCAGGTGCTGGTTCAAACAAAGGCAGCTCAGCACCAAGGGAGAGGCCCTCAGGGGAGACCCGGGGCCTGGTCAGCAGATCCTGCTGTTGTTCCCAGGAGACCTAGGCAGCTGACAGTCGAAGGCAGAAGCCCCAAGGATGCAGCCCCTGTCCCCAAAGAATGGTTCAGCTCACTGAGCTTTGGGAAAGTTACACAGCATTAGGGGAAATAAGTCCCTCTGCACTTAGGGGTCTTACCTTTCAGGGATGTCCAACAATTGACCAGTGGTAAAGTGATGCATGTCTCCAGCGGATGCTCCAGTGGAGCACATCTTTTAAAAGCCACGGAGTGTAAAAAGGTAGGACAAAGGGAGATGTGAGTTTCTCATCCACATAGCTCAGCTTACATCAGAATTAAAATCACCCATCAGGTCGATGAAAAACACAAGTTTAAAAGGGGAATGAGTTAAAAATGGCAAAAGTGGAAATTAACAAATACGTGTGAACAAACAAAAGTACAAAAAGCAAGCGGCCTTTCATCTTTTGGTGGCGTGTAAGTGTGTTATCGCGTGCAAAGCCTGCAGGCCAACATGTGGCAGTGTCTGGTCCAGAGCAACAGCACTCCTAAGAGAAACCTGACTTGCCTAAAAAATCGTGCGAGACAAAAGCTTGAAACAGCAGAGCTACTTTAGTCTGGAAGGCAGAAGAGTGGTTCCCACCCTGAGGTAGAAGCGGCTGTTTCCCTGCTTCCTGCAACTGCAGCTGGACTGAGCATGGAAGGCATTGTCCTTATCACCCCTGCACAACCCTGTATGACAACTTCCCGAGTGGCATTTACGTTGCATTAGGGTTAGAAGTAGTTCAGAGATTATTAAAGTGCACAGGAGGACGGGAGTGGTCACGTGTGTTATGGTCTCTAGCTAGACCCCTCCCAAGCCTCTTGCACTCCCAGGCAGGCTCTTGGTCACGGTCAGGGCGGCACTATTCCCTCGGGCGGAGGAGTCTGCCGAGTGTAGAGCTAGCTGTGCTGTGTGGCGGTGACACTGAGTCCGAAGCGGGGCTTGGCCCGGAAGCGCGCCTCTCCTCCCTGCTCCTCCCTCTCTCTCTGCTTCCTGGCTGCCATGCCCTGAGCTGCTCTCCTCCCCCGCGCTGCCGATCAGGCAAGGACTGAAAACTCTAAAAACAAGAGCCAGAATAAACCTGTCCTTCTTTAAACTGTGGGCATTCGGTATTGTGTCCCAGTGACAGTGACCGGGACAACAGATAAGTGCCTATCAGTTTTTAGAAGGGAGTTGGGCACCCCAGGAGCCTGGGCCACGCGGGCTTGGGAGTCCAGCCTTGTTGGACGCCGGAGGTGACTAATTCCAAGGCAGCGTGCCTTTGGGGTGTTTTGGAAACCCTGTCTCGTTGGGAATATTTATTTCCACTGATGGTAAACAAATTTGTGCAACTTGTTAAACAGTTTGGTTAGAATATATATTTATATATAGCTTTAAAATACACCTTTTGATTTCTTATTTCAGAAACTTCTCTGGGCAAGTGGAATGCTACAAGAAAACCAGAAACACAAACACAAAGATGTGCACTGCAGTGTAAGGCAGAATAATGGACATAACACATATGCCCAGAAAAGACATGATTTAGCCAGTCATTTCTTGGGCTACGGCTAGGGACTCATATGTGATAATATTAATGTCAGGTAAAAGGGCCGAAGACCAAGACCAGACCAGGCCACAACAAGCCTTTATTAGGGGAATAGATCTGCTGGGCTGTCTCTGAACAAAGGAGAGACAAAAGCAATATGGCCGGGGCAGGGAGAGTCTTTTATAGAGACTGGGGTGGGGTTTGTAGGGGCTGAGGCGAAGTTGAGTGAGGTAGTGACTAGGGAATGGAGGACCCGGTGATGTCACTAGGTGGTAGGAGGTGAGCGAGTATTAGGTTACTTTCTAGGTGGGAACAGGGGCATGCTGGGAAGAAGGGTTTATTCTTTGGTGGGAGCAACCATCTTGGCATGACGTCACACAGAGGAGGGGGCAAGGCACGATAGGAAGAGGGCAGTCACTATACATAATAGCTGCTGAGGTAGTGGGGGACCTATCAAATAAAAATTTAATTTATGAGTAATTTTTTTGTTTTTTGGTACCGGGGATCGAACTTGGGTCCTTGTGCTTGCACAGCAGGCAGCGAAACCACTGAGCTAAATCCCCGGCCCCTGTGGGTAATTTTTAAATATAGGATAAAGCTAAAGATTTTTAAAGAATATATAAAATTTGTATTGCATATGCAAGCTCAGTCACGTTTTAATTCATAATATGGTTCGGAGGAAATAGTGTTTTTTTGTTTACAGTATCATGTTTCCCAACTGGCCTGTGATAGTATAAAGCTCATGTGTATACTCTAAGATTACACAATCATACACAACACTCCATTATTTTGTTGGAGAAATGCAGATGTCTTATCTAATATTTGCTTTAATAATTAAGACAATTAAGAAGATATGTCAGTTGTGTTTAAAAGCAATTGTAAACTATAAATTTCATTTGCAAAAGTAGGCACCAGGGAAAAATTAAAGAGAGATTTTGTGGACATTTTTAAAGAATATGTGCTCATGCCAAAATTCAAGAGGAATTACATGAAGAGTTTATTTTCTTAAGAATGTTTATAAGTGGTCTTGAGAGAGATGTTTTGTTTTTATATTCTTAGGGTACAGTACACATGTCAAATATAATTGAAAGAATACTAAGCTCATTGTTTCGCAAACAAATTGTGTCTGCATGTGGGCTTCAAATCACTTGCTGATAAGATTTTTTTAAAGCGGAAATGAAGTTTAAATTCCTCTAAAAGATGGACATTTTTCTCTTGGAGTCACTTACATCCCAAAAGCTTAACCAACGCAGGATCCTGATGGAGGATGTGTGGGCTGTTTCTGTTGAAAATTTCACAAATACCTACAGGGCGTCCAAAACCATCTTCCCTCCGTGGGCAGTGTTTTCGGGGTGAGAAAGAAAAACCACTTAAAAACCATGGCTTTCAGCAGTCTGGGTAATATCCAGAATCACGGTTCCAAGGCGACTTCGGGAACACGGACTGCCAACTCTTCTACAATCTCGGGGACAGTGGGTCTGAGCCAGGCTGATTCCGCACCCACGGCCGGAGACCACGTCGCCAGGGCAATGGAGCTGGTGCTGGCCCAGTGTCAGCACAGAATGGCGGTGGTGCGGAGGCTGAGAAGCCTTGAGCCAATGAAACCCAGAAGGACCCGTGTCCCTCCCTTCACACCAGTGTGTTCTCCCCGCCGACAGACCTGGGGGCCAGACCGCTGCCTGACCCTTAGCTGTGTGAGTCCTGAGCACAGATGGGACCCCTCCAGAAGAGTTGGATGAAGGTGGGCAAAAGGTGAGTGGGCGTGCAGGAGCCAGCAAGCTCCAGAGGGTGCTCAGCGCGCAAGTCAGGAGGGAACCGAGCCAAAACTGCAGTGAGAAAGAAAGACACTCAGAGTGGCTAGTAGCAGAGGAAGAGGAGGCATCGAGTGTGAGGCTGTGGGGCATCAGTGGGGCCACTGCTACGGAAAACTCTAGAGACCCCTCAAACACTTAAAGCTAAAACCACTATAGGATCCTACAATCCCATCTTTGGGTCTATACACCCTAAAAATGTAAAGCAGGGTCTCAAGGAGGTGTTTGCACATCCATACACACAGTAGTCAAGAAATAAAGAAAGCCAAGTGTCCACAGAAAAGAATAGATCAACAAAGTATGATACGTACGCTGGACTATTATACAGCCCTGAAAAAGGAAATCCTGTTACAACAAAGGAGTGAACCTCAAGGCAATAAGCTCAGTGAAGTAAGATGATCACAAGAGAGCAAATAGTCTACAGCCATACCACCCTGAACGCGCCCAGTCTCATCTGATGTCGGAAGCTAAGCAGGGTCGGGCCTGGTTAGTACTTGGATGGGAGACTACAGAACAAATAGTGTGAACCCGCTGATGTGCAGTGTGCTGGAGAGTCAGTCACAGAACCAGGAAATGGAAAGGTGGCCACCAAGAGTGGGGGGGATGGAGGAGAGGGGCTCCTTTTACCATTCCTCACTGTGCAGCCCAGGCTGCCCTCAAACGGACAGCAGTCCTCCCGCCTCAGCCTCCCAAGTGCTGGGACCACAGGTGTGTGCCACTATGCCTAGCTGAGAAGCTTATTTTAGACAAAATTTATCCTTCCACTGCGACGTGGCTGACACCAGCTGTGCAGACATTCCCCGAGCCCTGCCTCTCATGTGCTTGGTTCAAGGAGGTCACGGGACAAATCTACCCACCAAACCACAGCGCGTTCGGCTCCTCCCTGCTCCCTGGTGTCCCTGGGTGACACAGGGGAGCACGTTCCTGACAAGAGGCCCAGAGGGCACTGGCGTGGCCTCAAGTGTGCAGCGAGCAGGGCTAGCACCCTGTGCGGGGCACACGCCAGGGACTGTCCCTGCCATGCCTCAGCCTCTGCAGACTCCTGCAGGGAGGGCCATGTCGCCTGAGCTTGCTCTGGTGCTGCTGACAGGACGCAGCAGGACACACGGACCCCTGGGCTGGGCCCTCAGGGTCCCAGCCAGCCACCACCCACTGCAGAGCTACGACCCACCAGACCGAAACAACAGTGTAAACCAGGCGTGCTCATCTGTAATCCCAGCACTCAGAAGGCTGCAGCAGGAGGATCACAAGTTCAAGGCCAGCCTGGACTACAAATAAAGAGCTTATTTTAAAAAAAAGAAACAATAATGTAAAAAAACAAACAAAACCCTCTGCCTCAGCCTCTCAAGTGCTGGGATTATGGGCATGTACCACCATGCCCAACCTTTACAGTATTTTAAATTCCTGCATTAAAGAAGGCCTTCAAATAGCACTGAAAACTAAAAACTCAGACCGAATGGACCCCAGCAAACAACTGCAGCCACCTCAGAGGTGGACGGTGAGCAGCATGCTGTGCTGATTTCAGAAGGAACACTTCCCTCATCCCAGCATGGGGCCCAAGCAGTACCAGAAGGCAGCTTTGACCCCGGGTGCCCACCGCTGCTTCTGCGGAGTGAGAGCTAGCCCACCACTAAGGACTCATGAAGCGGGCGCGCATCTAAGGTGGCCCTCGCTGCAATGCAAATGTGCGACCTTGTTCCAAGTGTAACCTGGGGAGGTCGCCCCTTGTTCATTTCTTCCAGGATCTGCATTACAACCTCCTCCAGCAGAGAGAAATCCCAGCTACTTTGCCAAGGTAAGCAACAATCAAGCAAAAGTAAATCAACATCCTGGCTAGGATGACTTTTCCTCTTTGGAAATTTTTACTTTTACTCAAACTGTTTTTAAGCCATGTTATTATTATTATCAAGAAAACAAGATGTGATATAAGGTGTTGGACAAACAAAACTATCACTGCAAAACCCAGCAACCGATATGGCAAAGCGTTTTTACTTTTCCATTTTTTTTTTCAAATGTACTCAATACCTGTCACATTCCTTATAAAACTGTGCCCTGGATTGTGCTGTTTCAGTCACCATCATAATCTTGGCAGCTGAGTTCCTCAGCCCTGATCAATAAAATCACTCCTCACCCGGGGATGGAAGCAAACACTGCTCTAGGAGGGGTCACCATCATGGCCAACAGCGCTGGGTTTTCTCTATGTTTCAGTTACTCTGCAATCAGTTAACTATGTAAGAATAAAATCCGTCCATCCTTTTTCGGAGTCCAGGGCACCCATTTCCCACCCATGGGTCCCCTGCCGTCGGCTTGGGGGACTGGAGACACCGAGTGTACCCCTAAACCTGCCCAGCCTGGCCCCCTGCATTCCCGCAGTCTAAGTCCATGTAGTTAGGAAAATAAATTCAGGCCTAGGCTGCCTTTTGGTGCACAGCGGATCGGCAGGGCCTGTGGGTCGTGGGGCCCACCTGGTCTGGCCCATTCTGTAGGAACAGCCAGTGCGCGCTGTCCACTGAGCACGGGATGCACATCCTGAGCGCTGCCTTCTCTCACGGGCGTCAGGTGCTGCCCTCCTCTGGGAAAGTGCAGCTCCAGGCGGAGCAGCGCGTCCCCCTGGGGGAGTGAGTGAGGGTCCCAGACGTGCGGCCCCTGCCCAGGGAGCTCCCAGGCCCGGGCTGCAAACACGGAGGGGGCCGGGCATTTCTAAGAGCGATGCTGAGAAACGTAGAGGACTCAACAAAGTGGGAAGCAGAAGCGGCCGGGTGACCCTGCACCGGGCGGAGCAGGATGAAGGCCACTCATCCCGGATCACGGGCTGGGAGGAGAGCCCCGGGCGGGGTGGGGCTCGGGGTGGAGATCGAGGGATGAGTCCGCGAGGCAGAGAAGGAGACCGAAGCCGGGCGCGAGCTCTGGTGTAAACAGCTCTGGCTGGAAACAGCCTTCGGCCCCTCTCCCGCCGGGCCTCTCGCTCTCCTCAGGGCTGTCTCCTCCTGCAGGGGCGCGCTCCTGATTTCCCACGGTCTGTCCTGTGGAGATCTCGCCGAGCTGTCCCTCTGCCCACCGCGGGCTTCCGGCCTCTGGCTTCCCCGTCCAGTCACGCATCGGCTGCCAGGCTGTTCAGGAATTATTAGTCTTATTCCCCGGTTGCTTTCAAAATTTGTCTTTGGTATGTCTCTCTCTCTCTCTCTTTTTTTTTTTTTTTGTACCAGGCATGGAACTCGGGTCCTTGTGCTTGCAGGGCAGGCCGCGAAACCACTGAGCTAAATCCCCCGACAAAATTTGTCTTTGGAGAACTGCAGTTTTACTCTTAAGTCTGACTGAGTTTCTTTCTTTTGCCGTAAGTTTGTGATTTTCAGGTTTTCTGTGTCTGAGGGTGGGACGCGCAGTGGGTCCTGGTGATGACAGGGGACCCCGGCCCCAGGGCGCCCTTCCCCTGCTGCCCTTGTCTCTGTGTGCAGATGCCTCCTCCAGATCTGCATTTTAGTTCAATGCTGTGCTGTGCACCTCTAAATCTGGCCTGAGGTGACACCTGCCACTGTTAATCATTTATACTTTCCAACTAGAAAAGCTCCTTTTTATTGCTGTTTTTTTTTTTTTTTTTTTTTTGGTGCCAGGGATTGAACTTGGGACCTTGCGCTTGCAAGGCAGGCACTGGAACCACTGAGCTAAATCCCAGGCCCGAAAAGCTCCTTTTTAAATGCTCTTTTGTGGTTTCTGGCTCTTCTCTCCTGCTTTAATCTTTTTACAAATTCTTTCAGTTTATTAAAAACACGAGGCACACCCTGCCCTGCCCTGGCAGTTGAAGATCCATAAGCCGGCTTCTTCTGAGTTCCCCGAGCTCCTCCCTTACAGAGCCTCATGTAGGGAACTCTTCACTTTGTGGCGGAACCTTCCAGAGAAAACCCAGTTGGCTGCTCCCTGCCTCTGAGGTGCTGGTCATCTAGGAGGACCTTAAACTGTCAGCTTGAAATTGTTGTAGGACCACCCAAGCAGCAGGGATCCGGATGGAGGGCCTTCAAAGCCCAGTGACCAGGAAGATTTCCCCACACCAAACTCAGCCCGTTTCCGGAAGGATGTATTTCCCGGGCCACTGGGTGAGTAGATTTGCCTGTTTCCTCCTTTGCAGCATTCCCTGCATCTGCAGTGGTTTCATTCATCTCTACACAGCTGTGCCCCAGGCTTCAGCAACTGTGTGAAAACAAAGGATTCCAACCACCTACGGAGTGGCTCGCTTTTATTTTTTGGTTGTGAGTATTCCTTATTTTCTCACAGACCACAGCATTCATTATAAAGATGTTTTCAGATGCGTGATACTCAGCCATGTCTTTCTGCACAAATGTGTGCTCTGCAGAACAGAAACGGGCTCCCTGCTCTCGGGAGCTGGCAGCTGGGTCTGGGTTGAGATGAGCATCACTGACCATTTGCTCAGAGGCGCAGAGCCTCCCTCACCATCCAGTTTCAGTTTCTCCACTGTGCTCGTCAGAGTTTGAAAGGCTACCTTCTCACCTGTATATTTGCTTACTGTATGTCTTACCCTGGAAGGCTTAAGTTCCTTGAAGCTCCTTTGTTCACTTTTATATTCCCAGTACTGAGAACAGTGCTTGACTTGTGGTATCAAGGGATCTCTGTTGAGGGAGGTATCGATGCTGGATGGGTGGATGAGTGAGTGGGTGGGTGGGTATTGGATGGATGGACAGATAGAAGGGTACGTGGACAGGTGGCTGAGTAGGTTGGTGATAGATGAATATATTCATAGGGTGTTGAATGCTTGGATGGATGGATGAATGGATAGATGGGTGGATGAGTGCATGGGTGGGTGGATAGATGAATTGAGTGGATGGGTGGATGGATGGATGGGTGAGTGGATGGGTGGATGGATGGATGGGTGAGTGGATGGATGGATAGATAGATGGATGGATAGATGAATGGATGGATGGGTGGATAGGTAAGTGGATGAGTGAATAGATGGATGGGTGGGCGGATGGGTGGATGGGTGGAGGGATACATGGAGGGTGGATGGGTAGAAATACAGATGGATATAGTTGGATAGATGAGGAAAATGTCCTGCACCTGCTCTAGGATGGTGGTGCAAGAAGACACAATGTACCTGGTTTCCGGGGCCAACAGTTACTGGTTTCCCCATCTTTAGACTTCCCATCCCCCTATTTGTTGCTATTGAAGAAAAAGAAATTCTGATATATTCAATGCAATATTTTTATATCTCCTGCTAGTTGCTACTACTTGCAGTGGCAGAATTGTTTAACTATGACTTTTCATCATTTCAGAAGGAGTTTCTCTCTAGCCTGTGCCTGGGAAGGTAAACAGAGGGGAAAGGAAGGCTGAGCCAGGAACAAAACTCAGAGCACATCCCCTCCCTCATTGTTCTTTTGGGAAGCAACACAGCAGGGCTCTCCTCATTTTCTCTGTCAATGCACTTTCTGGAGTATGAATGTGGCATTAGATGTTAGAGGCAGGGATATGTAGCAATGCTCATGGTGCCTTCAGTTTGTTTTAACCGAATTCTTATTTCATGGCAAGCACAGCTAACAGTTTGTATAGTCTCTTCCCAAGGACAAACCCAGAGCACCTTGCAGACTGCTGGGCCCAGGGTCTGAGAGCAGGGCCTGTATCCTGTAACGCAGGCGATCCATCCTGGGCCTCCCAGGGTGGCCATCCTGTCTGACCTTTCCCAAGGGACCACCCATGGGTGTTTACGTTCTGAGCTGGAAGCAGCTCTGTTTAGGCAAGGCCGCCTTCCGGGCTGGCTCAGCACATGGCACGGGGAGGAGAGGATGAGAGCAGTGGGACTCCGCCCAGGCGACCTGCGACGGCCCATGCTCAGGGGGCAGCCTGGGCTCTCAGCTGGCGCCTCTGCTTCCTTCTGCCCCATGCCACTGGCTCCAACCTCTCCACCATCACTGTCACTTCTGAGGTGGCCTCTGACTGAGGGCACAGGTGTTGCAGCCCCTTGGGGAGTCTGGGTTCTGTGGAGGGCTACGCCTTGCCTCAAGCAGTCTCTGCCCCCACCCACTTCCTGAGGAGTTGGGGGTCGAATACTGCCTGCCACACACCCTGGACACCACAGCCTGGGAGGTGACTCAGCCTCAGGTCTCAGTCCGCCCTCTGCCCTGGTCCCAGCCCGAGGCCCTGGCTGCAGGAGGGCTTGCCTGAGTTCTTGCCTGAGTTCTTGCCTGAGCTCTTGCCTGTGTTCTTGCCTGAGTCCTTGCCTGTGTTTTTGCCTGAGTCCTTGCCTGTGTTCTTGCCTGAGTTCTTGCCTGAGCTCTTGCCTGAGTTCTTGCCTGAGCTCTTGCCTGTGTTCTTGCCTGAGCTCTTGCCTGTGTTCTTGCCTGAGTTCTTGCCCGTGTTCTTGCCTGAGTTCTTGCCTGTGTTCTTGCAGGAGTGCTTGCCTGTGGCTTGTCAAACAGATTTCTACTGTTACCCAACTTTCCTTGTGAACAAACACGCACTGCAGGGGATTTAGGTGATAAGACTGACCAAACCCATCACGAGTTTATGCTTTCCATTATTTTGTCTCATGTACATTTTAAAAATAAAATGAAATCACTGACATGTGACTTTGTACCCAGACATTAAATTAATTCACCACAACTTTCCAAGTCATTGTGTTTCATGGTCTCCGATGAAAAGGGCGACACCAGCTGAGCTCCTTTGGCAGCTCCTTTCCTGTGGCCTCTCCCTGTCTCCATGTCCCGGGGGCCCAGCTGGAGCCCTTGTCGCTGGGCTGTCTCGATTCCTTGACTTCCCCCTGCGCACCTGGTCTTCTGTGTCCCTTCTGCACTCTGCGTGGGCTTGCAGCTCCCATCCTTCTGCTGTGGTTCCTTCAGTGACAGCGGGTCGCTCCTGACACTGAGCTGGGTCACCCCGCTCTGGGTGACACAACTCGGCTTCCTGAGCATGGGGTACAGAAACAACTGGACCAAACTCCTGCGCCTGGCTCTCTGGCTCCAGCTGTCTTTCTCCTCAGGGGTGCTGTGCCCATGGTTCTGCTTAGAAATCTTCTCATGCATCTCTGCAGTTCTGTCTTCTTTCCTTTTGTAAAGTTACTTATTTTAGTAGACAAATGAAAGTTGTGTCTATTTACAACACGATGTTTTGGGTTATATAAACACTGTGGAGTTGTGAAATCAGGCTAATTAGTGTACGCTTCACTTCACACACACACCATTTTCTATGAACACATAAAATAACAGCTGGGTCTAGTAGCCCATGCCTGGAATCCTAGCACCTTGAGAGGCTGAGGCAGGAGGATCGTTGTGAGTCCCATGTGCTACATAGGGAGTTCAAAGCCTGCCTGGGATACATAGCAAGACACTGGCACAAACAAACAAAAAGTAAAATAAAACTGTCTCAGTCGTCCCTGAGACTACAGCACCCTGCTTTCAGCCACTGACTTGCGCTATGTATTTCTTCTCTCGTCCTTCTTCCCCAAGTCTCTTGCTGTGCCTACCTGCGGGACTTCTCCACCCACCCAGATGGCCACATTCCTACCCTGCCACCTCTCCATTTCACTTTACAGTTGCCGGTCAAGGTCTAAAACTGTTGCAGTTGCTTATTTTTGTCTTTAGGAACTTGTTGAGTTTCCCCTCCACTGGGGGCCTCCTTCAGGTTTCCTGGACAGAACAGGTCGCTGAAAGTGTGTGTGGATGAGCAGCACAGTACCCTGGGCTCAGGAGAACACCCTGCCCCGAACCTCCCAGGGCACATGTCCTCAGCTCAGAGTTCTGGGCAGTCCTGAGCCACCAGCCAGGCTGCAGGTTGGTAGCTCTGCCCCTGGGCCCAGGTCTGCATCCTGCAGGGAAGCAAGAGGAGCCTTGGAGGAGAAATTGTGGGCACCAGGCTGAAGGGAGACTGCTCACCTGGTGTCACTCAGGTGATGCCTCCCAGTGTAGACGGAAGTGCTCATGTTCAAGGTCCTGTCCACTGCCAGTTAGGACCCAGCACTCACAAGGACTCTTCTGACAGAAACACAGCTCTGACAGCTGGCATTCACTGATTCCCACAGGCTCAGCACCTTCTGAGTGCTTGGGGTAAGCATCAGCAATGGGGAAACTGACAGAGGCTGGATGAGCTGCTGAAGGTCATAGACCCGGAGGCTATTCCAGGCTTGAAGTCCTAACCACTGCAGTCCATGGTCTAGCATGGGACAGGTAGTTACTGCACCATTCAAGAAGCTGGCCCTGCCTACAGGTGTGGAGAGGCAGTGCCCCTATCCTGATGTGACAAAGGTCATGGCTGGCACCATCCCAAAGCAGAGGTCAACGAGAGAAAAGCAGAACACAAGACAGACTGGGTGATCATTACTGCATATGACAGGGAACCTTCAGGTTCAAGACCCAGGACTGCATTTACTCTCAAGTCTCAGGAGACTGGACAGTGGTGTAGAAACTGAGACTGGACAAAGATCTTACATGATGGTGACAGACCAGGGCCCAGCGAGGTACAGTGCAACCCATGTTCCTTCCTCTGGGGATGGGGCACAGCCTCTGGAATAGGGTCTCACAAGCTCTCGGGAGAGTCAGAGGGTATGGCTGGCTCCCAGGCAGGAAGGAGGAGGAAGGAGAGGTCAGAGGAAGATCTCAGGCTTTCTGGCCAACTTCCAGGCAAGGGGGTTTTGGGGCCCATCAGGGGAAGGACCTCTGGGTTTCATGGCTGCCTGGGGAGGGTGGGAGCAGGAGGCCAAAGGGTGGCAGACCTGGAAGGGAGACTCTTCTGAGGCCTTAGCTGTGGGACACTGCTTTCTGACACACGAAGCTGCCTCTGTTCGTGGCTCCCCGACCCCAGGGCAGCAATCAGTGACTTCAGTGGGAAATTGTGTGTGTGTGTGTGTGGCATTACACAGTAGACCTTCCCATCGTCCTGTGCCATGGGAACAGCTCCTCCAATCCTCCAGACCTCACTGATCAGTATGGTAAACCTGACTGAAGCTCAGAGGCTCAGCGACTGACCCCAGGTCACGTGAAATCAGCCTGCTCCCAAGTCCATGCGTCCGTCTGCACCACAGCAGTCATGGCTCACAGCAGGGCCACACGGTTAGCGATGTCTGAGGATGAATGCAAAAGAACCAGGGCCGTAGAAACTGCAGGATGTCAACTGCTACACAGCGTCTGTGACCAAATCAGTACAGGGTCTGCAGTATGTAAGTTAATCATTTATTTACATATAGAGAAAAATACTCTACATACTGGATTAAAATTTTGCAGCAGAAGTATCTTTAAATTGGTATTAAACAGTGCTTAACTGGGTGGTATATCCTGTGAACAAAGGAATGATTTTTTTTTTATAATTCTCCAAGAAGAAAATAATAAACTTTAATTCATGGTTACATAGTTGGCTGGAAAAATGCCAGTTTGGCCTCGAAGTTTTCCTTCCCACCAATCGAAGTGTGAATCCGTTTTTGATATAACTGTGATTTTGTCTCCAGCTTGAAACATCAGGTCGCCTGGCTGCTGTCCTTCAAAAGAATACAGCGCTGTCACCTCTACTGGTCGACCAGAGTCACCTGGAACAGGAAAGAGAATTCAAATTAGTAACACTTTCTAGGGAAACCTAAGCTTTTCTCCTTTGAAAAGCAAATGCATGGCAGGACCGTTTCCCAAATCCTTGTAAGTCGGAACTACACATTATTCTACACCTAACTCTATTTAACAAGCATCTGTGGTTAGAACTGTTGGGGCTTTGAATAATCTGTAAGATGAAATCACCATACTGCACTTTTCCCATTTAATGACTAGTCACTGCTGTGGTCCAAAAGGTTCCTTCCTGTGCTCATCCGCCGAAACCCTAAGATCCCCGAGACAGCTCTCTGAATTACAGTCGTTCGAAAAGAGCTGATGCAATGACTGCATCCCTAAAGATCCCATCCCAAGCCTGTACTTTTAGCCAGGTGTGCTAGCTGGCAACTGTAGCCCCAGAATTCTAGAGGCTGAGGCAGGAGGGTCACTTGAGCCCAGGAATGCATGACCAGCCTGGCCAACACAGCAAGGCCCTGTCTCAAAAAGAAAATAAAAAGTACATTCCTAAGCCATCGGTTTTGAGGGCGCAGCTCAGAAATGTTTTGGGGTCTGGTGCATCCTTCTTCCTCTCTGTGCTCCTGGTGTATTCATCTTTGCACTCACGTGGCCTTCCCTCTCCACACAGACGTGGAGCTGAAACAGCCTAGGGAGACGCAGGTCTGTAACACTGTGCAAGGGAACGTGTCTAACCCACTCTTTGGTATTAGAGAACTGGGTGGCTAACACGGGAAGAAGACATTACATTTAAATTGTTTAATCACCTCCAAATATTGAGAAATGGACACTTTTTTAATATTCTCAAATACATGGGGCTTGATTATTCTACATTTCATGTAATTTTGTGCATATTAGGCAATTTGATACTGTTAAATGCACCTAAGATAGGCAGAAAACATGAATAACCACATTCTGACACCCATTTCTTTTGAACCCCTAATTACCACTATAACAAAAACTGAATGTGATCCATCTGGTAGAAATGAGAATCACTCACACTTTCACTACACCACAGCCTGGAGCCCTTGCAAGAGGTGGGTACCATCCTGTCCCTGGGGCTCTCAAATAATGTCCCAGAAACAACACAACACAACACAACACAACACAACACAACACAACACAACACTAGAGAGGCTGCCGGTATAACCAGCTGTCTTCTGTAATATAGAATGTCCACAGTTTTCACATCTAAGATACTCTATTTCTTTTTCTTCTGTCAATTTTAAGGGATAAAGGTTAAGAAATGTCAGGAAAACCAAACTTTTGACGTGATTTGGAAATCTAAGCAAGTTAATCACCTGCTGGTGGGAATGAGAAGTCACCACATAGCTGCGGAAAGAGGCTGACACTGCAGCAGGACCAGGGACCACGAGCTCGCGCTGCATTCCCGCATCCCACTCCCGCATTCCCTGTGGTGAGGCTGGAGAGCTGGAGCTAGGCTGAGGGAAAGCTGTTTCTGAAAACATTCTCCCGAAAACTGGATCTGCCAGCTCCACATTTTGGGCCAGGCCAAGAGGGTGAGAGCGCCAGCTCCCCCTTCCCTCCCCACTCTTCACTCCCTCCCTCCCCTTCTTCCTGCTCCCCCACCCAGTCCTCGGTCCTCTTCCCTTCTCCCACTTCAAGGTAATAGGCTGGAATATAAAAATCTGGTTCGTGGCTACTTTGGTTTAAATATTTATACTTGGACCCCTTTTCTCTCAAAGGACGTGTATCCAAGGTCAAACCACTGCACAAGGGAAGTACATCTTGGAACCTTCCCAAGATTTCTGGCATCCCTAAGACCAGCCTGGTCCCACTGAAGCCAACTCCCCGCAGGACGCTGGCCTGGGACGTTTGGCCCAGCAAGCAAGAAGCCAAGACGCCAGGTCCCTCAGGAGAGAGACTCTTAACCTATTTTTACCTGCCTTCCTGATAGAATTTCAAAAAAAATTTGATACCTAATTTTTCTGACATTTTATTTACATGAAATGGTTAATTACTTAACAGTTTAATTCAGTAGTGGATTGTTTTGTGACTTTCTAACAAAAAAATAGGATTCTGTGGCTGTTTAATTTTAGCCCTCACTCCCCTTCTATAAATAACTGCTTGATCCTTTCAAGGAAAATTTCTAAAGAATATTTAAAAAGATAGCTTGAAGGACTCTTTTTACTATAGAAAATCTTTAAAAAGAAAAGAAAATCTTAGTAACTTTAAAGTAGTTCCCAATAATATTGAAACATCTGAACGTGAAAAAAAATACCTTGAAATAAAAAACTCACAGGGCCCAGGCCTAGAGAAAGTGCGTGGCTGGGCCCTGGTCACCCTCGTGATCCCCACTCAGCAGCCACCAGAGGACAGAAACACAGCACTGTTAATGCCGCACTCCTAAAACCAGTGTGGACGGTGTATGAATCTAAGGATGCTGAAACTCCCCTACAGATTTTCAGAACCTTTCCAAGGGATGTGAGGGTCTCTTACTCTAAGATGGATACGAATCATTTTAAGAAATAAATTTTTTATTTACCAGCTCTCTCGTGATAGCCAGAGAGCTCAGGATACAGCTTATGTTCATGTCTATTACCTGCAAAAGGGCAGGGGGGAGATTCAGAAAATGCATTAGTATACAGAGAATGGAAACAAGAAATAGTTTTTAAGAAACTTTAAAGATAATACTCTGTAGCTGTAAGAAAGCATCCTATGAATAAGAACAGAAGTTTCCACTAATTATAGCAGTGGCGAATTTGTCTTGCAATGTAGAAGAGGCTGAGTACTTCTCTTTTCAACACCCATTTTTTCCATTTGATTCTAAAGCGCAACAGTGTTTTTTGATTTCTTAACAATAACATTTAACAGTTAGTTAAGTAACATTTAATAGTTACTTAACAATAACATTAAATAGTTACTAAATCATAATTGTATTTAAATCGCAATGAAAGTACTAACCTTGAGAGCTGGAGTCCAGCTGGAGTGGTGCTGATGGTTGCTGTAGTCTCAATGCTGGCTTTGGAGGTAATTCTTTAGCCTGCAGGGAAGGAGAACAAATACACCCAGTTCGGAAACCTGTTTTTACTTAGGAGTCTTGGCTTCTCACGGGTGTATGCAGCAAACTTTATCCTATGCCCTCACTAACAAGACACCTTTGCAGCTCACACATGCTTTGGGGTCCCCCTCACTGGGGCTGGGTAGTGAGTTAGACATGGACAAGCGAGGGTGCTTCTCATCCCAGGCTCCTCACCAGGCCCCACTGACCGACTGCAGGTGTGTGGGGCCGCAGTTGTGGCCATCACAGGCTGTGTAGGAGTGGGGACAGGCTGTGACCCCTCAAAAGCTACGCTTTGGTTTCATTCTGAACAACCCAGAAGAGTGTGGTGGGGTAAGGAGAAGAAGGCCTACGAAAGCCTCATTCAGTACTGCAGGGCCCAGAGGGGCAGGCACTCAGGAATACCTGCTACTAATAATACCCTCAGTATCACACAGCTTGGCCCAGAGAGAAATGCAATCACAGAAGACAAACTGTCCTTGAAATCTGCACAGATGAAACCCCAGCGTCATAAGGCATTTTCCCAAGGACTTCATGTGGGACACAGCATTGTACAGGAGAAGTTGCCTATGATTGTGGAGAGGACAGGGACCCCATGCCCATGGAAGGACCTTCTGCTGCTCCCGGGCTGCTCTCCTCATGTTGATGCGCTGCCCCTCATGCTCATACTTTTCAGTGAAGGAATCGAGAATTTCATAGAGATCTTCTGCCTGAGCTGGACGTGGCACATCTCCAAACAAAATGTCGTAGGCGCGGATGTCCTGACCATAAAATCTAGCAACAGGAAGTTAAGAACATTTCTGTAACAGACGTGGGTCTTTCCTGGAGCTGAGAGCAGCGTGTGTACACATACACGTGGTAACCCAGGCCTGCACCTCACTCGTGCTGCTTAAGTGCAGCCTGTGCCACCTCTGCCTCACCCCAAGCCCAGCTCCAGAGCAGTGACCAGAATGTTCTGGTGTGACTCTTCCTCCACGAGACACACACATGCTTACACACATGTGCACACATTCACAGAGAAATGCTACAGAAACACACATACAGGCACAGACATTTCCCTAAGTTTTTTTCTAAGTTTCTTACAAAAATGGGACTACACATAGGACTTTGCAGTTTCTTTACAATGTTTATTTTTATCAAAACTAAATAAGGATTTGCTTTCTATGTTTGGAAGCCTTGCAATTCATTAAGGAGTATATTTGTTTTAGTTTATCCAGGATCTAGCTAAGCATCAGTGGAAAAGTCTGCCCAAGCCCAGGATCAGGAGTTTCTAAAAGCATTCTTAGGTTACATCAAATTAATCAGAGCAGAAGTAAAAGCCGCAGTCCTGATTCTGGAGACGAAAGTTCTGCGAGCCCTAGTTTTCACCGCTGCCAACATTTTCCAGTCTGTTTTCCATTTCTATTTCAAATATGCTGTTGATTTGTCCAGGGCCCTGGCTGTGACCTTTCCCAGGTCCTCACCCCACAGCGGTGGCCTGTCGCCGCTCTGCAAGGCTCCCACAGGCTGTGGTGGAGGAGCCCGCTTGGGCCTCAGCTGCATCCCTCCCTGGCTCATGGGTGCCATTTCTCAGACTTCTTTGGAAAGAGCACCCCCTTCACCTCTTAAGATTCTTCCAAATCAGTTTTTTTTTTTTTAAGTCAAACTGAGCTGGGCACAGGGGTACAAACCTCCCTGCACTCTGGGAGGGTGAGACAGGTAGACTGCAAATTTGAGTCCATCCTGGGCAGCTTGGTGATACTGTCTCAAGTAAAAACATAAAGGAGTAGGGATGTAGCTCAGTGCAAAGGCCCTGAATTCAACCCCCAGAACCGAAAGAAGAAAAAGACAAAAAGCCCCAGAAACCCCAAACTGTATTTTAATCAAAATTGGTCTGTATTTGACATAGAAGACAGACGCAGAGCCTAGTAATAGGAGATCTCCCACAATGAGTCGTTTTCCACTGACCCTCAAGTTTATCTGGCATGCCCTCCACAATGCTTGGAAAATATTCTTAATATGATGTCTTCAACTGGCAGAGTATTTCATGATCACTAACTTATAATCTTAGAATGTGAAGTGAAAAAACTCACATCTATAGTGAATATATATCATGATTGTAATCGTGTTTGGCAAAACGAAGGAAAATTAAGCTGAGGAAAACACTGGAAGGCAAAAAAATTAAAATGCAAATGATGTTAGTTTTAGAGGGGTAGAATTTTTGTCCTCTCTTTTTCCTAAATATTCTATAAGTACATATTATTATCTTGAAATTTTAACATAAAATATACACTAAATATACAGCCACATCTTGTATTCAAAAGAAAAATGGACTCCATAAATTCTAAGAACTGCATCGGTTTTGAAGCATTGGCTCATCTCACGCTTTTAAGCCAGCTGCAGGGCGGGTACTTACTTCCGGTTGGTCTCCTTCCTTTCGATCAGGCAGCTCCCTTCCAGTGAGATGCCGGCAAAGAGGCCCCTAGATCTGCAGTAGGTGAAGACGGCTGCTGGGCTCCTGAGGGCCACATTGCCTTCCAGATTCCTGCCAGGGCAGAGATGGAGATCATGCTGGGAGGTGGGGTCACCTCTGCTGGCCGAGCTGGAACAGGACTGTGGCCCAGGGTAAAGACGGCGACCCTGGTGAGGCAGGGATGGCACGACGGCAATGGGTCCCAACACGGAATCCCAGGAGAGCCAGTCTGCATTCTTGCATGGAGCATTTTCACCCAGCTGGGCAGACACTTTTCAGACTGTTTTGCTTCCAGAAGGAGTCTGCAGAGCCATTTTTCTACATGGCTCAATTAACCCATTAGCATTTCAGGCTGGGCGTGGTGATCCATACCTGTACTTGTAATCCCAGCTACCAGGGAGACTGAGGCCAGCCTGGGCAGCGTAGCAAGACTCAGCCTCAAGGTTTATTCTAGTTCCTGTTTTAGACAGGGACTTGCTATGTATTCCAGGCTGGCCTTGAACTCACTATGCAGCTCAGGTTGGCCTCGAGCTCTTGATGATCCTCCTGCCTCAGCCTCCTAGGAACTGGGATTACAGGTGTGTGCACCTTCCCTTCTGTCTCAACATTTAAAAAAGGCGGGGATGTAGCTCAGAGGTAGAGCCCTTGCCTAGGATGTCCGAGGCCCTGGGTTCAATCCCCAGCACTGCAAAAAAGAATATTTTATTAACAGAGAAGGAAAATGCACTTTAGGTTTTCCAAACATAAGATATATGCACTTCATTTTCATGATTTAGTGTGAAAAAATATTTTTCTTCCCGACTAATGCTGTCCTTTATCAGTTAAGAAAATTTAACTTGCTTTGGCTCAGCCTCAAAGCCTGAGGTAAGTTTTATGTTTAATTCCAACAGAAACCACAGCCTGTGTTTGTGAAACACTTTTTCTTCTTGTGTGTTCTGGTTTCAGATTTTCTGGTTCATCCCACAGGCTGTGTTTTGTGAATTTTATGTCTGCTGTGACCTCCAAAACTCTGGATAAGCTTGTTCCTTTTAATTCAAATTTCCTCTTAATGCAAAAAAAATGTAGTTTTTCAGTCTTTACTCTTTGACATCTATTCTAAAAATGCTTCTGGACAGGACTCACCTTCCCATGGGCCCTACCGCCACAGTGAAGTTCCCCCCGAGGGTCAGGTTCCCGCCCTTGGCGAAGGCCTCCACAGCTCTGTCATAGTTCAGAATGATCACCAGATCTGAGACCTGCAAGGGAGGGCACCCGTTTAAAACACTTGCAACTAAGTACCAAAGTACGTGCTACGCCATCTGTAAGGTAGTAAAGCCTTTACACTGCCAGAGAATGAGTGTGAAAATGACATAAAGAAGGCACCGCGGCAGACACCTAAGACCCCGCTGCCAGCTTCCCTGTGACATGGCTAGATCTGAGGACCGTGGGGTAGGTGGGGACACTGAGGACCATGGAAGCTGCAAACTGTCTTGGCCAAGAATCAGAGTGCTCTCTGACCTCCTAATCCAAACTCTCCAAAGGCCACCCTAGGGGACCAGGTCTGGGGGCCACACGCCCACCACCAGGAGACCCAGCCCTGGAGACTTTCCAGTAGGTCGAAGAGGCTCAAAAGCCAGGAACAAGTTGGCTTCCCTCAGTAACAGCCCTCAGACTTGATTTTCCTCTAACTGAAAGCTGAAGGAGAAGGGGATTCAGCTGCATGCTCGAATCACATCCGATGGAGAAAGCCCTTGTCTTTCAAGTTCACCACTGCGGTGGGGGAGCCCAATGCAGAACAGAACAACACGGCCTGTGTCACGACTCCACAAGAACTGGCCCTTGATCTCTGATCTTCCCACACTTGAAGGCTCACAAGGAATCCGCGCATCATGGAGCTATCCCGAGGATCATCGATGATCACGCCATGTGTACCTGGAAACCAAGACCTAGGGCAAGTGCCGAACGACGTGAGAGGGAATCCTGAGGCGGTGCATGGATGCTGTGGACGGCACTCAGAGCCTCAGCTTCCTCTGTAAGCTGAGCGTGACCAAGAAACCACCTCTGAAAGGATGTCGGGGGGGGGGGCTGCACTGAAATCACCATGAGGCCTGGTGTGGTTACCGCTGTCCGTAAGGCCCAGGAAGTCCAAGCAGACCTTAAAGGATGCCTTCACTTAAGTCATTCTTTTAATTTTCCTGAGGTTTTCAAATCAATGTTTTCTCTCAACCTACAGAAAAGTCCTGCAATTAGCAAGTGAGATTACACTCCAGGAAGCTCCTGGCACCAGCGGTGCTCAAGTCTGTGGTATGCGCATGCTCACTCGCTGCTCTTAGGAAGTGTGTCTTGGACAGTTTCTGAAGGTGGCCATGGCAAGGGGCATGGAATGATTTAGCACTTCTTAGGCAAAGGCCAGTGCTTTTGCCTGCACTTCAGCCAACATCTCGGCTGCACTTCTGCTAACAGAGTGCACAGCTTGGCTTTCTCACGTGGGGACAGGTAAGTCCCGGATACACCTCAAAGCAGCTTTGGCTGCTATCTCCACCTGTGCAGCGCATCTCAGAACAGTTAAGGCAGGTACAGCTCTAAGAGGCAAAGGAAAGAACTGATCCATCTGTCCCTGTCCACTTCCTTTGAAGCACAGTAAGATGATCCCGTGTTCTTTGGTGATACACTGATTAGACTGAAAACCGGGTCACACTTGGCCTTGTGAGCTCCTGGCTCTCAGTTTAGGACCAGAGTGGAAATAAATGTCACAGAGCTGCCCTTGGCTACCAGTGAGGACAAGTGTGCAGCTCCCTACCTGGGTCCCAATAGCCCACTGGCAACCCACAGGCTGCCAGGTATCCCGTCAGATGTTGGGGTGTGCCTGTAACGTAAATGTGCTCAAGATGGAAGCAGATGAAAGGGTGAGGGAAAGAAATCCTCCTTTCAAAGAAAAGGAAGAAAAATGGGAACCATTAGATAGGTTCACTGAGAAAACAAAGGGTCTAGGGCACGGTCAGGGGCAGGGTGCTTGCTTAGCATGCAAGAGGCCCTGGGCTCAAGTCCCAGTATTTAAAAAAAAAAAAAGAAGAAGAAAGGAGAGGAGAGGGGGAGAGAGAGAATGAAAACACAGAGGACCATTTCTATAAGTGCTGGAAGCAAAGTAGGGGCACTTAAGAGGCCTCTCCATGTCCAGGTGCAGGGTTTTGGGCGCATTAGGGACACAGTGATTGTGCACATAGGCACAGGCCCACTTACCTCGATCCCTACCTCAAATCCCCCACCGAGACCAGCTATCCCGATGGCTGAAGGTGCAGACCATTCTGGGGAAGACAAACAAAGATGTATTGCATTGTATTGTATTGTATTTATTTATGGTACCGGAGATCGAACTCAGGACCTTGTGCTTTCGAGGCAGGCGGCGGAACCACTGAGCTAAATCCCCGGCCCAACAAAGATATATTTTAACAATGCAAAGTCCTTGATGTATGACTATGGGAAGGAAAATGCTAATATATAAATGATTCTTTATAAATTATGAGTTATTTTCTCCTATTTTTAAAAATATTCTTCAAAGAGATGTAAAATTTTTTAAAAGTTGAGGCTATCTAAAAGGTATTAGAGATTCATAATGAGTTTCAGACTTGTAAGTTCTTGCCCTTTAAACTTTCCCTACCACATGCTGGAGTCGAAACAGCTCGTTCCTACCCACTAACCATACATAATGTTTGATACTTTCAACTATTAATATTTTTATAATTTAGCTGCAGCTGTAGTCCTTGGTTACAGTTTTATCAGAGCCATAAGAGATCAGAAGGATTCAAGACTTTGCTATAAACACTCCTAGGGGTTTCATTATACTAAATAGTTTCCATGGTAAATTTCTGAGGCAAAAACTGCTTTTGCTGTCCTGTGCCTAGTAGAAGCCTAGGACATGGGCTGTAAATTCAAGATCATTAAAATCCTAACAAGATGCATTTCTTTACACTTGGAAGCTAAGTACAATAATTTCATGTGCCATAAAATGGCACACTTTTGGATTACTGTGTGCATATTTTTCCTGATATAGAAACAGTTATGTTAAACAAGTCTAGAAAAACATATTTTTCGTTTGTCAGGGGAGGGAAGGTGGGAGTCACTGAAAGTCTTCTGCCCTCAGAGTTAACAGCCTCTGGCTACAGGTGCTATCTCCGACAGGTCCTAGAATTGGACCCCTGCCCAACCAGAAGGGAAACCCCCCCTAAGTGACCCGCTCCCCGCATCCACAGGAGCACAGAGATAACAGGAAACCAGCTGCTGCCCTGCCGCTCTCACCACCGCCCTGTTTATCCGCCAGCCCCAGGCCCACCGCCCATGGGACTCTAAAATTTCCCACCCTCTCGGCCAGCGCCCCCTCCCCTCCCCAAACTCCCTCATACCAACAGCACGTACTCTCCTCTCAGGGCCAACGGCCTTCTTGCCCTTGGCCCATCTGCACCCAGACGGCAATAAACTCTCTGCCAGTTGCTTGAACTTTGCCTGCCTTGGTGGTCTCAACTGTGTCTCAGTCTGGCCTTACGTCTCACTCTCACCCACCCACAACTAATCTGTGGGCTCAAGGCCTTCCGGTTGCAGAAATCACCGGGTGATGACCCCTCAGCCAGCTTCATTTCCAGGGTTAGGAACCGTCCAGTCCCCAGGCCTGTGTCTGCCATGGGAACTTGCCTTGCCATATTTGGGCAGCTTTTAAACTATTCCCATCCTGGTGCAGCTGCTGCTCAACTCAGGAGGATGGGGGAAGAGAAACAGCCTCTGCAACCAAGAGGAAGGCCCTCTGGGGGACAGGGCCAGGCTGGAGCCCTTCATCCAGCCCCAGAGCCTCCTGCCGGGTCACTTCTGCAAGGAGCACCTGTGTGGCTGGTTTTGCCTGTGAGCATTTGGACAGGGTTTGAGAAGCGAATTATCTCTTCTCAATTACATGTGTTGAAAAACGGCTATTAACAGAGCAATGTGTTCCCATCTATGAGAGAACAGCAGGTATTAAATTGTATAAAACTTCAGCTGGTCATGACCCTGACACATGTTTACATAATCCTGAAAATGTTGTTTCTTAGGATTCCTGGCAAATATATTTTGATTTAATCTCTAAAAAATCAAGTAATAGATTTCACCCCAGAAGGTAATATTCATTTATCCTATTCCCAACATAATTCTGCCAGGGCTTGGGTAAGGGTCCTTCAAATGTTTCAGATTCACAATCTCCCACAGAAACAGGACTTCTCAGGCAGGCCCTGCTTTTCACATTAACTTCCTAAACAGAATTCTCGAGGTCACGTCCAGCATGGAAGTCCCTAGGCTGCCATGTGTACTAAATGCTCCAGGAAGACCGCAGGATGGTGATAAGACAGAGTCGGATCTGCCAGAGTACAGCCTCCTGACCCCAGGGCAGTTTCGTCCCACATACAGCCTGTGTGACAAAGACCTGCCTGACAGCTCCTATGAGAGCATCCGAGCTGGCAAAGGAACCAAAGCCAGTTAAGGTTCTCAGACTCCCACTTACTTCCATCCGGAAGGCGTGCCAGGACAATGCCACTGCCTCCCCGGGCCGTCACCAGGAAGCCGGCTTTGATCACAGACAAGATAGCCAGACCTTTTGCCTTCGCAATAACATGGGCTATAAAACAGACAGAAAGCAAAATGTGACCGACAGGCAGCTGGTGGCAGCACTTCAATCTTAAAGCCATATGGTTAAGCTGACCTCTTATTAATACGGTAACTGGGATTCAAGAGTAGAAATGAAGTTATTCTGCCACTTTAAAGATTGTTAAGTTCATAAAATGATCTGCTATTGTATTCACTGAATACATGAATACAGTGTACTGTATTCAGTACACTGGAAATACAGTTCAGTTTCCAAATACTGGTTTATTTACATTTCACACTTATTCACATTTCATGTATGTTGCTGCTTAATGCCATCCATACTGTGCCAAGTTCATTTGCAAAATAGCCAAAGAATCCCAGAAATGTCACCACAAGAAATTTAATTGATTATCATCCTCAACAGGTGTCTGCCAAGGAGGTAAAGTCAGACACTGTGATCTGCCCCACAAAAGGTTTTGTAGATGCCTCCAGAAAACTTGGAATTTCTAAGATAATCGTGCCATTTCAGAACTTAAATTAGTGACAGACTCACACACCCAAGAGACTAGTGAAGTTGACAAACAGAACACTGGTCAAGCCATTCTTGAGTAAGATACAGAAATAAGGTGGCCTTTGGAGATGCCAGTCTACTAAGTGTAATTTATTTTTGTTCCTCAAGAGGTTACAAATACATTGCAATAGACTGAAAGTTTGTATTTCATACCACGTAGGTTTATTTTTACAGCAATGTGTTGACAGTATGTCCCCCTCAACACCTCACATTCTGGCCTCAATGCTCCTAGGGTTATAACTGCCTCTATTTAGAAACATTAAATACAACAGCATGCATTTAAATGAATATATTTCACACATCAACCGTGTTTTTACAGATTACCCAATTTCAGGGGCACCAAATTACCAGTACAGGTGATCCCTGAATCATTTGCTCATTAGCTTCCATTTACAGAGTAGAATGCAGTGATTGCATATTGACTTTCTAAGCTAAGTTTCTCTTACATCTCAGAACTCCTAACAAGAGGGAAAACTTGCTCCATGGAGGCCTCAAGGTCTGGATATCTTATTCAGAATGTTTTGTAGGTTTCTCCTATGTTACATGACATGGGCCCTTGTTTTAATGTAAACATCGGGATCCCAGTAAGACTGTAGGAAAGAAGAGCTCCTCCCAGCCGACCTCCTTGCCCCAGGGTTGGCTCTCAGTGGGGTACAGGGACCCCTCCCCCAACACAGTACCTTGGTCAGGAGGCAGAGAAAGGCGAGACAGAGCTGTCTATGGAATCCACAGGTGCCGATCCCACTGAGACATCTCCCAGTGTTAGGCGACACCATCCACCCACCAGTCAGTGTGCACGGCACTTTCCAGCCTCTCTGTGGAGCACTGCTACTGAAAATTCAGAGTTCCGCTCGAACTTTCTTTAGACTTGAAGGCAGTGCCCATGGAAGGTGCACAGAGCTCACCGAGCCTTGGGGAAATACTGACCTCTGGGTCACAGGGATGCCCCACACCAGTCAGTCTGCACAGGGACAGAGGGCTGGCTCTCAGATGGCAGAACAGGCCAGACACAGTAGCCACCATCAGCGTTATTATCAATATCGTTATGCCAACAAAGTTTTAAAATCATTTAAGGCTCTGTTAAATAACTTCAGAAAGACTGGCTTAGGAAAATCAAGCTGGTTTCTTTAATGTAGGATGGAGTCGTGCAATGAGGTTAAGAGGGAAACTGTTCTGCAGTGTTGCCTAAGCCAATCTGCATCAGGATCTACTTCGTGTGAGAAGAGTGTTCCAGGCAACACCTCTGGAGGTCATCGGGCATAGTGACAACAGGCGGTGGTTCTCAAAGACTCACCTCCTGGCCAGGTCACACGGCTTACATGAGCAGACCACAGACCTATGAGGAACACGTCAGAGATCCCTGGAGTCCCAGGCAGGGGCTGAATTTGGTTCAGAGCCTGTATTTTAATGCTAAAGGGGTGCTGATGCACAGCTGTGCTGGGAATTACTGATTAACACCTTCTCAAACCACTACAGAGTCTGAATGTCCATGCAGAAGAAAAAACACAAAAGTAACCCATTTCTTGTTCAGAAAAAAAAAGTGCAGCTTGCTGTGAGCGTTGATGTAATTCTACATAAACATGCTCTCTGAGGCTAAAGTAAATCTGATTGGTTTGCAATGTGAAAATAAAATGTAAAGCTATTCTTGGAGTTGTCTCTAAACAGAACTTGTCTGTAGTTCTAATGTAATGGAAATGCAAATGATCATCAGTCTAATAATTTGTTTTGGTGCGGTAAATTTTAAAGTATGAAGCAACAAAAGCAAAATATCACATTCAGCACAAAAATACTGTTTCTCATTAGATCTTCCTGTCATCCTTGTTACTATGCAAGCAGCAAACTGCAGAGACCAGCCGGGCTCTGTTCCCCAATGCTGGTGACATGCTCCTGGGGACATGCACAGGAGGAGATGTGTGAGAGCACGGTGCCGTGAAGGTGCCGCTGCCCTGGCTTGTGACAACACTTCTCCAGCACTCTCTCAGTCAATGTCATCCAAAGTTCATGTGGCTGACTGTGTGCTCAGGACCATTCCTGAAAAGGACATAGGACTTGGCACTGTCATGTTTACAAGAAACACTGTCATGTTTAAAAGGTGGCAAAGGAACTTCTTACACCAACCCCTTGCCATATGTGCTTTGTGGGTAAGAAGTAAGCATCCAGCCGGGTATTTAGCTTAGTGGTGCTGCCGCCTGTCTCACAAGCACAAGGTCCTGAGTTCAATTCCTGGTACCAAAAAAAAAGAAGCAAACATCTGATCAGCCAAGCCCACCACTCCCATACTCTCGCTATAATCCACAACGACACACAGCTTCTTGGTTTTCTTTCCCTCTCTGCTGTCTGTGTCCATCAGGGGGGACTGCTGACAAGCCTGCTGCTACCTTCCAGTCACCGTGCCAGGCCATGGGTTCACCACTGTTCTTTTGCAATCCTTTTTTTTTTTTTGTACCAGGGATCGAACTCGGGTCCTTGCGCTTGCACAGCAGGTGGCGAAACCACTGAGCTAAATCCCTGGACCTGCAATCCTTCTTTTAAAGCTCATTTGGCATCCATTTTCTGTTCAAAGGAGCTGTTCCAACTGCCTCAATCCTGTTTGGATGTAATTCTCTGAAAAGCATGGGAGATGTATAAAAGTCGCCGAGGAATTGAGCAAGGTAAGAAAAATGCACAGTGATTTCAGATCATCAGCTGAATCTTCTAAATTCGAGCCGGGCCGTGTGAGCAGCCACTCCACACCTAACCAGGGTGACTTTTGCAGCACTCAGAGCTCAAGACCAGAGCAGCTCGCTTTGCTGGGCTGCACTGCTTCATGGCTATCTGGCCATGAACAGCATCACGAATTAGTCCACTGCAGTGTTTCTATTCCAAGCAGATACAGTTGAAAACTTATTTACAAAAGAGTCAAGCACAGGTTTGATCTTCTGCAATGAGTTCTGAGCCTTTGATTGACTAGCAGATATGGAAGAATTGTTGACAAAGTCCAGGCACTAAAGGGAAAGAGAAAATCTTTTACTAGTCTTAATTTGTCTGAGGTTCAGCTCCAGCTCAGGTTTCTGCACAATACTTTGCAGTAATGTTATTGCAAAAAAGACTTTCAGTTTGTCATTGTCAGTGTCTTTCCAT
The DNA here is from genome assembly GCF_000247695.1 of Heterocephalus glaber. Next base: position 1,722,725 of record NW_004624846.1, read on the forward strand.
TTGTCCATTCCTGAAAATCTTTTGAGGCCAGGTGGCTTTGGCACCAACAAGGAGCTTGGGCATTCACTCTGCTGGTAATTTTAAAAACTAATTCTTCAATAAAAAACAGTTCAAAATACTGCAGTGGGTCAGTAGAAGGAGGCAACAGGGTGAGGGACCTCCCCATACAGGAACCACATCATCCCTGTACATTGGACCAATTGGAAATCTGCCCTTTTCAATCCTTCATTTGAATCTGAATCTGGTGCCCTTCACAGGACCAATCGGAAGATGCTTTTTTCAATCCTTCATTTGCATGTGTTCACAATCAATCAGAAGACACTGCTTCAGATCCTTCATTTGCATGTAGAAGAAGCCAAGGGAGTTTATGATAGCACAGTGTAGGCATGGCTGAAGCCAAGTGAGTGACTGGATGACTTTCCCAATACCTTATTTGCTTGGAAGAGAGATAACTCAGGAATTCTGGGTCCAAAAGGAGCCCTTTCCCTTATCCTTGTGTGCTGTGAGCCTTTTTGCCAGCCTTCTTTTCTGCTTTTAAAAAATGTACACCCTGGCTACCTTTTCTGTGTGCCTTGTTCGGGACACTAAGACCTAGGAAGAAGCCCCACATGGGACCCTCCATCCGGTGACAAGTGGCATCACTGATATCAACTTTTCCTGCAGGTGTCTGGCAGTCATCCCTTTGACATTAAATCAACACAAGCCGACCATTTCAGAGCCCAACTCCAGGCAGCTGATGCAGGGCTATTTCATCAGATTCTGGTGGGGTTTTTTTTGGTACAGGGGATCAAACTCAGGTCCTTGCGCTTGCACAGCATGCGGTGAAACCACTGAGCTAAATCCCGGCCCTCATCAGATTCTGAACTGGACAAAGGCCTGACTGTATCACCTTCTGAAGCATCCAAACTGTCTACTTCAGAAAAATAGGATTCATCAGACGAATCTTCAGCCAACAACTGTTCAAAAACACTGTTAACATCACATGTAGGAATGCTTCATTTTCTAGGAGTTGACGTTTTTAGCAATCAAGAATTATTACATTTTGTACATGGAAATACCACTCTCACACACAGAATGCTGAGGAAAAAAAACAGTATGGTGTGTTTTGTTTCTAAAAACCGTGGATATGCCAGAGTCATACAAAAATAATAATAAAAGCAAGATATTTCATGGCAAGCGTGGGCAGCAAGGTTAGAGCTGTAACCTGAGGGTTATCTCAGGGTAAACCCTGAGGTTGCAAGCATTGTTGTCGAGTGTTCTTGTGGCAAATGGGAAATGGGATAAAACTTATTTGTGAGACGAGATGGAGAGTTTGCAAGATTTGCTTACCAAGCACTGAGAGAGAGATGAAAGGAGAGAATTGAGGCAAACCAAATGGAACAGGGCCTAGGGCCAGCGGCACCAGCAGGAGGCAGACAGGGAAGCTCTAGTCTGCATGTGGCCCCCCGGTGGGAGGGGCTCCCTGGGTCAGGGCTGAGACCAAAGGTGGGCTAGGTACTTGGTGCCCACTCCCCCATCAGCTGCCTGCAGAGAAATCCTGAGGAACGCAGAAAGCAGCTTAGAAAACAAAAACAGGCAGACATTTACCTACCGGGAATGATCTTGTCAGGTCCATTTCTTGAGGTTATTTCTGTGAATTCTCTTAATATTTTAGCAGCCTTCTTTGCTTCTGACTTCAGATTTGAAGGTATGGGGTTATTCACTGAAATATTTTTTTCAGAAGACATTTTAATGAAAAAAATCTAAATGTAAGTTAGGAATTGACTGCCATCTACCTATTCAGAACATCAATCTATTCAAAGTGGGAAACCCTAAACCCTCAAAGTATCAGAAGTCCTAAAATCATGGAATCCTATAAGGATCATAAGCAAAACTGGTCCAATCTCGTCATGATGTATCTTCTCCCGGTAACGAACTCAACCGAACGCTAGTAAACTGTCTAGACTAGACAATATAAATTTAATACATTTGGGCGTTTTCACTGGAAATGTCTGAGCTGGCCGCAGGCAGACTTGTGTAGGGCAATTCTGAGCTATCCAGGGCTTGAGTGGTCACTACAGCAATGTGAGCCAGCTGGTGCACACACCTTGCATCCAGCATTGTCGGGACACTCACCGTTCATGGGAGTGTTCTCTTCCTTGACCGCATGCACACAGCTCTTGGGCTCTGTGGCATGTTGGGGACGCTGGGCCATTCATCAGGCAAGGAATTAGATCAGCAGAGCTAGGAAGGTCCAGCAGCTGTAGGCAAGACCTGGTGAGGCCACGCTGAGGATTCATTTCAGGGCCCATCTTGCCTCACATTTCTGGTCACAGGCATGTTTTCCTGTCTGCTCATTTCTGATGGTCTGATGGGTGCTAGATGGTGTGACTATTACCATGTTGAGTGTCTAGGTTCTGTCATCCTCGTCTGGATGAGCATGTGAGAGGCAGGGTGCAACTCACAGACCAGCTCCACATCTGGCTGGTCTCTACTTGTGTGGAGCCCCAGAGCAAGTGAGACCCTTTCAGGTCCTCTGCTTTGGGTGCACAGATGTGCTCTGAGATGGTACAGTGGGTAGAAGCCTGAACCCTGTGTGATCTACTTGGAAAAAGGGTCTTTGCTAACATATTTCAGGTAAGATTACCCGAGTGGGCCTAATCCAGTGATAAGCATCCCTACAGGAAACAGAAGGCAAGGCACAGAGAAGACAGGGCCAGGTACAGCCATGGGCAAAGTGTCCCCCTGCAGCCACAGGAGGCAGCCAGTCTAAGATACTGTCACCTGCTTGTTTAAAATCAAGGGTCTTATTTTGATGGTGGCCTTGAGATACTGAAAGCCTGATATTCTTTTGTGGCTCCTGCTTTTATCTGAAATGGTAAAAATGAAGAGTGGAGACAAACAGGAGAATTCTTAGGGGCACATAATTTTTATATCAGGAAGGAACCTTAAGAAAACCATTCAGGGGTCAGGGATTTAGCTCAGTGGTTCCAGCTCCTGCCTTGAAAGTGCAAGGACCTGAGTTCAATCCCTGGTACGAAAAACAAAAACAAAAACAAAAAAAACCATTCAAATGACACCAATTTCCTAATGTCTTCTAGAATTTTCTCCTTGTTAATGCTTTCATTATACAGTTTGAATCCAGAAGATCTTTGCCTATTTTTTATTTTGAAGCAGGGTCATGTTATGTACTTCAGGCTGGTCTTGACCTCATAATCCTCCTGCCTTAACCTCCTGGGTGCTAGGATTATATGCATGCACCACCATGCCTAGGACTCAGAGGATCTCAAAAATAATTTGAGTAAGGAAAATTGCATGTGAACATTTAGGCTTTTATGGAGGCAGATTTAGTCATGATATTGTAGACAGCAAAGTTAGATAGAAATTAATGTACAGTCAGAGAGGGACTGGGCTCTCAAGGAAGTCAGCAGAAAAATAAAGACATCAGAATTCTGGATGGAGGCGCATCTGTCTAAAGCCAGGCCTCAAGATAAAGATGGAATGGCCAGGCCTACAAGCCTCCCTAAGGGATAAACAATACAATGGAATTATACTATAATTGCTACCACCTGGTCCAGGAAGTCCAGATAGACCTCAGTCACCCAAATGGGTGACCAGAGTGTCCAGCCCCACCCCTTCCCAAAATGCCTTTGTTCTTTCCATGTACCCTTGCCATATGACCCGCTTCCCTACTGGATCAATATTAGCTAAGCAGCTACACTTGTAATCTTACTGGTTGATTATAGTTTGACCCATGTTGTACTCACTTTGTGATTTTGTACCCACCTTGTGATTTTGTTCTATAAAACATTGCTAGAGAAGTGGCCTCAGTGGCAACCCATTTTCAGGTCCCTCAGGACCTATCTCTCAATAAGTCTTTCCTACTATTAACCTCATTGTTCCTTAGAATTCACTCTTTGATTTCTGGGGACACAGTGTATCTGACATCTGGCAGGTTGGGAGTTACATTTTCCCTGATAGCAATGCTTTCAGGTAATATGCTATTGATGGAACACTGTTCATTTGGAATTAGACCAGTGATCAAGAAAAAAATAGTATGGGACGTGTCCAGTTTCCCACATAACAATTTCTTGCTGTATCTGTACAGTTGATAGATTTTGAGAACTCAGATGGGACTTGGCTTCTTTTCCATTTTGATTGCTCAATGGCAGACAGGACTGAGCTGGGATGAGTTAGCAAGACAAATGAGAATATAACTAGAAAATTGCCTTAACACCAATTCATCTGTTTATAAGGTAAATGTATTGACTATCCTGTGCAGTATGACTAGATTTTCCTGTTTCCTGACTTTTCTTGGGTACCCAAGGGGAGGGTACACAGCCACTGCCCATTTACGTGTGCCTCCCTGTTACAGTGTCACTGTGTGGGGCTGTCCCAGGAGGCAGCTGCCCAGGGGACTGTGAGTCACTTCTACACCAAGACAGTGAGATGTGGGGCACTTCCCCACTGCCTTTCCCTGCCACTGGCTGGGTAAAGAGGCCTTGCAGGGCAGGGCCACAGCAGGAAGGACAACACCCTAGAGCACCTTGTCAGGAACCACCCACCTGAGGGATACGGGACCAGGGCTGCACCAAGCAGAAAACTCAGGGACTTGACACAGAGCAGACGACATCCCACTAGACGAATATTAAAGTTTAAAGAGCACTTCTCCCAAAAGAAAGAAGGAGAAGTATTTGTAACTTTACCATTCTACCTTAGCCTAGATTTGACTAGTGTTTATCCACATTCTAATCAGTTTGAGGTAGAAAAATGAGTTAAACAAATCAAATATAAATCTCCTATGTGTTAGTATTTTATTTCTGATTATATAGTACTCATGATATTCTATTTGCAAGCACTTCTAAAAAAGCTAAAGCTGTGGTTTTTCCTTTCCACTGAAATTGAAAAGGTAACAGGATGTACCATCTTTGCCATTCCAAGTTCTCCTATTACCACGCATCAATATTGCAGGCTTATGTCCTATACCTCCTTCTAGGACCCTGCACCTGCTTTTTCCCCTTCTCTGTCCACCCAGAATGGGACAGATCTAGACCCACATGGGAGGTGCAAACCTCAGGGCAGGCTAGAAGGGAAGCTTGATATAAGAATTGTTAACTATGGCAAAAGACAGGAAAAACTGTGTGGCTGCTTCAGGTAGGACAGGCTTCGAAGAAGGACCGAGCCCCCAAAGGACAGTGCAGCTCAAGTGGGTCAGCCTGGTGGGCCCCGGTGCAGACAGTCAGCACCAGGCTAGGCGAGCTTGGGTCCTACTGAGCCAGGACCGGACTTCAGGTCGAAGAGGTCCAGAGGGGATTCTGCTGGAAGTCTGAAGGGCTGCCCTGTCTCCCCCTGCAAGGCCTCCAGGATCTGGTACATGCCAGGAAGCTGACTTTGAGATGTCTTGTTTACCCTAGAGTTGTGTTGCCAGCACTCTGGGAGGGAGAGGCAGCAACTGAAAACTGGTCCAGCAGGGCTGGCCAGCCTCCACCCAGGCCACCAGGTGCCACTGTCACCCCGCTCCCCTCCCCACCCAGATCAACCAAAAACAAGAAAGTGCTGCGTCTGCAGAAGAATCACTAGGGAAGGGCACTAATGGGGATGGAGCTGAGCCTCTAATTAGTGAGGTGGATGCTGCGCCTGCCTGGCCAGCAGACAAGGGCAGGAACCACCTAGTACGGGTCCCTGCTTTCAGTCATAAAGGAAATTAAAACTAGAGCACAAATCTTTGGGGAAGAATAGTTTTAACTGATAAATTGGAGGGAAGACAGGAAAGGGCTCCAGCTCAGGTGGCTGGAGTGGTGCACTCTGACCCTGGGGTTCAGACTGGCCCACCACAAAGGTGGAAGACAGCTTTCAAGGGTTAGCTGGAGGGCAGGGGACCTGGTGTCACAGCTCTGGAACCCTCATGGCTGAAGGGTGGCCTCCTCTTCAGGAAGGGACTGCCTCTGTATGTAGATATCTTGATCAGGTAGGCGCCACTTTTCCTGGGATCCACTTGAACACGGGTTCAGGACAGTGGCTGGAGACTTCAGGGCACTGCTGAATGTCCCTGGAAATGCCCCATTCTGGTGTCCCCAATCTTGAAGGAGCTGAGATTATATAAATTCAGGGCTAATCAACCTTGTTTTGCTAACCCCTAGGTAGATACTCCCTAAATGATTAACATATCCACACCCAGAGCTCAGAAGGGATTTGACTCAAACTTTTAAGGTAACCAAGGATACAAAATGGCCAAGCTTTGTTCTACTTTTAGTTACCCACTGGCCATCTGTAGGCCCAAGTGAGGAGTCACTGTTCATAGCAAAAATGGCTTTTAAGGCCTTGACTATCCCAGAAGAAAGCACAAATCATGCTTTTAATGAGCTACAGGTAAGGGCCAGGAATTTGCCTGTTCCCATCCCTGTGGTGGTCCCTAACTATGTTATGACTGTGTCAGAACCACACTTTGCTTTTATTATTATTATTATTATTTTTTTATTTTTTGGTACCGGGGATCAAACTCGGGTCCTTGTGCTTGCGTAGCAGGTGGTGAAACCACTGAGCTAAATCCCCGACCCTACACTTTGCTTTTAATGATACAACCAATCGTGGAAGTTTGTCTTCTCTCTTGTTAAAGGAGTGCCAACATAAAACCCTAAACTTCCCCTCTGGCCTACGAGGTCTGTATGTGCGCCATCTGGCCCTTTGCAGAAAAAGATGTGATCTCCAATCTGCTCAGCTGTGATGCATCCTGAGGACCACAGGACAGGTCTGCAGGTCCTGCGGTAACCCCCTCCCAGGGCCCATCCTGGAAGTGTGTGCGCCAGGCAGGCCTTGGGTCACCCCCTCTTCCTCCAGGACCCGGCTTCCACCTAGCTGCACCCAAACTGGTCTAGAAGCCTGGAAGCAACCCCACCTCTGGCATAAGCAGTGAGGAGACACTCTTGTTAATCACCTCCAAGATCTAACACCGTGTGGTGGGTGTCCCAGGCCCTGCGGGGCTGCCCTCTGGTTCTAGGCCTGTCCTTCCTCTTCATCTGCGTGTACATGCCTGCCTCTGCTCCAAAACCTTGAGGCACCCTTGAGTGCTGCTCCTCTCAGAGCTCCCTATCCCTAACCTTCCCTGGCTTTCCAGCCCAGCAGCACCAAGGCAGCCATTCAGCTGTAGGCCACGCCCCTTGCTGTTTCCTTGTTCCTTTCACTCCAGGTAGATTTCCTGAGAGCTGGGCTCATTCGCCCTCCCCCAGGAGGGCCTGAACCTTCGGAACACTCCCACCACCCCACGGCCGGCCGGCTACCCCAGAGCACACCATTTCTCACTGGGTCTCAGGGGGGCTCCTATCAGCCTCTTCCCAATTCTCAACCTTACTGCCATGTTTCCAGATAGCTCTGTCTAGGTAATGCCTAGATAGAATTTTGTTACCTGATCTCTCTAAGTTTCCACCATGTTGAGATGCTGAGTCTGCACCATGGGCTAGGGCAATACCACATGTGTACGAATGTGCGTGGAGTGTACATGTACATGGTGCAAGTGCATATGTGAAATGTACATTCAGGTGCTGGGTTTGCATGCATGTGTCGTGTGTATGTGGGAATATGTTAATATTCCCAACACATAAATACTGCTGGATGTGCAGTAAGTGCTCAGTAGACATTTGTTAAATGAATGATGTATTTGTGTGGCCTGGGGAATGAAAAGTCAAATCCCTGTGATGACTGATTCACATAGAAAATCCAATGGATATAAGGGAAAGTAAACTGAGGAACAGCCTCCCTGGACTTTGAGGGAGGCCAGAGAGTAGCAAGGCATGAGTTGAGGGGTGCTGCCCAAACAGCACTTGCCCAGGACAAACCACAGGGAGGGCTGTGAGCCCCAGCAGAGAGCTCGAGGGCCCCACCCTGAGTGCATGCTGGGTGAGGAGGCTGGGCCTCAGCCGTCTGCACCCCATCGGCTTTCTGGAGCCCAGGAAGCTCCCAGAGCCCTGATGCCACTCACAGAAAGAACCTTGCTGTTGTCTATGTCAGATCCTCCCAAAGGATGCAGGATCACTTGGCGGTGTCCGCAGGTTTAATGACTATGAGAACAGCGTAAGCCTCTCCTGGTGGCATGGAGGATGGCACATGCTTGTGTCAATCCACCTGAGACCCACCTGCCTGAGGAGTCAGGCTTGATAGAAATGAGGGCTCAGGTTACAATCTGTGTTCCTGGCACTCAGGTTTGTGATAGTGAGACAGAGCTCAGAGAACTCCAGGACAAAGGGCAGGAGCTCTCCTGGGCCCCAACTCAAGACCTGAGACCCATGAAAGATATGCTAAGTACTCTTCCCTCCCCTCACACTTCCAGACATTCTTATCAACATCAAAACCCAGAACCTTCATTAAAGCCAGGATGTCTCTGCCCACAGTGCTTCCAAGAATAAACTAGGTGAAAAAATAAACTCTTGGGGATCAACCCAGGGGGACTCCCAGGCCCGGTACCTGTCATTCATTAAAGTATAATAGTAAATGTTTTCTTCTGAGGCAATCAGGGACTTACAGCTGATTTTGTTAAAAACCCTGACTCTTCACTTGTGCCTGCAGATGCCCAAGGGCTAACTAACTAAGCAGGATAAACTTGGCATCTCTGCATGTTCGGAGCCTAAAAGTGCCAATTTAAGGCTTAAAAGCCCTAAATTTACCTATCTCATCCTCCTTCAAGACAAGGACACCAAGATGAGAGGCTTTATAGGGCTAGTCAACTACCAGCTTTCACTGCCTAAAAACGTCTCCAGTCATTGCCCCAAGCCTGTAGTCACCAAGGATTCCAGCAGAGCTTCCGCAAAGCCAAGACTGCTCTGAAGAGAAGAAACCATCTCCAGGGAACCAAGCTGCCCTTCAACCACAAGGATCTCTTTCAAGCTGCAAAACCAGGACGGAGAACATGATCAACCTGACCCCTGCCCACCTCAGCTCCCTTAAAAGCCATGCCCGGTCCTTTGTTAGTGGCAGTCTGCTCTTCCTCAGAGCTAGGTTCCCTTCAGCTCCCCAAGCTCATCTTCCTTAGTGGTGCAATGAAAGCTTTGGCTGCTGCCTCAGTTTTAGTTTCCATTATCATTAAAACAAAGACCCTCCCTGGCTGCTGACAGTCTGAGACTCAGACATGCACACCTGTCTTTTTTCCTTTCTTCCTTGGCACTCATCCCTCCCACCCTAAACCGTGCAACCCTACAGGCCAGAACTGTGCTTTTCACTTGTCACCACGTCCCCAAGACCACCTTGCTCACAGGGCGTACAGCGTGTGGAGCTGGATTGGTCAGCAGAAGTGAAAATGTGTTCACTTTGCTGCTGAGTGTTCATTCTACTTAGAAAGCAGGGTGGTCGCAGCACCCGGGTGGGGGTGGGGTGACCATGTCTGACACTAGGACAAGGCTCATAAAGGCACTTGCAGCAAAGTTTGTCTCCACAGGGGAGTCTGGGAGCACCAATGCCAGTGGAATGTTAGGCAGGGTAGAGAGAAGCAGGGCACTGCAGGCTTACACCGAACTCAGACCAGCCCTGGTCTTTGAGACCTTATGCTCGAGAGGCAGGCAGCGGCACCACTGAGCTAAATCCCTGACCCCAGCCCTGGTTTTAAATCACTTGGATCAGGAAAATCCTTTTCTGTTAAAGCCCCCTTAGACCAGATTCTCTGACACATGCAACTAAAGCAGAGTAAATAAGATGTAGATTGTATGCACAAAGACTTTCTACTCTGAACTGTCTCAGCTGAGTCATGTTAGACCAGTCATACAGGAAAATTCCAGTCAAGAGTTTCCGGGCAAACAGCCTGGCCAGGGGATGGTCACAGCTGCACTGTGAAGGTGGGCCGAAAGGCTCCTGGCTCATGCACCTGTGACCAGAGCTTCCCCAGCTGGCAGAGCCACCGCTGATGGTGGCTCCTGAGAAGCCTGGTCATGGTGAGGTGAACGCCAGGGTGTATCAAGGACGCTATTCAACCTCCCACAAAACCATACTGCCTGCTCCCACTTCCACACAGTCAGTTTGTCAGAACAAACACACAAAGATGAAAAATTGAGAGATAAGCCCCAAGTCCTGTCCTTGGCTTCAAATCACTGTTCACCTTCTTTTCCACTACTGTGCCACAGGGACAAGAACATGGTCCTATCTGCACCCTGCTGAAGAGGGTGCTGCCCTTTACGCTTCACGTCCCCCATGGAGTCTTAACTCTCTTGTATTCCGAGCAAATTACTGAAAACCAAGCAAATTGTTGATAAATATTTGAATCTCTTCCTAGGACAAGGGTGGCCGCCAAACCTCAAGCTAAGAAACTCTCCCATGTATTCTTTTAAAAGCAATTAAAATATTTGAAATTTCTCACATGCATACTAAAACTTTTTGTTTTTTAATGAAGAACAGTTTCTAAAATATGGGAAGAAATTTTTTACTGTGGAAAATTCAAGAGCTTACATGAGCTTAAGATTTGGAAATAATACTCTATGTTGACCATAGGTCAATAGCTCAGACAAAGGGTCACTGGGGTCGAACAGGGACATTTGAGTCCTACTTGGAAGGAATTGCCAACAGCACAAGAAACCTGACCTGCAGGATGTGGGCAGTCTTAACATCCTCCAAGGTCAGGAGCAATGTCCAGCGACCAAGAGGCCCCCTCCCACCCCAGCCAGAGTTAATTAAGGGTACGAAAACTTTCCTTCCATCAGCAAGCACTCATTATATGGTTTTCTTCAACAGGTGCTAAATTATAAAAGGGCTATCTACAGGAAAAGTAAGTAATGGTTTTCCAAAGTTCCGTTAATCACATACTGATCAAACTATTACACTTTATAATTTACACGAAATGGAAGTTAATTTGCTAAAATGATAAAGATCCAAGATCAAAGACAGTAGCATGCTAAAGATACACAGTATTTAGAACAAGTTGATTAAATCTTCACCAAAGCAAAAGAAACTTTATCGAATCTCTTGGAGAGTTGCCTTTCTCAATGAGAACAGCTGTGAACACTGCTGCCAGACAGCTTTAGTCTCTGTTTCTCAGACCAATGTTTATCTTTCTTAGGGCATTGATTTACTTCCTTTCTCTTAAGGAGTCAAAGCCTGTGAGTTCTAGAAATCAGAGCCAGTGTCCCTGCTCAAATCATTAATCTACCCAGTGCAAACTCTCAACCATACTGGCCCCCGTGAACACTAACATTCTTGTGGCCTGCACTTCTTTCTTGTTTCCTTCACCCCAGGCTGACACCTGCTCCCTCTTTTCCCCAGCTCAAGTGAGATCTTGCCTCAGGGAATGACCTCACAAGCCACTCCTGGTCCAACCATCTGGCCTAAAAATCAAACTCTTCCCAGAGAAGATAAAAATATTCAACTAGGCTGGGTCTTAAATGGCAGAAAGTAAGGTCTTATCATGATACCACTGCAAACCAATGACCACCCTGTGCAGCCACAGGGCACAACATTTCCCTTTCACTCTATCAGTTTTCTTTTATTTGGAATACCAAATCCTTATTTCCCAACAGTGAGATATCTCCTGAGAATAAAGATTTCCTAAGCAGAATTAAAGTACCAAATCATTCTGGACAAGCAAAGTGTGGTAGTATGGATTCATCTTAGAGAAATTTTGTATAAATTGAGCATCAGTGAACTGATAACCAATTCTCTTTAAAACGCCATATAAACAGAATGTACGTTATCACTTGTGATTATTTTAACCACCAACATGGGAATACACAAACAGTCCCATGCTGCTCAGGCATTTCAACAACAGGCCAGCCCAGTGGCTAAACAGCAACTTCCACCAGAGACCTGTTATTCTCTGAACTCTGTGTGCAGACTTCCTGAGTAACTCATGATTAACCCAAACATTCACTGCCCTCACTGAAACACTTAGGTGGGCAAGAATGCAGGCCAGGTAAACTGAGTAGGCTGAGGACGGCCTTCCCGCCTGGGCAGACTATTCTTGGCCACTCACCCCTTGCTGACACGATGGCCCCTTTCGGTCATTCCTTCCAGCCCAGCCTACGCAGGGACGGTGGCCACACTCAAATATTTGTTGAAGGAAAATAAAACTGTCATGTTTTCAGCCAACAGAGAAATCCTGTTTCCTCACTATTAATAATCAATGCAGACCAGTTTCAAACGTGAAGATAGGATAATCATCTCATCGTCGCAAAAGAGACCCCTAAGAGGCCAGGTGGGTGGGTGTGGAGGCCCTGGCACCCCTCCCGGGCTTTGGGACAAGCAGCAGCCTTTTGGGCTTTGCTGCAAAGGTACCGCCCCCTGCCCACCCAAGGACACTGGACGCCGCGAATCGCAACGGTGAAGCACGAGGACATAGTTCAAAGAGTCGATGTTTTAAAAAAACATAAAATGAATTTCAGCCATTGAAATTCGAAATGCGGGAGTTTTCCTAGGAATCAATCCGCTGTGGTCCAGTCCTGAAACTGCCAGTTTCGGATTCTGACAATCAGAGGAACGACGCGGCTGGTACTCGTGGACGCGATCGCGCCCCCGGCCCTGGTGCACTGCGCCTCTCCAGGGGGGCCGGCGCAATCCCGGCGCAATCCCATCCCATCCCATCCCACCCCCGATCCCCCGGATCTCCGTACTCACTCGCTCCCAGCCGCTCCGCTCCAGAGCCGCACACCTGCCAGGAAGAGGAAGGGCGCCCTCGGACCCACCTACCAGGGCGGGGCGCCGGCCCGCTGCACACCTGACCAGGTAAGCGGCCGGTGTCCGCCCAGGTCCTGTCCGGGGCCAACACCTGCCCGCCCCATGCATCTTCGCAGAACGCGGCCGACTCGCCCCTCCAAGGCTCTCAAACACCCCGCCTTCTAACTGGGGAAAGTCCGCCCTGGAGCCCGCCCCGCGGACCCCGCTCGCTCGGTGGCACCAGAGAGCACGTGCCCGGCCCGGCGATCTCCAGCCTGGCACGCACGACCCCGCCCACAGGCCCCGCCCAGCCCCTCAGGGGCACAAATCCCCGCCCACCCGGAACCAGCCACGCCCTCCAGCCCTGGCCCATTTTCCTTCCCGCCTCGCCCCCTCCAACCCTCCGGAAACACCTGCCCCGCCCTTTGGTCCCGCCCTCCGGCCCCGCCCTACACGCGGAGACTCTGAACCCGGTCCCCTCCTACCCGGCCAGACTGGAAGCGAGTCACGAGCCCTCCCTTTCAAGCCTCCCCCGGCTCTTCAGATGACTGACAGCTCCGGCTCCTCCCCGCCTTCAGCTAACCCCGGGCCTTGTCTCCCGCTGGGCTCGAAACCGCCGACAGCGCAGGCGCAGAGGCGGGGGTTCGCAGTGCGCAGGAGCTGCGTCAGGACGCGCCGACGCGGTCGCTGGGCGCCGGTGATCGCGCGGGAACATGGCCGAGTCCGGGTTGAAGTCCGTGCTGTTCGTGTGTCTAGGTAAGGGGATGCCGAGTTAACCTCCCCAGGTAGTTGATGTGGCCCGCGTTCACTCTGGACCGGGCTGCGAGTCAGGAACAGGGAGATGGAGGAGGCTGGGGCAGGAGGCTTCGCTTGGGCCTGGCGCCCGAGTCCCTCCCCACCTGTCATCCCAAGAGCTAGTGTCTGTCACCTTCCATCCCGCCCCCAGATACATCTCTCTCACCTGCCGCCCGCCTGTTCTCCAAGCCGGGTCCTTCCAGTGTACCCGCTGGAATCTCTGCTTGCCCTCCACTGTGCTCCCTGGAACCCAACACTGCAGGGTCAGCGTTGTCTTTTCAGGCTTTCGCCTCCGAGCCAGTAACCACACTGGTGTGCTTGCTGCTGTCCTTGGCCCGAACTTAACAATGTCTCAGCTAATGGGAGGTGGGGTGCTCCCTTCCAGGTTCCTGGTTCTCCGCGTCTCTCGGTAACCTTGGTTTCCAGCCCTTGTGCAAATTTCTGTTTCTCTACATAGAAAGAGAATTTTTAAAAATTAGTAATCATACAGTCCTGCTCAATCATTTTTATTCTTAGAATTTCAACACTAGTCCCCCCCTACTCGAAGTAGAATCCACTTTCCTTGTAGTTTTTAGGGTTCATCCTCAGTATTTCTACCTTTAGGGGGGAAACAGAATTGTCACTAATCTAATTATTTAGTCTTCTGCCGAGTTTGCATTTCCTACAGAATAAAAGCTTTTACTCTTCTTGGGATGGAACTCTCCCAGTCCCTTCCTTACCTTTTCTCACCCGTATATGGATGCTGCCTTCCAGATCTGCTTGCTGGCCCACGTGAGAGAGACTTACTGCACCCCAGCTGTGTGGCCAGCTTTTACTGGATGTCCATGATGGGTTGTACTCCCTTCTTGGCTTTTCCAGACCATTAATTGCCTCTTTTGACCTCTTAAAAAGATACTTCATTCCATAAGTTCTTTGACAGCCTGCTGAGATTCCAGGGAGATTTAACTTTCTTGTAGGCAGTAACGGTGGCTTCTTTTTTTTCTAATCTTCACAACAATAGTGTATGATGCTTACTAGGTATTTGTAGAAGTTAATTTCTATGAGGAGGAAAAGGTACAAGGCTCACCTTATTTTATGTTGATAGTGGGTATCATGATTTTTTCAGGTTTTGATTGAAGCTAACTGGTGCAGTCAACACATTTACTAAACATTCATTTCAGGTTGAATACCTAATATCCCATTGATGTGTTTATTTTTGCTTGAAATTGTTGATTATGCTAACATGGGGAACTGCACTGGTTGTTTCTGGGGAAGTGTGCACTTGCATATATTTGTCTTCAATACAGCTCAGCAATTTTTTTGAACACCTACTATGTGACTGGGAATGCATAGAGTAGTGTGAACTCTAGGGACAAAGCCCCAGCCTTTCTGGAGCACACGTCCTCTCAGGCATTAGGCAGTGTCTGGTGTGTGTGTTCAGCTGATTGAAGTGTTGAAAATGAGACAGTGGGGGTGTGGTGCGTGGTAAGGAAGGCTTTACCCAAAGGTGACCTGTGAGTGCAGCCATTCTGAGCCCACAGGACAGTGGGTACAGTTTTGAGGTGAGTGCCAGCCATGTTCCAGAATAAGGAAGCCACGTGGGTGCCAGAGACTCCTGCAGTAAGTCTGTAGTCCCAACCTGCCCAGTATGCGATGCAAGGTTGAAGGAAAACTTAAGACAGAGTTAAAAGGAAAGTGTGAACTGGGACGGCCAGTGCTCCTTTGGCAAAAGGCACTGGCCTGTCTCTTTCACTGAATTTTATTATTCATCCATCAGGGTAAAAGGTGCAGTACGTGTACAGATGTGCAGTACATGAAATTACCATGGGAACCAGTGCAGGAGAGGCTTTAAAGAGAGTGAAAGCATTTTCAAAGAGAAGCAAGATAGACAAAATGTATGGTTGTAATTAGAGTTTTGTTCTTCAAGCTATGAAGGCACTAATTGTGGGAATGGAATTTGGGTGTGATTCACTCCAACCTCAGCTACGGATGTTATCTTGTATTAGCCCCTTCATAGGCCATTACTCTGGTCTCTGCTGTGGCTGTTAGGGGGAGGTCATATTGACCTGCGCACTACCACTGTGCTTATGAGATGCTTCTGTGAGTCACGTATCTTTAGTCAGATTCGCTTCTTTTTCTTTTTTTGGTACTGGGGATTGAACTTGGGACCTTGCACTTGTGAAGCACGCGGGAGAACCACTGAGCTAAGTCCCTGGCCCCTAGACTCACTTCTTAAAGTAAGCCAACTGAGGGATTTAACTCTTTGCAGCCTGCACTGCTTACCGCATGTTTTAGGCATAATCAGTATTTTGGGCTCTGGCATGTGGGCATGCTGAGAGAGCAGGTAGCCTTTCTCAGCCAGGCATTCTCCTCTGTGCCTGAGGACTCAGCAGATCATTTGAGTGACTTTCTCCAGCTCCCATGGAAACCTAACCAGTGCCATTCTGGATGTGTGGGAAGAAGGTAGTTCCTTACACTCAGTGGATGTTGCATGCTGGGATCTTCGAACTATAAAGAACCAAGTGAATAGCCAGGTGTGGTGGTGCATGCCTGTGATCCCAGCACTCAGGAGGAAGGAAGATTGCTGTGAGATTTGAGGCCAGCCTAGACTACATAGTTCAAGGCCAGCCAGAACTACAGAGTGAGACTGTCTCCAAAACAAACAAAAAACCACATCAACCAGAGTACATGCTTATCTTTGTGGGCAGAACCAATAACATACCCCATATAGCACATAAATACTGGAGCTTGGCTGTGTTCCTGGAGAACTTTCTCCATGGACACCAACATTGAACTTATATGTAATGTTGGTGTATCGCATGATTTTCTGGTTTTGCTCTTTTGTCAACTTTTAAAGCCATACAAAATTATTCTTAGCTTGTTAGTTGTGCACAAAAATAGTGAGTCAAGAACCTTCATTTTTAGGCCCGTTTGGGGTGCAGATCTTGGGAGGCCGTATGAGGACTGGCTTGCTCTGAGATAAGCCCTTGCAGGTTTTCTACAGAGTGAGGAAGGGAAGTCACTGGTCCCAGCTGTGGGGTTGAGATTAGAGTGGAGGAGTTGCTGCTTTGAGGAGAGCTAAAAAGGAGGGTGGATGCTTTCACGTGATAGTCCACCCAGAGGACGGTTGCAGCTGTATGTTTTGAAATGTAGGTGTTTTATTCCTTCAGAGCATTCATTTGGACTTCAAGACTGACATGAATAGAAGCATTGAGGTTTGTCAGTGGTAGGGCTACTGGGCAAGAGGAAGATTATGAAGAGAGCCTTTTGCTCTGTGAGACAGCTCCTGAGGAAGGCCACTCTGACTTGTGCCCTGGCCAGCATGGCTGCTGAGAGAGCTGTGGTGTCATTTGCAGTCCGCTTTTGATTGATCGATCGATTTATTGATTGATTGGCAGCGCTTCTTCTTGTGCCTGGACAGCTGGTGTCTGATCACTAAACTTGGGTTTGGTCGGTTGTTCTTCCCCAGGTCCACCTGCTCCACAGTGCTGGCCTTTGCTTTTCCCAGGGAAGATACAGCCACCACCAGTCAGGTGTGTGAGGTGGCTCAGCGATTTTTTTATGCTGGGAGTCAGCTCTGCCTTTCCATCACAGCTAACACTCTGTGTGCCCTCTCCCTTCTCTTCAAGGTAACATTTGCCGGTCACCCATTGCAGAAGCAGTTTTCAGAAAACTTGTGACTGATCAAAACATTTCTGATAACGTAAGTACCGTTCACTGCGTCGAAGAGGCCAGCTTGCACACCTTGGGCAGGAAAGTGCCGAAAACCTTCTTTTTCTTCTGCAGTGGAGGATAGACAGTGCAGCCACATCTACATATGAAGTGGGAAACCCCCCTGACTATCGAGGGCAAAGTTGCATGAAGAAGCATGGCATCCCCATGAGTCACGTTGCCCGGCAGGTATTGTACTTGAATTTGACTTGTGTTTTGTGTTACAGTGGGCCATTGACAGCGGCGCTGTTTCCGACTGGAACCTGGGCCGGGCCCCGGACCCAAGAGCTGTGAGCTGCCTAAGAAATCATGGCATTAGCACAGCCCATAAGGCAAGACAGGTAGAAGAGATCTTAATTTCTACTACTTAGAGTCCCGTAACTTAAGAGGGTGTGAGAGACTGACCCAGCCTATGTGTTTAGTGGGGGAGGGAACTAACTGCCTACATGTGCAGTTCTGAAAGACTTGCTGAAATTACATAATTCACAGTGAGATCACGTGCCAGGTGCTAGACCTAGCCTTGGTCTCCATTCTGTTACAAATTGTTAGACATTTAGGGATGGTGACTCTTCTGCTTATATTAAAATCGTTGTTAGGAGAAAGTCACGTAGTATTTTCAAAAAAACCTTTGTGGTTGTGAAAGCCTTAGAAATATAGGGTAATACTGGTGTTATGGACAACTAATTACAGTCATGCTGTACTTGTGTTTGAAGTCTACTGGAGTGGTGACGTACCTACCCTTCAACTTCACATGAAGATAGCTTTGCATTTGTGTTATAAATCAGAAGATATAGTTGTGTTTCTGACTGTTCTTCAGTTAAATGGAGCACTTAGGAAACTGACCCTTTCTTAAATGGAATTTTCATTGGGTAGAAGATTAAACATGTTTGAATCATTTGCTCATTCAGATCTCCTCATGCTCTCGTGTACAGTGCCAATTTTTGCTTGCCATTGCTTAAGGGATATAAATTTATTTTTCCTAACCCTTCAAAATTGTAAGCAATCTGATTTTAAGGTTAAATTTTCATACACTGAGTGTATAATAAAAGTGGATGCAAGCGGAGTATTTTAAATACACATGACTTGAAAAAGCAAAGTAGAAACTTTTAAGAGCAATTTTAATTACCAGCTTTGCAAGTTGTGTTTTCACAGAATCTAGTTCTTAATTTTTTGTTATTGTTCTTATGAAAATCTCTACAATGTTTTTATTTTTTTAATTTCAAAGTATTAGTACTTTACGTATCAGTATCATATCAGATCTTTTGTATGTTTACAGGCTCTTTACTATTGTCACAATTTGTGTGATAACTATTCTAGTACATTTCTTAAAAATCCTAATTTTCCTGGTACCTTCAGCCTGGGTTTAATAAATGACATTGTATTGGGGTTCTTATTTTCAACCCCTACAGTCAGTCCCTTGAGCTGTGAGCTCATGGTCCACTTAGTTGGGTGGAGGTTTTTATTATCCGTGCCTTCCTTTTTCTAGTAAGCTTTTCAGAGCAGCTCTAAAATCCCTTAGCAGCCCTCGCCACCCCTGAAGAGGTCATCCTGAATTCAGTCTGTTTTCCACTGTGGAGGGGCGGGGTCTCGTGCTTCCTTGCTCTTTTCTGTTAGCTGTGTTTACCGTGAGAGTCTCTTTTTTTTTTGGTACTGGGAATCGAACTCCAGACCTTGCTCTTGGAAAGCAGGCGGCGGAACCACTGAGCTAAAAAAATCCCCTTCCCCTACTGTGAGATTCTCTTACACTGCTTTTCACCACAGCTCACTGCTGTTGTTGGCTGCTGCATCATCTCGTGCTTCATGCTCTTGTTCTACTCTTTTGGACACACAGTTTCCAGTTTGGACTCTACAGACAGCACCACCGTGGGTGGCAGTTCGCAGGCCATGTGCTTCTCATGGTCTATATCATGGTACTGTGCCCTGTTAGGGTTGCGCACCCTCATGAAACTCACTGGGAATGTTCCCTCTTTTTCTATTTAAAAAAGTTTGTAGAGAGTGATAATATTTCTGCCTTTGTTTGGAAGAGTTTTATGTGGTCAATTGTCTTTGAAACCATGCCCATCCTCTGGCTCCCTGACCTTTGGAGTGTTCAGTCTCAGCTTGGAAGTGAGAGACTGTGTCGGCCTCTTGATCTGTGGCCTGATGATTTTCATCAGGTTTGGGAAATTCGGGGCTATTTTCATATTGTACTTCTCTTTTCTTCTGAGAGCAACTTCTGTGTATATTGAACATAAATTTCTTATTCTTCTTTCTGTTTTCCATGCTTTTTACTCTATTCTTTGTCTGCAATTTACTGTTAAGCTATTTTCTGATGTATTAATCCTTCTGCTATTTTCAGGGTCTGTGAAAATGTTCTCTGATTTCTTAGCATGTTACTTTATTGACTACTGCTTTAAGTTTTGCTTGTTTTTTTGTACGTATGGTTTTCTGGTGAAACTTACCCTCTTTGGTCTGTTGCCTACATGCCAGCACCTTTGCTTTACATTCATGCACATGTGGTCATTTGTGAGTCTGCCTTCTTTCTTCATCTCTGTTTGTTGATTGCTGTTCTCCTGAGGTTGAAAAGAAACACTCACCTTGGTGTGTAAACAGCCCGAGCCTTGGATGATCATGTTTGCTCCTGAACTGGTTCACTGTTGGAAGAGGCAGGTGAGAGTGTTGCCTCAGTATGGTTAGGTCAGCTGACTTGAGGCTGGGTCACAGCCTCTGGGAGCCTTGCTCTGCCCCATGTGCCCTCTCTGTGTGCTGAGAGTCTGAGGTGTGCAGCGGATTGGCCGTCTCTTGAGCCTCTTGACCTAGGTGGTGGAGGGCCTGGCTAAGGGGTGAGGAGAAAGCAGGTGAGGCATCCTTCTTTCTAGGACATGTGCCCCTCCAGGGCTGGCTGTCCTCTTGTCCTCCAAGCCTACTGCAAGTCAGTTGGTGTCCTGCTTGTCCTTGTGGTCCTCTGCCCACACCTTTCTCCTCCCAAGCAGGTTGCCACTGTCACCTCAGTGCTGCTGGCACATGGGTCCTGATCATTCTTGATTTGGGGCTGTGCTGTCCCCTGATGGACCTGGCAGTGCTCCACTTGGCTTGAGAGCCCCGCCATTGAACAGCGAAAGTGTCTCCTGCATTTTTAGTGTCCCTTCCTTTGAGAACCCGCCCCACCATCTAAACCACAGTTCTCGAAGTGTGGGCCTGGGACCCCTGGCACTAAGAGCTTCAAGTTATGCAGAAGCAGAAGATCCTTTGAGAGGGTCCCACTGATCAGGAGCCTGAGTAGGACAGCAGATGGGGAAGGCTGTTGATGGGCTCTTGGTTCTGCATCACAGCAGAATATGCAGTTAGGTGTGGTGTCAGTGAAGAGCATTCCCGGTGATCTGCAGGGTTGTGAAACGCCCTGATCTGCCTCGTGCTATGGCTCAGACACCAGACTGCAGCAGAATGTAGTGCAGGTGCAGGTAGGGGACCCATCTGAAACAGTCGCACTCTCCTAGTTTGCAAAGGATAGTTTTTTTCATTAAACAATAAAAAAAAGCAAAAGTCTTGATAACAGACAATGAATTTACATTATTTAAAAATGAGTCATGCTTAGGTACTTTTCAACTTTAATGATGGTGATAAATATTGGTAGATGTAACTCCTGTAAATGGGTCATTTGCAGTGGGGCTCGAATAGTTTTTAGGGCTGAAAGGCTTGAGGTCCTGTCTGTGCCCTGTGGACTCAGCAGGAGACCCACGCCCTGTTGCACACAGGGTTAGGGTGAGGGTGGGACCTCACCAACTCACTCCTGTGTCTGGCTGTGTGCAGGCAGAGCACTTTTGGGGAGACCTTGTGGCCCCCAAAGCCAAGTCACCATGGGAGCATAAGGACGTTGGAGAGTGTTTTGGCTTTTGTGTGGTTTTCTAGTTGGTTTTGGTCATGGGGTTGATTGGCCACAAGCCATTTAGTGTCCAGCTGTAAGCAGAAATTGTCACTGAGTGTTCTTTATGATATGTAAGTCACAGTTATTCTTAATTATTTTAACATCTAAAAATCTTGTATGGTTTGACTTAGTTATAGCACAAATTAAATACAATCAGTCCAAAAGGATGATGTTTAATACTAAATTTTTAGGACAGCTCTCATCCAACTAATTTGGAAAAATATATGTTGTATTTATATTTAATATTATGGTATTTGTCCTAATGGATTTTTAAATGTTAGTGTCTTAGGATGTTAATACATTAGTGTCCTTTGTAATTATTTAAGTGCTACACTAATACTACACTGGAAAAATAAGATTTCTCCTTTTTAACAGAATATGAATAACGAGTATGTCTTGCTCCTGTTCTGCATTCTTTGTGTAACACAATTGCCAGTTCTTTAACCAGGTTTACAGCATCTCCTGTATAGTTTCATTTTATGGTATTTTCGAGGACTTTTCAGTGAGGAAGATTATTACCGAACTTATTTCCCCTTTATTCTGCAGTATGAGCATGATTTTTTTATTTTCTCTTATTTTCTTATCTACCATAGTCAAAATTTACAGTATATTTAAAGTAGGCTTGCATTTCTAAATTACAGTGTTAAAGAATAGGAAGTTTTCAGGTTAGCATTAGGAAAAGTCCTGGATGGCCCTGTCTTCTGTGTCAGTGAGGTGTGAGGTTCAGTCAGAGTGAAGAGAGCCAGGGATTCACTTCCTGTCCTGATTGCTCCTTGGGAGCCTTCTCTGACAGCCTTCTCCCCATCTCCAAGCCCAGAGTCTCCTCTGCCTCCTGCATGGCCAGGCAGCTCCACAGGTCAGACCTGCCACTGTGGCAGTGCAGGTGGCAGGCCCTGGGCCGCTCAGTTCTGTAGATGAGAAGTGGAGGCGGGGAAGAAACAGTACATTTCCTACCTTGAGGGGCTGCAGCTGAAGACAGAGTTCGTGTCCACATATTACCTTATTTTGTGGACTTTACGATACAAAATTTCTTTGCATTGTAATTTGGGAAACGGGTTGACTGTATTTGAACTTAAAAGTGCCCATATAGGGCCAGAGATTTAGCTCAGTGGTTCCGCTACCTGCTCTACAAGCACAAGGATCCGAGTTTGATCCCCGGTACTAAAAAAAAAAGGTGCACATATATAGTATATTATATTATTTAGTTAAATACTTGGTGAGTAACAGACTTAGATATAATGGAGTTTTTTTCCTCCTGCTACTCTGGATCCTCTAGGCATGCATGATACAAACACACTATTTTGACTTCTCATTCAATTTTAGGTCACCAAGGAGGACTTCGCAACATTTGACTACATACTGTGTATGGATGAAAGCAATCTGAGGTGATGGCTCTTTGCGAGTTGTGTCCTGCTCAGCTCAGTCGTTGGCAGGCTGTGTGCTGGCTGGCATGCCCGTGATGGTTCCAGTGTGCAGCACTGTTTAGAGGGCTGGGAGCTCAGAAAATAATCCAGAGTGGCCTCTGGGTCTGTTTACAGAGAGGCGCCCCTCGGGAAGGGAAAGCAGTTGGCAGGACAGACCCAGGGGCTGTTATCTGGAGTCCTAGGAGATGCATGCACTGGCACTGCATGAGTGATTTCCTTACTGTGTCACGATTCCTGGACTTGTTTCTCAGCTTGTTCCTCCATTAACACTGCCCCCAGCCCATGTGAGGCTCCAAGATAGGAGGCTGCTTATTGGAGTTAGGTTTGTGAAAAGCGATGAGCTGGTTGTCCAGCTCTGTGCCCTGGGCCCTGGCACTTCATTGGGGGACTCATGTGTCACCAAGGAGGAACCTGAGGAACAGTGAGCTTAAACCACACCCTCGGGTTCACAGTGTCGGGTAGGTGTGGGGGCCGAGTCCACACCTCTGACCCCAGCCTGCACCCTCTGCCTGCACTCCCTGCCCGGGCCCACCCTGCCCTGGCCACCTCACTGGCGTTCACACCTGCTGTGGGACTCGGCTCAGTGTAGCCTCAGCGTTTGTGAGCCTACATCATTTCTAATGCATAGTTACTCCATGTCGCTTTTAATTCTCTATGCTGTTAATTACTCATAGGAGTAACAGATACAGTTGTGATAGTTTTGCATGTTTTTAAGTTAGGCCTATTGTTAAACTCATTCTTTTTGTTTTTCATTTAATTTGTTTTGTGCCTATTGTTCTCACTTGTACTGTAGCTTGTAGGTATAGACGTGTCTTGTGGTGGACTTGACACCCTAGCACTGAAAGAGCAGTGCTTCCCTGTGTGGTGGCTGAGCTGGGTCCCCTGTGCCTCTGCCGGAAGCACCTCCCTGCAGCAGGGGCCCAGTTCTGCTGCCCTGCAGCCTGGGCTGACTGTCCACAGGCTGGGTGGCTCCCTGCCTTTTTTCCATGCAGGAACCTTGTGCCAAGGCGCTCTTGCCCACACCTCTGGTTCCTGCCCGACACATCACAGGGCCCAGTGGGAACTTTCAGGTACATGTAGGGCAATCAAAGTGCCCTTTGCCTTTGAGAGCAGTGTGACTGGAGTGGAGCGTTCAGCCTGGACAGAAGCTTGAGGGGTAAAAGAAGAAAGCTAAGTAGCGAGGGTTGCTGCAGTAAATGTGTGTCAGCACACAGGGTAGGAAGAAATCAGTGGCCCTTTGTCTCAGGGTTAGTTCACATGGCTTTCCGAGTTCCTGTCACCCTGTTTGTGTCTGAAGCAGTATCTTTTTGATAGATTGTTTCACAGTGTACTTCACTGCAGGAGTCATAGGTATTGTCTGACTTAACCTCACGTTTTGTGTGAGAGAATCATGAGACTGTCTCTGAGACAGCTGTGGCACATGGCCACAGGGTCCTGTGGCTCTCCAGAGCATTCTCTTTCATTTCGAGTCAGGCCACTTCCGCTAGATTTTGATACGGATGTTTCATAAACCCCTAGCAGATGTCCCTGTTTAACTTGAAACCGTAGATCAGAAAACTAAGTTCATGTTTCGATTTTTCAGAGATTTGAATAGAAAAAGCAACCAAGTTAAAAACTGCAAAGCTAAAATTGAACTGCTTGGAAGCTATGACCCACAGAAGCAGCTCATCATTGAAGACCCCTATTATGTAAGTACAGTTCGCAGTGGGGGCCGATAGAGGGGCCAGCAGGTCTATCCAGCATATCGAATGGCAGGCTTAGGTCTCTTAGCTTTCTTTTCCTGTCCTTTCAGGGGAATGAGTCTGACTTCGAGCTGGTGTACCAGCAGTGCATCCGGTGTTGCAAAGCCTTCCTGGAGAAGGCCTGCTAGGGCTGGCTAGGCCCCTCCACTGGCCCACTCTCACCCCAGCCAGCTCTGCCCTCTCACTCCTGTGCTCAAGCCCAGGCCCCACCTGTTTCTCCAGACGACCTAACCTTTCTTCTCTTAAAAATAATTGTAGGTACAGATCTGCTGTATTTGCAGAAGAATAAATAAACATGCTTGATTTGGTGTTTATGGGGTACAGTAAGTGTTCTTAGACTAGTTGAGAATGTCCCACTTTGCCCTATTTATAAAACAGTGAAACAAATATAGAACAGACAAACAGCACAATGGAGCAAGAAAGACCCAAAGGCCCAGATCAGCCTCTTAGCCGAGGAAGACCTGGATACCTGTGCTACCTCGAGGGAGTGTGGACAGTGCCTCAGCTCACCTGTGCACTCTCCGCCCGGCCTCTACCCATCACAGCAGCCCATCCAGAGCAGCCCGTCACCGACATATCAGTGTTGTAGCTCATGCACACTCATTGTGCACATTTGTATGCATGTGTTCAATAGTGAATGTTTAAACTTCTTTAAAAAATTTATAGTAAAAGACACACTGCCACGAATTCCCCTCAAAGTCCTCCCCTTTACTTTGGACACACTTAATCCCATCATCCTTGCCACTTTCTGAAGCACTTCTGGAAGTCTTTCCTGAGGGTCTTTAGCTGCGCTGTCCTGGCTGCCTCTGTGTCCTGAATCGATTGAAAACGTTTCCCTCTCATGGTCATTTTGACTTTGGAAAGAGCCAGAAGTCACCTGGTGCCAGATCTGGTGATTAAAGTGGATGAGGACACACTTATGTTTTTAGGAGCTGCCTTTCCATTGGATGGCACTTGACAGCAGCCTTCTCTGTCGTTTTGATCACACTTTGTAAAGGCATGAGAGAGGATATGCTTCAGAAAGGGGCAGGAATTTTGGGATAAGAGTGTTTGAACCTATGGAGAGTATTTTGAGGGGGATTCATGGAAGTATGTCTTACTGTAATAATTTTAATTTAAACATTCACTGTATATTTTGATCACACCTCCTGTATTTAAGATGGAAAGAGGGATTGGTAGAATTGTTGGTTTAATAGTTGTTGGTTTTGTCTAGTTTATTTCATGAGGAGGTCTGCTTATTTGTTCCCATTTAAACTACTCTTCTCTAAAAATTTAATTCTGTCCAACGAGAACAACACTTGTAAGCAGTGTATCTTATGAACAGTTGAGGGGTGTGTCTGTTTTATATGCACATGTAATCTAGATGTCAATACAAATTGGCTTAGGTTTAAAAAAGTAAAAAAGTTGGAAAAGTTTATTAAGTTTGTATGCGTAAATATTGATATGTTAAGAAAGTTATAGCCAAATATAAGTAATTTCATTTCACTCTCAAATTCATATGGGTATCAGAAAAGACTGCTTTCAAGATAAACTGAGACGTTACAAAGTACAACTGAGATAAATCCAGCGTCTTCCTCCTCTTTTTATTGTCAAATAAAGAAGCATTTGAGAACATTGCCTTTTGTCCCTTTCAAGTGATCTGCGGTGTTCAGCTTCCCTAATTAGTCTGAATTAAGAAATATAATGATGAAAATGAGCCCATGGCTGCCCCATCTAGATCCTCCACTCAGAGTGGGTGACTCTAATCCCTGGAAGACCTGTAGTCAAAGGAAATCTGTCCTCATTCAAAGGCTGAGTGGCTTGTTACCAGAGGGGCAGGGAGATTGAGAGGAAGAGGATGTGCACCTCCCTGGCCAGGGCTGTGCCCTGGAGAAGACCAGGGGCCCAGAGGATACGTGGCTTTTTGAGCACACTTCCCTCAGAAGGGCCTTGGTATCCTTAGAAGACCATCTGGCTCCCAGTGGAGTTGCTGGGACTCAGAAAGCAGGAGGTAGGACTGGGAACGTGGTGGTGGTATCCCCACAGGTAAAGAAGTGGGAAGTCAAGCTCAAGTGACTGGCCAGTTAGGAAGCAGGATAAAGGAGAGCACATGTGGCTTCATCATTTAGCAATTGCCTCACAGTCTGAAGGCTATGATGTTCATAACGAAATTCCTTTAGTTTTCTTTGTGATGTACAGAGCTTCAGATAAACTGTAGGGCTCGTGACCACTTTGTCCTTACCATGGTACCAGACCACCATTGCTCACAAGGTCTGTATGAGCAGAATCTACTGCTAGGCTGACCCCCTGACCCTTCAGGTTAGACCCTGGTGAATGTTTGAAATAGATCCACCCATTAATATCGTGGACTGCTTAAAAGCCTTGAGGTTCCTCTTAGTTTGGTGTTTTCATAATGTGGGAAACAGCAGATTCAACCTTATTTGGGATATTTACTACCAGATGTGGCCACGCTATCTCAGGAGATTTAAGAAATGCTAATTGTCCCTTACAGGGATTCTTAGCCGTAGGGTTTCCTTTGCTTATGCCTTTGAAGTTCTGTGACATTCTGCCAGAGTAACGGTCTCTTGGTGGATGTGTAAGTCATGAATGCTTGTTGAAGAGGCAGTCACTCAAAACCATTGATTATAACAAATACTTCATTTATTATTTGTACTTATTTACAGTATTTACGTATTGCACAATAGCTGGAATGCTATTTTACATTTATTATACAAAGGACAAATGGGACCGATGGGTGTGTGCACCGATTCATACTCTACTGTCTGCAAAATATGACTGAACTTTTTTCTTTGAAATTTTTCATGCAGTTCCACATAATACTCTGGGAGTTTAATTGTAAAAGTAATACAAAATATCAAATCATATCATATACTATATGAAAATATAGTTTTAAGATTCTGCCTGTGTTTCTAAAGAAGTATTTTGTGATTTCACCTAATCAGGAAAACGAAGTACTCTTATTTTATAGCACTATACGTCAGATGTGGAGTGTTCTCAGTTTTTTAATAAAGAGTGGCAGGTATCATTGTTGGGTATGATGACTGAACGTTTAGTTGCAAACAGTGTCAACAACATACAAATTCAAAGGAATTTTGGAGGAGTCTGTCTGCAAAAATAAATCTCTGTCCACAGGGTGGATGTGCAGAGTCCTGTCTCCGGGTAGTCAAGGCACTTCTCAGGGCTCCTGGCATGTGCTCCATCACAGCTGAAAGCAGACGCATGTTACACTCACACCCACACTTGGAGCACCAGTCTTGGAGAAGCTCTGAGCTCAGCTAAACACGGTTACACACTTAGAACTGAGGAGCCTCAGTGTGCACATGTATTCCTCTGTGCTGCAGAAAGCTGAGTCTTGTTGACTCGAAAAAATAGTGCATGCAGTTCTGCAGCTGTTACGTGCCAGCTACACAAGGAGTGCAAACTACCTGCTCACATGTGAATGCTTGTGGGACGGAAGCAGTGCTGGGTCTTGTGGTCAGAGTCCTCAGGTGTGTGGGGCAGTTCTGGGAAATGGCTGGCTGTTCTTTCACCTCCTTGTGCACAAGGGTCAGCAAAGCTTGTGGTTTGTTTAGTCAAGATTAAGCACCCGTGTCTGAATACTGATAACCCTTTATTTTTAAAAGAAGGCTAACTTCAAGGTTACTAGGCTGTACTCAGGAAACAAAACCAGCTACTTAGGTACTAATTACTCAGAACTACACTTTATTGAAAATGCTTTGGAGCTCAGCGTTTCATTTAATTGACCTGGGAGTCCCATAGTGAGTGTCTGGGATATTAGGGAATGTCCCCTTTCTCAGGGTCTGAGGAGGTCTGTCAGAGGGGGTGCTCACAGATTGCAGTCTGCTCTTAGCCTTTAAGGGCTCTGGGCCAGGGCTGGGGAGGAATCTGACTCTGTCACCTGGAGTCAGAACAGGGTTCTGGGCACAGCAGTGGCCAGCAGGACCTGTCCCAGGTGGCACTTGCTGATGTTCTGAGCTAACCTGCAAGGTGCAGAGATGTCTGCACTGTATAACAGTATGTCACCCACTGGATCACAGTTTGCTACTGCAGTTTAAAACTTTTAGAATGCAAAGAATTACATCCTTGAAACATGAGTTATGAAACTTTTCATTAACAGGAATATCAGTTGTAAACTTCATCCATTTCTTGGCCAAAATGAACCTTGTGACAATTGTGTCATCTGTGACTGTCAAGCAGGTGGCCTTTGGGTGCAGGAGCTTTGAGCACATGCTGTGGACACCTCCTGTCAGATGTGACTGGCAGTGCGGGGGTGGGGGGTGGGGTGGGCCGCGAGGGCTGTGCCGGCCAGGTCTGCCTGACAGCCAGGGCTGCCTTCTCTTGCCACTTTCCCCTGATGAACCTACGCTACATGACACAGAGTGGAGGGGTGGTCCAAGCCCCCAGGACAGCACTGGCCAGCTCTACGGTCTCCCAGCAGGGGGCGCCTTGCATCAGGGCCCACGTTTTCAGATAATCTGTGTATGTGTGAGGCTGGCTCAGAGAAAGGCTACCTGAGCCAAAGAATGAGTGTTTCTAGACTCCCATGAGTTCTTTGCATCCCATTGGGTTCTGACCTTGCTGTGTGGCCCACCCTGCTGCTGAGGCTTACCTCATCCCTCCATGCACATGGGACTGACAGCCAGCCGGGTAAGAAGCCTCGCACATCTTTTATAGTCTGCAGAGAAAATAAATCACAGGCCCTTGTCAGGTGTGTGAACAACACTAAAATAAACAGTGGTGGGTTTTTTTGAAGCTTATCAACTGCTCTCACCATTTATTTCTTTTAAAATATACTGAATTTCCTGGAGGCAATACGAGGTCTTTCATCTGCAATCAAGGCTTCTAAATTGTTGATTTAATAATTTATGAGTCTTCAGTGACATTCACATCCCAAACAGAAGTTAGTTAACTTGTGAGGGCTGTAAAAGGGCAGCTGCAGCTGCTTTCTGCTGCGTGGCTCTTGGGCTCTGGGAAATACCTCCAATGTTTCCTCCAAGGAGGCAGAATATTTCCACACTCTGGGATTTAACTCTCAGGTCTCATGCAGCCTGAGCCCCACACCTGAAGTGACCATGACACCAAGACTTCCGCATTAACATTCTAGAGACTTGGTCAAAAGTAGCCAAGAGGCCGGATTGGACAGGATGAGGAAGCAAAAAATTAATTTCTTTCTTTTCTTTTGGTCCTGGGGATGGAATTAAGCTAGTTTCTGAGTACAGACTGCTGTTCTCGACACTGTACAAAATTCCCATCCCACTCGTCTGCCGAGAGCTGCCTCAGGGAAGACACATGGGAAGGTTTAGTCGCCACAGCCTTAAGGGACTTCCTCAGGATAGAGTTCTGTGCAAAGTTGTACTTGTTTATGAATTACTAAAGGTTATTTCTCAGCAGTGTAGAATCCTACTTTAGGGAGTCATTCATGAGCCAGTGAGATTCTGAATGAATGAGCAAACTGACAGTGACAAATCTGCACAAATGTTAGGAAGCTAACTTTACTCCTAAGAATCTCCCTTCTGGATATTCAAAGCACATATCGTTTGGTTCAAAGGGGAAAAATGATGTCACTACTAGTAGCTGGTCACTGGATTCCTGCTCTATTGCCTTCCTTCCATACTTTTTGAAATGTAGTTTTCTTCAATAGACACTGTACCATGGGTGCTGTCAATTATGAGCTCAGCAAATTGTAACTGCTCCCTTTTGCAACATGTCTAGAGATCCTGGTTATTCCCCCATTGCATTCAATCCACCAGTCTCTTATCGGTGCCGTCAGACCACACTGTGCATGTGGACGCCTGAGCATCTTGCCAAAATGCAGATTCTGTTCCTAAGATCTGGGAAGGACTCAGTTCTGCATTCCACCAACCTCCCATGGCTCCAAGCTCCCTCTCACTTCTGGCATTCCAGGGATTTTTCTTTTGCATAGCCTGAAGCATCCAGGAAGTGGTCCACTTCAGCTCTTTATGGGCCAAGAGTAGGAGGAAGCAGCCATGCATCTTAAACTGCACACACCTGCCAGCCTTCCACTTCTGGGCCCTAGGGTGAGCTGGGACCAGTTTTGGTATCTTGTAGCCAAGTTACTCTGAGAAAAAGGAGGTAGCAAATGTGGGGCACAGCACTTTTCCTGGAAAAGGGCTCTGCCGAGAGCTGAACCCTCTGCACAGGAGTAAGTTAAACCTCACCTGTGTATGAGAGGTTAGGCGCATGATCACAGGTCACTTTTACATTTAGAATCTGTACTCCTACGTATCATTGTAAGAGGATATTTAATCCAAAACACATACACATTTAAACAATAGAAAGGTTCGCTGGTCCCAGGAAGCAGGTTAGTAATTCTCAACAGAAGAGAGAAGGGAGAAGGGTAATGTGCACCAGTTTACATGGTGTGTGCAAAGGGTGGGAGGAAACCAAACCCTGCAGGGAGTACATGCTTGCCTGGTGCTGTGGCCTGAAAAGTCTGGGGAGACCCACAACATGATGTCCTGATTGTGTCTGGCGAAGTACCTGCCGCAGAGGACGCGGTTCTGAACTGTGAGTTCTACTGCTCAGAGCACCTGCTGCCTAAACCCAGGAAGAGCTTAGACTTCAAGCAGACCGGCCAGGGCCATTCCAGCCTAGGACTTGGCCACAGACTCGGGTGGTCTCTGAAAGCAGCAAGTGGATTCCTGCTGTGCCTGCATGGCTTTTCTCCTATAAGCCTTAAATGGAGTGATGTTTTATGAAGCACACAAGGAGCCACTTTTGGGGACATAAAATATGTTTTGTTATGGATAAACAGCCAGAAGCTCATGGCAGAGAAAGAAAAACCTCTATGAAAGAGCTAGGCTGAGGACGGATGGAGGATTCTGAAACAGCAAATAAAATTCCTGGGTGATGAGTTATTATCACTGATGGAAAAACAAAACCTCTGGTCAGCATAGTGGAGAGGGGAAAAAAAGTCCGGCCACAAAGTTCGAGGCCAAATCGAATCTACCCAGGTGCCGTGCATGGCAGCAGGCACTCCAGAAGCTCCCCCCTAACCTGTGTGATCTTTGCAGTGGGCAGAGAAGATGGGCACCCTGCCAGAGTTCATAAACAAAACGAGAATGTGTGCTGAGGAGTTCAGCCCATTCCCAGAGTTGATTAATTCCAAGGAATGACCATCAGTTCCAGAGAATGAGACTCTCTTCAGGGTGGCACTAGCTGACACAGGGCCTACTTATCTTGCCAGGTCTGGCCATCCTGGCCCGGCTTCCTGGTCCTACTCCGCAGTTTGGGGGCAGGGGGAGCAGGGCCTCACTTACATGCCGGGATGGTGCAGTCTCGGGTGTTGTGGTATAGCCTGTGGAAGTGTTTGCTGCACTTGGGGCTGAAGTAGAGAGGACCTGGAACACAGAGGGGAAAAGAAAGTCACAAAGACTCTGGCTGAGAGCAGGGAGGGGAGAGGGCGGGGGACATTCACCTGTGAGATGCTTCAGAAACTTGTCCTTCATCCTGAGGTCTCGAGGGACGATTTCTATGTGAGGGAGAGAGACTGTTACACTGCCTGAAAGAAGCACTTTTAAAATGTGATTTTGTGTGAGTACAGAAGACTGGGCACTCATTCCCTGTATCTCAGCATGAATGGAATGGGGAGCTCACATCAGGGGGTGCTTTTCTTCCAAGAGTGCAGGCTGCTCATAAAGCTCCAAGATTGTCTGACTGTCCTCTACAACTAGGGTAGACACAGGGACCAGAAAGATACAGGGTGAAGAAAGTTGGGTCTTTTTGGCAGCGTCTAGGGAATTGGTCACTTTCAGATCTTCATTTCAAAGAGCTTGGGAGTCAAATCCCATAGCATTTCAAAGTTCTAGAAAGAAAATCTGATATTTAGAAGGAGTAAATGCTTTTAAAAGCAGTGGTTAGTTGATGTGGTTAGTTAGGGATGATGTGCCCGAGTGGAGATGGGCATTGAGCTGGGCTATGGGATGGGCACAGGACTCCCAGGGACAGCTCCTCTAAAGCAGCCTCTCACCCCTGCCCTTTCTGGTTCCAGCCTTTGTCTCTGCTCCTTTCCAGTCCTCTGGGGTCACTTCCATCCCACTATGTGGGCTACTCACTGCTCTACGCTGTATGTGATGTGGCCCTCTATTTCCCCAAAACGCTGCCGCCCTCCCCACATCTGGGGAAGGACACTGGCCTCACACTGCCCCAGGACTGGGTGGAGCCGTGTCCCTAGTGGCACTCCTCCAGCCAGTCCACATCATTTTGACTGTATCATTTTTGACCCAATTGTGTCATGAAAGCATTAAAAGCTCGAATGCTTTCCTAGGAAATTCCCCACGGGGCAGCCACTCTGGGAAGGGCTTGACCGCAGGAAAGCAGGACTGTCCCTTCACAGAGTCGGGCAGCTCTGTGCCGCTTCCCAGAAGCACACTGGGGTGGGCACCTGCCAGCTCTTGGGCACAGACCTCCTGTTTCTGCTGGTTTCATTTTCTTTGAGAAAACAAAAACCCTTGGTTTTTTTTTTTAATCAAAACTGATTTCTCCTTTTAAACGTGTTTCTCAAAAAACCATTCTATGCCCAAGCAAACATCAATCAAGTACAACTTCAGGCACCAAAGCAGGCAATTGGGGCAGCCCCACAGCCCGTGCGACCTCAGCCTCTCCGACCCTGGGTCAACACAACCTGCCCAGGGCCGGGGATTTAGCTTAGTGGTTCCGGCGCCTGCCTGGAAAGTACAAGTCTCAAGTTTGATCCCCGGTACCAAACAAACAAACAAACAAAACAAACCATGTCAACACAACCTGCCCAGCACACTGGCCCACTGCCCCTTGGATTCCACACAGCCAGAACCCCCAACCCCTCCGCTCCTTGCTCCACACAACCTGCTGGGGCTCTCACACACTCTACAACTCTCGGTCCACACTGCCTAGACCTCCACCCCCTCTGCCCCTCAGGGTGCACACGGCCCGCCCGGACACTCACCCACTCTCTGCTCCTCTGGGTCCGCCCCGTAGTCGGCTGCCTCCCTGCGGCCGAGGGCGAGGTCCTGCTGGCCGAGCAGCTGCAGCCGCTTGGCCTCGTTAGGGTGCGACTTGCGCAGCTCCTGGGCCAGCTCAGCCAGCAGCAGCCGCAACAGCGCGCGCCGGTCCGCGGAGCCCCGGGGTTGCGTGCGCCCCCGCCCCGGCCCCGCCGTACCCAATACAAGCAGCAGCCCGAGGAGCAGGGGCCGCCCGGGCGCGCGCATGGCCCCGCCGCGGGGGACAGAGGGCGCGCGGGTCCCCGGGTCCCCTGGGCCACCAAGGCCGCGCCGCGCAACTTTCTCCTCCGCTCTGGCTTTGGGCCTGGGCTCACGCCGCCACCTGCGCCCGCAGGAACTCTGTGCCGTCGGCCGGGCTGGGTCCGCGCGCCTGGATCGGGGTGCGCCTGGGTCCGAGTGCCTGGGTTCCAGTGCGCCGGGGTCCGCGAGTCCCCGGGTTCAAGTGAGTCCTGGTTCGGGGGCTCCCGGGTCTGAACGCGCCCCTGTCCGATTCCCCGGGTGCCAATGCGCCCTGGTCCGCGTGCGCCCGGCTCCGTGCGCCCTGGTCCGCGTGCCCGGGTCCGTATCCGGCCGGCCCGTGTGTCCCTCGCCGAGCGCAGCAGGGTCGCGGGACGCAGGTGGTGCCGCTCCAAGTGGACCGCGGTGGCCCGCTTCTTATGCCCGCGGCCGCCGACGCAGGCGGGTCTCCCGGCGCAGCGGCTTTAATCAGCGCGCCGCGCGCTCGGCCGCCCGACGCGCGTCAGACCCCCCAGCCCGCGCCCCGCGCCCCTCCTCCCGCCCCGCCCGCCTCCCCGCCCCTCCTCCCCGGGTTCCTGTCACTTGTGACAGGATGAGAAGAGACGCCTTTGCCGGGAACTCGGATCTGTTGTGTCTGAATGTAGAGCTTGGGCTTTTAAAGAGGAGTCGCCCGAATGCCTGGCGTTTCCTAAGTGGATTCGAGCCACTCGTGTCGGGACCCGCAGGCGTGGCACGGTCTACCCCGCCCGCGAGCCCGACCGCGGAAGGGACGCTGGAGACGCACCTGTGAGACCCTTTTTCTTGTAAAACGCGTTATCAGGCGAGTGCGCACTTTCCTGTCTTACAGGCGCCGTCTGGGAAGGAGCTGGACGTCCCTCGAGCTGTCCAGCTGGGAAAGGTGCGCTCTCCGACCCGAGGGACCGAGCGCAGGCGGGTGGAGCCTCTCCGGGCAGGTGCACACCGCTGCCGACCGCTCCCACGCACGTGGACGGCTGGACCCAGTCCCTGAGGCCGCCAGTCGGTCCGTCTGTTCGTCCTGTGGCCGTCCGCCTCCTGGCCACCGCCCCTCCCCGCACTGGGTCGTTTCCCCGGGAAGAGAAGATGTTCGCCGCGCGGGCGGGCAGAGGTGGAGACGGCAAAAGGGACCCTTGTGTGTGCGCCTGTGTCTTGGCGCTCCTCTAAACCAAAGGGTTTGGTTTCCAAGTGAGGAGTTTTGTTTTATTTTGGATATTTTTGTTTGCTTGCTTGCTTGGTTTGTGTTGTAATTTCTTTCTTTCTTTCTTTCTTTCTTTCTTTCTTTCTTTCTTTCTTTCTTTCTTTCTTTC
>NW_004624846.1:1757540-1815738 GCF_000247695.1 Heterocephalus glaber
TTTCTTTCTTTCTTTCTTTCTTTCTTTCTTTCTTTCTTTCTTTCTTTCTTTCTTTCTTTCTTTCTTTCATGGAACGCAAATATTTCTTTTCTTTTCTTTTTTCTCATGGAACGCAAATACTTCTTTTCTTTTCTTTTTTCTTCTTTTTTTGGGGGTACCGTACCGGGGATCGAACTCAGGATCTTGTGCTTGCAACGCAGGCGCGGAGCCACTGAGCCCAGCCAGCCTCCAACGCGAATATTTCTGATGAACGCACCTAGAAAAAAGTTGCTTGTCACATAGATCATAGGTGGATAAACAGGGACATATTTCCTTTCCTGAGGAGAAACCCGTTCCTCTAGCAAGAGCGACGCCTGCTGTCCAGTTTCCCCGAGGCTGCACAGCCAGTTTAACCCTCATACCCCACTGCGAGGCTACCTTTTTACTATTTTAAAAACTTTTTCTATGTTAGTCACATTTTAGGCTTATGTAGACTTTTTTTTTTACAATAGCATTTATTATACAGAATCAAAAGCTACACTGCTGAAAAAACCACCAGTAGAATCTCACACACATTTCTGCCAGCTGAGGAAGTTTGACGGATGTTCTCTTTTCTCTTGCAGCCTTTGGTGGGTGGGTTTCTTGCCTGACCCTTTCTACCACCAACTGCACGTGCGACCCTCACTCACTAGATGCTCACAGGCAGGGACAGCAGACACAATCGGATGTCCTTGGTGCTCGACTTTAGGAAATAAGGCAGCTAAGGACAAGACCATTCGAGTGTGAAAAGTTCTGCCCTGAAATAACTCTGGATGCCCTCATTTTATATAAACAACTTTTACAGATGTTTAAAAACTTAATTGAAAAATTGTGTTGATTTATTGGTCTTTACTGAACTTTGCAGTTTGCAGTATAGTGAGGCTGAGCTGCGTGGGTCCTCTGCTCACCAGACTTGTACGCTGTGCTTGTGACCAGCACACCTGACCAGTGGGCTTGCTGGCCGTGGGGCTGAGCAAAGGAAAGCAGAAAAAGTCACAGGGATTCGAAAGTCCTACTGACAAATCAGCAGCCTCTCCACGTCTTCTTGGGCAGTGTTCTACTAGAAAACCATATAATTCTATGGTTGTTACTGAAAAAGCCTGAAAACAACAAAATGCAATGTTCCCTGCAAAAAAAAAAGCTGAAGATAATTCACTTGACGCCTCCCCATGAGCTTTGTCATTTAATTTCAGGAAAAAGAGCTGCTATAATCATATTAAATAATGTAATTTCCTCCTAGTAAGTGAACAACTGTCTACTGTCAAGGGTCCAAAAGGCCAAAAAGGTAAGAGAGAAAATGAGCATCAAACTGTATTCTAGAATTCCTAGTCAAAAATTATTTCCTTTGCTAGATTTTAGCTGTTTTCCTTTTTGAGAAAATTATGTTGGACCATAGAAAGAAAAAACATCAGGCAGGAAGAAGTGTATTTAATTTACTGAATACCCATGTAATGAGATGGGAAGGTTATTTTTTCCAGTTATTAACAGTATAAACACAGTTCCTGCATTTCAACTGCAACCCTTATTGTCTTGTCCCTAAAAGGTATATGTTTATTTTTAGATGAATATTAACTGCCTTCTACAACATACAGAAAAAAACTTCTACAACATATAGAAGAGTACACCAAAAAAATATATACATGTTTCAGGAAAAGAAAAATCATATGCTGCTTCTTCAACAGATAGTGTTACCCTCTTATGGGGGATACTAGAGGATGTCATATATCACAGAAAACCCACTGCACTGCAGCCCTTAGAGAAGAAACTGAAAATGCACGTACAGCTATCTCAATGACCGAGGTCACCCAAGCAGCAATTTGCCATACTAATAAAAGTCTTGAAGCTCATGGCTACCACTTTGAGCACCTCTTGTAATTGTAGAGGCCAAAGGTAACTTGTATTAATCTCATGATATTTCAATAAATTTACTATTAAAATATTTATACAAGTTTTTCTTTTCCTGAAGTGTGTATATATATTTTTTGGCACTCTGTATATAAATCAACATATTTTAAAATGAATTATTGCATTTGTTCAACCATTATGTTAATCATTTAACAATCTAACAGCTCTTATTGGAAAGAAAAACAATCACCTTTCATACAAGATAACATGTGCTACAATGAAATATTGCTTAATGTGTAACTTTTACCAGTTCTGTTGTTTTTACTCCCAATATGCTGTTAGTGTGCTAGAAATGTACTAGAAACTCTACAAAGCTTTTAGGAAGACAAGACTTCTCACAGGACCAACTTCTTAGTACATACCAGGTGTGATCAAAAGATACTGTGAATGTTTAAGTAAAATAAAATTTACAGTAAAAGACACATTGCTACGAATCCCTCTCAAAATTGTCCCCCTTACTTCGAACACACTCATCCCATTATCCTTGCCACTTTCTGCAGGAGCTCTGAAGTCCTCTTTCCTGAGTGTCTTTAGTTGAGCTGTCCTGGCTGCCTTGATGTCCTGAATGGATTCAAAACATTTCCCTATCATGATCATTTTGGATTAGGGGAACAGCCAGAAGGCACATGGTGCCAGATCTGATGACTGAGGAGGATGAGGACTCCCCACCTTGACGTCCAAGCTGTAAACATGACTGTCGTGGCCTCTGAATGATTTGCTGCCCAGACTGCTCAGACACGAGGAAACAAATCACTAGGCACTGCAGCCAGGAAGTTCCCCAGGGCTTCTCTCCTCAAAAGATTTGCCCTGGAAAGCCTTGGAATCAAATTTGCATGTCTACATCTCCAAGCCTCTGATGGCTGTGGCTTGTTGATTCCTGAGACACACGTGGGTCATGGTTCCCATTGTCTCAGTAGAAAGCCCCTGTCTTCTTTTTCTTGGTGCCAACAACAAGACCTTCCTTGGCTGCACCTTTCAATGTTCTCCTGTTCTCAGCTGGCTGGAATTTTTCATCTTTCTCCTCTGCCCCTCTTTGCTCCTGATTGTCACTGTCAGTTTTGTTAAACCATCCAGTCATATGTACGCCACTGCCTGAATTCTGTGCTGCCTTATAATTTCCAGTCAAAAAAATCTGACAGATATTTTAGTCTATCACCTTTAAGATTGATTACCTGCAACGTCTCAGGGCACAGATGCAATGCACCCAAGTTCTTGGCCACGGTATCCTAAGGGTGGTCTCTAGCCCTATTTCCAGCCCAGCCTTGATTTCCATCTGAAGTCTCATCAGCATAATCTTTCCTGTCCACTTTCCCACCAACATTCTGGACTTCTGAGCCCCCAGGAATGGCCTGTTAAGCTCCATCTACAACATCCTCGGCTTTTTCTAGCCTGTTTCTCCATACTTTCCTAGATTCTTCCTGTAAGTCAGTTTCCAAAGACACCCCATGCCCCCATCATCAGGTATAGTCACAGCAACAACTCTACTTTTTGGTACCAATTTTCTAGGATTCCTCAAGGTGGTAATTGACAATGAAAATTAACCCTCACAGACACTAGCACTGCGAAAGCCAGTGTTGTAGAAATATAAAGAACGTGTAAAATGAACCATCTCTTCTGAAGCCAGAGGATCATAAAGTGAAGATACATTGCATCGTTAACCACACATGACGATGTCCTACCTCAGCAACCTTGGAAGACATGAGGGGACACTGACTGTGGAAAACCCTGAACAATGGGTAGGCATTGCTTGCACTGGCATAGGAGCATCAGAGGCAAACTTCCAAGGGAGGCCCAAGAGGGGACAATCGGAGATGGAACTTCCTGAAAGCTATGTTCTCCCCAGAATGCAGTCCAGAATAGTGGAAACCATCTCCCTCGGGGAGCTGATTTCTTAACATCCAGCAGGCAGTGACAAGAGGAAATAACACCTCAGAGGATGTGTGACCATTAAGGTGTGTTAAAAGATTGTAAAAACCAGCTGATCAATAATCAGTGAGCCTTCCCTAGTGTGAACAGTCTTAAGGTTGTAATTCCCTTTGTATTTCATTTCTCACAGAAAGCCATGAAAGAAAGCACATTCCAAATCCTGTGGAACATCTGGGAATGAAAATCTTTGACTTGTTCAAAGCTGCATAGAAATCTATACTTAGAAAGTAGACAGAAATATCCTGAATTTGTAACTTTTTATTAGACTGGCCAGCAATCAGCACTGTGATTGAGGGCTCAGACATGGGAGTTAGGGCTCTACCAGGACTAGGAATCCAGACCAGAGCTGAAGGTGCAAGCAAGTAACTGAGAAAAAAGACCAGTGACTGAGGATCCAGACAAGTAACTGAGGATCCAGACCAGTCAGTGACTGAAGATCCAGACCAGCGACTGAGGAACAGACTAGTGACTGAGGATCCATACCAGTGACTAGGGATCCAGACCAGAGACTGAGGGCCGGGGATTTAGCTCAGTGGTTCCACTGCCTGCCTCGAAAGCTCAAGGACCTGAGTTCGAGCCTCGGTACCAAAAACAAAAAACAAACAGACCAGAGACTGAGGAACAGACCAGTGATTGAGGATCCAGATCAGTGACTGAGATCCAGACCAGTGACTAAGGATTCAGACCAGAGATCAGAGATCCAGACCAGTGACTGAAGATCCAAACAAGAGCATGTGGAAACATTCCCCAGTACAAAAGTTTATAGTACATTTGGAAAATTTCAATTTCCAGAGTCCCTTCTAGAGCAGAGTGTAAAGAGAAAATAAAAGAGAAAACACCATTCTAAATCCTATTCTATGTTCTTGAACTTCCTCCTGAAGTCTATGATAAACGATTGGTGATTTAAGAAGGCTATTTACATTATCATATTCATGTTTCCTGGGGGTGGTTACAGGGAAAAGACAAAGGGATTTGAGGCTACTGGTAGGTCATAAGAAAACTTTCCAACAGTTCACCCATCCTCTCATCGACCCATCTGTCCATCCATCCATCCATCCGTCTTTTCATCCTCCACCTTTTATTCAACTATTCGTCTATCCGTCCATCCCTCCTTCCATCACCCATCCACCCAATCACTCCTTCCTTCTGTGACTCAACAGAGAGACAAGTGCTATTTCAGTCCTCCAGATATAACAGTCTGCACTTACAGAATTCTTTTCTTTTCTTTTTTTTTGTACCGGGGATCAAACTCAGGACTTTGCACTTGCCAGGCAGGCAGCAGTACCAATGAGCTAAATCCCTGGCCCCACGCTTACAGAATTCTTGCTTCAGAGAGCAGACGCCGGCAACAAGCTAGCTAAATAAAATGAAAGAAAGTTATAAGTAGTTCCAAGATGGAAGGTGAAATAATGCAGAAGGAAAAATATGCTAAGACACAAATGACCTAAAGCAGAACCTATAGTGTGTTTGTGTGTGTACATTTGTGGTTGGAACCCAGGGGTGCTCTACCACTGAGCTATATCCCCAACCCTTTTTATTATGAGATAGACCATCTCTAAATTGACCAAACTGCCCTTGAAATTGTCATCCTCTTGCCTCAGCCTCCTGGGTAGCTGGGATTGCAGGTGTGCCACACTGTGCTCAGTGGGAATCTACATTTGATAAGGAGCCTGAAATGACTGTCTTTAAGATATGACATCTAAGTTAAAACTCGAGAATGGCAAAAATCGCTTTTCAGTAATACAAGTGAAAAAAGGAGATAACCCAGAAGTAGGACGTGGACATAGGTTAGAGAAAGACTTGGCTTCTCAAGAAAATCAACCCTTTAAAAAATTGTTTTATCCTCAGAATGACATTCTCAGCAATGTACGTTTCTCTACCTGCATTTAAAAGTACAGAGTGGGAAAATACATGCTTGAACTGGGAGCTGTTTACAACCCCCATCCAGTAATTCATTCACTCAGTCAGCAAATATTGACTGTGGCCCATCACAGGCTAAGCACAGTTCTGGGGAGGTTGGGATCTCAGGAAGTGCAAAGGTCACTCCTATTGCTGGGGTTATTTAAGATGAAACCAGCTTAATAGAAAAAGAAATAGAGAATTAATAAAATAATTAAAATGAAAACCATAATAATGTAGAACACCTTCACTCCGCCTCGTCTGTGTACTGAAGACAGCAGTATTTCAGTCAGGGCATTTTTGCTACTTTCTGAGTGGAAGGAAGCACATCTCAGAGGCAACCTGTGCTGAGGAGGCCTGGTGTGTCCGCACTGTGCAGAGGTGGATGGGTACCCAGCCTGGTGCAGCATTGGGAAACTTACAGAGTTTTGGGCCATGAGAAGGACCCTCATGTCCACTCAGCCTGTCTCCTTGCTGTAGGGAGCCACATGGGGGCCTGTTGGCCTGAGAATGCCACCGGTTCTCTTTGGTGTTAACCGTGATGTGACTCTTGACATCTGATTTTGCTCTACCATTTGTCAGGTGTTGTTAATAAATGTTTGAGTATTGCCTCATAGATTCTTTAGACATTTTTATGTCTGTAGTCCAGCTACCTCTCTACCACAAGCTAAATTTATTTTTTTTTAAATAAAATGCCTTCCTGTACCATGCCTCCCTTGCAAGCTCAAGGTCCGAAGTTCAATCCCAGGTACCAAAACAATAAAACAAAATAAAAGTGCTTTCTCTAGTATGTCCCTTGCATAATTCCAAAGTGCCTAAAGTGAAGTGAATCAGCCTCCCAGTGAGAGGAAACCCAAGGTGGAGTAGACAGCCAGGCAGCCAAGGGGGTGGCCTGAGACCTTCCTTCAAGATCTTGGCTTTTATTTTCCCATATGTAGAATGGGTTTACTAATCACTTCTTTTTCATGTACAGAGTCTTTAAAAAAGGATTTAATAAAATAGTATCCCCTTCCCTTAACCCATATAAACCTTGTTCACCACCAGCTCCGGGCTGATCGCTTTGTGGAGAAACCTCAATCAGTCCTCCAGTGTAATAAAGCTGTACACTTGGCTCCAACCTCCAGGTATGTTCTCAATTCTTCTTGGCCTGATCTTGCTATACCACTAAGAGCTGCCACACTGTGGACTGTAAGTCTGCCATTACGCAGGGAGAGGGAGGCAATTTTAATGCTCTGGACAATGGTGTCATTGCCATTTCAGTGTGACAGGTCCCAAGACAGGCAGCAAAGAACAAATATTGCTGTAAAAGAACAAGCCCCCTAAAACTAGAGTTCAGAAAGGAAAACCAGAGGTGCATTTGTTTAAAAACAACCAAGTCGTAAACAGCAGGAGAAAAGAACAGCTGTTGCCGCATTTATAAAGAACATTCATATCTACTATTTTATTAAATCCTTTTTAAAAGTTGTAGCTTTCACTGGGCCCAGCTATTATCTGATTTGACTTGCATGTACAAGAAGTGAAAGCTCTTCGCAGTTTTGACTTTCATTTCAACTCTCGTGATTAGGAGATTTGTGACAGAATAGTCCCGTATGTAGGCGTTTGGTAATTGTAACTTCCTCCATCTTTTAAAATGCATTCCATGTCGAGAAACTGCTATGTAATGTGTCAATGTCTACAAAGTGCAAGAGCAATAGGGTGCAGAATGGAATGTAAAATCAAAG
This sequence comes from Heterocephalus glaber, assembly GCF_000247695.1. The sequence goes on from NW_004624846.1 coordinate 1,765,010, forward strand.
CCTCAATGCTTCAAAACACTTGGCATCTGCAGAAATTTCATCTGAATGACGGGCACAGTGATTCTGCTGAGCTAGCTCTCAGACTGTGCTTTTGATTACTTAATGTATGTCCCTGAGAACTTAGGTGAAATTTAAGTCAGAATGAAACATACATGTGGTAAAGAGGTCTGTTTCTCAAAGAGCCTGTGAGTAATTCATTAGTAAAGCAAATAAACACTTCATAAGAAAAATCACTATTCTTTTTTTAATAAACCTAAATTTCTTTTCTTTTTTTTTGTTAGCAGGGATCGAACTTGGGAGCTTGCACTTTCGAGGCAGATGGCAGAACCACTGAGTTAAATCCCCAGCCCCTAGACCTAAATTTCTTTATGGCATAATGTAGAAATTATTTTTTGGATGTCTTAGAATAATCTGGTTATTTCTGTCTATTTTACAATATTTGTCATAATATTTTACAACAGTTATTTTAATATTAGTTTTTAAGATTTTATGACAACCCAGGAACAGTGATATTGCATTTACTGCCGGAGAATTCTGCTTTTCCAAGCCTTGTTAATGCTGAGCAGCCTCTGGCCGACCTTGGGCTGAAGCTTTGAGAAGACAGGTAAAAGTGCACTGAAGCCCTTTATGTTACCCAAGAAAGGTGCATGTTCATCACCATTCCCATCGTGGTTACTTTCCAGGAAAACTTTTTGGCGGGTCAAGGAGAGATCACTCCGCATTTTATAGGTATTTCTTATCCTTGTATATGCATTGTTTTTCTCCCTCAAAATGTTGACATACCTGTCAGATCGGAGAAATCAGATTTGAATGAACTAGAGCCAACTTACGCACCCTGACTTCTTCAGCCCTGAGTGCCCAAGAGCCGCTCCCATGGTGGTGTCCCAGGTACTGGTGCTGTGCTGGGCCTGCTGGGTCCCCAGCTCCTTTGGGTAGCTTGCTAGGAAACCAGTTGCAGCCCGCCCATCCCACACGATGAGGGACCCTGGACTAGTTTCCAGTGAGATCCCAGGTGATTCGGGCCCATATTCAAGGTCGTCATGTTGAGCACACAGGAAACCACAAGCCAAGCAGCAGTGGGGAACACTCTCAGGAGCTCCGAGTCTGGATTTGATTCTGCTGCTTGATCTTAAGCAGTGTTTCTGAGATCTGAGAACACATCAATGATTTTCAACTTTCTTAAGCAGGGAAATCTCTACGTATTTTTTCCAAGTGTAATAATTGGCAGAGCCCAATTAAAAGAGTTGTTTCAGGCCAAGTGAGGTCAGGCCTCTTCCTGATGGCTCTGGTTTCTGGTCTGGGGCTGGGTTCCTGTGACACAGGGTTAGCTCCAGACCAGGGCTCCTCTTTGGATCATGGGCAGAACCTTTGGGAGACAGCTAGATTATGGGGTGTATAACTGACTTGCTGTTAGGAGGCAGGGCCTGGTCAGAAGAGGCGGGTCGCTGGGTGTGTGGCCTGGAAGGGTCATCTTCCTCCCTTGACCTCTCTGCTTCCAGCTGCCATGCCATAAGCTGTTTCTCCTCTGCCAGGCCCCTCTGCCAGGCTGCCCAGCCTTAGAGCCAGCCAACTATGGACTGAAACCTCTACCAAGTGAACCAGAATAATCTCGTCCTTTAAGTTCTGGGTGTTGGGTATTGTGTCTCAGCAAGGAGAAAGTGACTAAGACACAGGCCTTGGCCAGAGCAGTTGATTGAGTGGGTTCATGCTAGGTTAAAGTAATGAATATGGGGGTTGAGATTGGTAGTATGTACCAGAAAACTCAACGACCAACTTGGCTCCTTACTCCCAGCTCCAGGGAGCCCAGCTGGGGCAGCAAGTGAAGCATCAGAGGAAAAGAGGGAAGACAGCTCCCTCCTGGGATGCTGTGAGCTGAATGTCATCTGCTGTGAACATGTCCTTTCCACTGTCCTCTTGCTCATACTTTTGGGGCTTGAAGTAGGAGAGGCCTCTAGGCTTTGCCATAGCCCTGTGTCTTCCCTACAGTCCCTCCACAGCTTTGGAACGATGCTATCATGAAACCTTCCTCTGACCATTCTAATGACAAGGCGAGAGTAGGCTAATAGCCGTCTCTGGCACAGGGACCCTGACCTCCAACCCCATCTGCTCACATGCCTCATTACCCCAAACAACCCTCACTACATGCTGCCCCATGCTCAAAGTCCAGGCTTCTGGACCAAGAGCTGTGCTTCCAGCAAGGACCAGGTGTGGTTCTTCCAGGCCACTTAGCTCAAAGCTAGGACTGCAGCCCACAGCACGGGGACAGGCCACACAGCCCTGAAGAACTGGCACTGTGCTATAGTCACTGGCCACAGCACATGCAGACACTGGTGAGGCATGAGCCCTGAGGCAGAGGCCACAGCCTGTGATTGGGTGTCCCTCAGGACCACAGGGAAAACCAGGCAGCCTCTCACCTCCTGACCCCATGTGTGAGAACAGTGACACACACGTGTGTACTATGTGTAGTTAAAGCCACTCTGATTTTTCTGTTACATGTTTAAAAGTCACCGCTAAATCACTGTAGATCAACTATGGCCTGGGCAGGATGAACTTACTTGCAGTTTGAACGGAATATGTGTTATCAACCTCGAAAATAAAAACATAATATCTCAGATGCAGAAGGGGAGAAGCAAAGAGAGCTGCTTATAGACTGGAAGGACAAGTGGCATTGTCTAAAATAAATGTGAGTAAGGTGCATGCATTTAAACTTTGCAATGGAACAATGGAGAAACAAAAATTAGAGAAATAGTTGCATGTAGCATTAGTGGGGTGGAGTAGCTAAATCTTTATCATGCTCAGAAATCAGCAGACATCATTAAAACAGTATAACTTATTTAAAGTAATCTAAATCAGTGGTAGACAACCCTGGGTTTGATCTCCAGCACTGTAAAAAAATTGATCAAATAAATTCATCAGCCCGGGTGTGTCTGATTTAACTCGTCACCCTTTGATACTCTTAAACTGCTGCTGTTCCCATAGTAACCTTTGCTAATTTATGCCTCTGTTAAATGAAACTTTAATTCACATTAAATTCTGCTCTTTTTTGACCATGAGTTGTTGTTTTAGGCATTTTTGTGTCCAATTCTTTTTCTGTTTACTGTTGTGATTTTTCCCCTCCTGAATATTTTTTCTAATAGTATAAATAGCTATATATTGTGCCATGTGGATGGCTAAGCTTCACTAAGATATGCTTAGAGAACATGGTATGACAGACTTTCTCTTTATATTTTGTAGAATAATACCAGTAATATTGAATGTGGACTTTAAAAAGAAGGAAAAACAACTTTCCCCAACCTAAGCAATTTCCCCTTAGACTTTCCCCTCCCTACAGCTGTTGTTCTTTGTTCTATTACAAATAAAATCAGTAACTTTATCCCTGTAAGTAAGGTCTCACAACCTCTTCTTTTCATAATATCCCATTTTTACCTAACCAAGGCCACCAAGATAAGTTACAAACTGTCACAGTTTAACTGCCTTGATTCCGCCTCTGTCCCCAAGATTTATACTGTTAGGTAGAGCAATCCCCCTTTGCAACATGTATAAAACTAGAGCCCTTCCTTTGCTCTGGGCTCAGTCGTTGGACATGAGTTTGCTGAGCCAGTGCACATCTAAATAAATCCTCCTGTTTTACCCATTGATCCCTCTGATCTCTTAAATTCCACAACAATGTGAAAAATATACACTCCAGTGGAAAAGAAATGCATGATCTGTATTTATGCTTTGGAGACAAAGTCCCTGGGAAGTCTGTTCCTACACTTCCCATACACCCAGGACAGACAGAGTCATAGCCCTGTCTTCTCTGGCACTCTTTTCCTCTCCCTTTCCTGCTGTTCTCTTCCCTCACCAAGAAGTGACTCCTGAATCTTTTATACACTTTTAAACAACAAAAGAATTCATCTATTTTGCCTGAGGGTTTCTACTGAGCATTTCTTGCTTATCCAGAGATCAGTATTTTCCCTTGGCAGGCTGACTTGGGCCTGATTGGAAAACCATGTTGGAGGAGACTGACCATTTAATTGAAGAGCATAGGTCTGTGATGTGCAAGATTTCCCTCCTCTGGAGGCTAACCCATCTCTTTCAACTATTTCAGAAAAATTTCAAAATGGTAAAATGGAAAGTATGTTAATTACTCTCACTAATAATTCTCTTGATATGATTCTGTAAATCTGATAAAGCAAATTGAATCTGGTGGAAACACAATGGCATTCAGCAGCCCCAGGTCAAGGCATTGTTTTATTTCCCCCGTGTTATTCCAGAGAGCTGGTGGTTATGGAAGGTGGTCGGCTCTCAGCACCAACGTCACCCACCCCACAAAGATGAGAGGAAGGAAAAGTTTCCTTCAAGTGAATTAGAAACACCCAATGCTAGTCTTGAGAATCAAACAGCTACATGCACCTCGACGTATTGATATCAGCTCTCCAGAGAGATTTTAAGATGTGACTTAACATCTCCACTTAAGCAATAGAGGATGAATAATGTAGGGACTGCACGTCTTATGTCATGGCACCCCTCTTCCAGTGTGACTGCTTCCCTGAATGCACGGGCTCTTGTGAGCATTCAAGCTGGTTCCACCTCTCTGATTAGATGTGTATCTCATGCAAGTTAGAGAATGGAAGCTGGAGTGAAGCGTGAAGCCAGGCAGCTGGGCAAGGTGTGAACCACAAGGGCCACTCAGCCCTTGGGTGGCCAGGATGACCCCATTACAGGCACAGGTCCAGGCACAGAGCCTTTGCCGAACTGGAATCAAATCCTGCAGTCAAGGACTCAGCATCAGAAAATTCTACAAAAAGCTCTGAGAGGGTTTTTGGGGGAGATGTCTCAGGGACGACTGGACGTGGAAAGTGTGGACACTTGTATTGGCTACTATATCTTCCAATGTGAAGTGAGCCCAATGTTCATAGGAGATGGTGCTATGGATGGCCCCGCTGTGTTGCCTGATTTTCAGGGGCCCTGGCTGCGGTGTACATCTCCACACAGTGGCTGTGCTGCCTCTGAGGAGAGCACAACACAGACTTTGTGCCTGTAAACATCTGGAATTCAGTTCAGACGGGAGAAAGGAAAGGTGGGGCGGGCAGTCCACACTAAGGTCTGTGTTTGGCTTTGTGTCATCTGTTACTCCTGGGGGAGTTGTTACAGAACGGTAGCATTCGGTGCAGCTCAGAGACGCACACCATCCATGCAGGAAGTGAATCCAAACAAGTATAAAGATCAAGAAAGCCAGCAAGACAAGCGTGTTCCTGTTCCTCACTTCTTCCCTGCTGCTGTTCCTGGAGGGATGTTCAGGGCTTGGCAGCAGGGAAGGCATCTCTGTTTACGACCTAGATGGGGTGAGGTTCTGCTGTTCCCCAGTTGAAAACACATGGAGATGCTGGCAGCCCAGGGCCTGGGTGGGTGGGCCACCTACTACCTCAGCCTCTGGGACCTCCTTCCACTGTCCAAGTGACCCTAGTGTGGGGCAGCACCCTCCGGATTGCTTACCTGTATCCTGCTGAGCTGTTTCATTGGTTTCTCATTTGTTTCTAAGTGCATTTGTTTAACATTTAATTACTTCCCTGTTGGCTTATGAGAAAATACTTTGAAGAGAGCAGAGGAGAAAGAAGAAAATGATTCTTCTCTTTTTTTCACATAAAAGTGAAGCCATCCAATGTCTTCCAGAGTAATCCTTTCTGGGTCTGCAACAACAGGCTGATGAAAGTTGATCTGCATGTGGCTGGGCAGGCAGCTGTGTCTCGGCATCTGCATGTGAGAAGTAGAGGCCTCTCTTGGCCCCATAGTCTCCAAGCAGAGTGAGCTGCTATGGCCTGACAGTGAGTCTCCCTGCTTGTCCCTCCTGAGGCTCCTCATGCCCCACGGTGGACATGGCCTGTGTGGCAGATGAGTGTCATGGGCTTGGGCATGCTGAGTGGTGTGTGATGAAGCCCACAATCAGAAGGGGCCACTAGCTCTTCTTTCTAGATTATAAGCATTAGAGAAACAAGAATAGGTCTGTGTTGCTTTCAATAGACTCCTCCATTCAGCTGAAGGATGAAAATATGGTGGACACAAGTATTTTTGAATGACTGAATCAATGCCTTTGTTAAAATGAAAGTGAAAAATTTAGACAAGTCTTTAGAGAACTTTCTCAGTTGGAAAAATTCTTAATTCTTTTCTAGCCAAAACCACTTAGGTGAATTTGAAGGCCCTGTGCTTATGTAGAGAGCTGCTTGACCAGTGCTGCAGTGGTTACCTGGAGACATTATTCAGAAGGGCCGACCCATCGGAGCCACGTCAGGAAGACTCTTTCTGGCTGGGATTCCCAGCAAGGAACAACCAAACGTTACCATGTGCCCAGAAGGTCTGATTTGCCCTGGAAGACTGGACAATGTTTCTTTCATGAGTACTGAATGATACTTAACATCAAATTCAGGCATATGCTTGTGATGTTATTTAATAGTGTTAAATGGAATTTTGATTCATTGGTAAAGAAAAATTTATAGGAAGGAAATGGGAGACTGCTGACAGAGTCAGTTCCTTTGTGCCACCCTCTTTGGTCTGAGAGCACCATAGAAACTTGTATATGAATGGGCTGAAGAAATCATGATGTTCTCATAGCATTCATCGGTCAATCTGTCTGGAATGACAGTAAGAAAATTTAATCTAATCCCTGAGTCATGAGCAGCGAACTTGCTTGGCTGAGGTGAGGCTGCTTAGAGTGTGGTGGGCGAAAAGCTCTGGGTGACATCGCAGCCCAGACAGGTCACATCTGACCCTGAGGAACCAGCAGCTTCAGCCCCAGCCTCTGGCCTCAGTGTGAAAGTAGGAGCTCCTTCAATCCCGTGGCCCCCTAAAACTCAGTGTCCTAGTTGCGACTCACCATTCACACAGGTGAGTGGGGTTTTCCACTTTTCAGCTAAATGGCTCTCTGCTGTGTGGTCAGGGCTGTCCCCCTGCACAGGAGAGGAGAGTCTGAGGACATGGCTTATTTTCCTGCATTTGCCCTGACGGAGTGACTGTCAGCCTGTGGCAGGGGTTCTGCGGAGAGGCCCTGATGCAGGGTCTGAACTCAGGACTGGGCCTCTCCTGCCCATCTTCCTGGGCTCCTGGGGTTTGCATGAAGGGTGCTGTTATGGTTTTCGTCTAGATATCCTCCAGGAGCCTCATGAACTCATAGGTGGGGATTTGGGGAGGTGATGGATCATGGGAACATGATACTCATCAGTGGATTAGTTCACTGATGAGGTTATAGATAAATATGATACTGGGCATGGCATCTGGTCAAAGGAAGCAGGTCACTGGGGTATGGCCTGGAATGGTCTATCTCCCTTCCTCCTGTCTTGATCTCTCCTTTTCTGCTGCTCCCTTTGTCCTCTACTTCATGTCCACCATGAGGTGAGGTGCCTTCCCTGCCCAGGCCCTTCCACATGTCCTTCCTGCCTTGGAGCCAGCTGATTATGGACTGAATCCTCTAAAAACCATGAGCTCAAACAAACCTCGCCTCCCCTAAGTTGTAGGTATTGAGTATTTGTCCCAGTGCTGGAAAAGTGACTAAGATAGTGCACACTGGGAAGACAAGGGCTCTCCCAAGGAGGGGGTACAGTTGCAGCTGCGTCCCAGGTGCCTGTGCCAAGCTTTTGCCATTGCCTATGAACTCTGCTCCTCTGATGCCCTCCCTCACCTGCCGTCCTGCCTCAGTGCTGTCTCCCTGCGTTTCCTCCTTCAGGGCAGAACCGCATGTGTGTGAACGGGTGTTCTTGAGTCAGATGCACAGTTGGCACCTAAGCCCTTACGGGTTTCCGAGATTTCTTTGTTGTTTTGGCAAACATTTTTATCCTTGTGAAGAAAAAATGTCTTTTGGCTTGTTATCCTGGAGGATCAAGTTTCCTGTTCCCTCACAACTTAACAGCTTTGTTTTACAGAGATAAACTTTTCAAATTTAGCTATGCCAAAATTTGAAATCCAAGTCACAGTCGTAATAGTGATAATAGGGAAAAAGAAGATTTAAGAAACCTAATTTTTATATTGTTTGCAGAACAGAGCAACAACCAGATGCCTGTAGAATCTGATGCCAGCCAAAAAGAGATTGTTTCAAAAAGCAGAAAGAATAAAGCACTGGCCTCTCCCTACCTTTTAAAAGAGAACTCGCTAGTCACACTGCAGTGTCTGGACACGGGTGTAAATCATCGCAAAGCGTCTATGGCTCCGTGGAAAGGCCGGGCTGCTGGGGATCTGGCTCCCCTTATATGTCCATGTTTAATGAACGCTGATCAGACGCGCCTCATGCCATCGGCACTCTGCTTCTGATGCGAGACATCTGTTGAGTGTGTGCAGGGACCCGGAGGCCGCAGGCTCACGGGAGCTTTCTTTCCTTGGCACCAAAACATCAGGCTAAACCCCACAGTTCCCATGTTCAAAAAGGAATTTGAGCCACTCTTCCTCTTGCTCACGTTTCTCATCCTGGTTCCCAAATAAAGGCAGGATTCTACTCATAACTCCGCAGAGCTGTCTACCGGCCACCTCCATGGCTTCTGGCCAAGTCACCCATGTACTGCAGCACTTGAGCCCTTCATCTCCTGGGGTGGTCAGAGAGTGGTGGCCAGAGCCCAGAAGTCAACATCTGTGCGGGCAGGGAGCTGGGGACCAGGATTCAGCAGGGACACTTGTAGCTGACACTGTGCATGCTGAGGATGAGTGGTGATTGACACGTGAGGCTTCTTGTTAGACAGGATTTGAAGCTGTGAGCTCCCAGAAGGTTTTTCCTAAGGGAACCGAGGACAGCAAGTGAGGCCACCACCCTCGCCTTGTCTGGAGGCTGTCATACACGCTGAAGGGGGAAGGTGTCACGGAGAGAGGATTTAGCTTTTTGAAAGTGAAACTGAGGGGATTCTTGCTCTTGGTGGTTCCCTGGGAACAGTGAGCAGGGCTATCACAGGAGGACACAGATGTGGCACCAGTGTCCCTGGGAAGGTTCCATGCCATTTTGTGTCTCTGAATCTCATTCATGGGCATTTGAAAAGGTTTGCTTATTATTCTTTAAATAAAAAAGAATTTGCAAACTCTGAGATTACAGGAGTTCCAAGTCCTCCCCCATGAACTTGGGTAGCCTTCTCTCTGTGAAGGAACAGAGGCAGAGACTGAGTTTCCCAGGTTCCCTTTCTGTTCAGAGCAGCATGTGTGGTGGGCACAGGGCAACTGTGACCTGTGCCCAGGTGCTAGCATCCGGAGTAAGGTGGCCCTACCTCCCTGCTCCTGCAGCTGAGGTCGCTGCCGAGGTTGGTGATGCACCTGCCGATCCAGGTCCAGGGAAAGTCGAGCTTACCAGTCTCCAACTGTGGTTCCAGCCAGGGTGCTCTGGTTCTCGAGGGGACCCTGGGAATGGGGCTTCAGGCTTTGATTCCTAAGAATTCTCAGCTTCTCTTCATCATCTATTCCAGGGCTTCCCGGAGACACCATGAGGTGCTTTCTCAGCTGAACATCCCAAAGAAAGTGACTGAGTCTCGTAGTTTTCAGTTCCCAAATTGCCTGGAGCAGACTTGGGTTGAAGGACCAGACTCACACAGAAGTGTTGCCTCTGGCTCCTCCATTTGAGGCAGGATTCACACCGGGTCTGAGAAAGGGAGCCTCTAGAGCAGCAATGGCGAACTTTTTATTGATGCAGACAGCGCATTGCACCACTCCGGCCACAGATTCTCCCACTGCTCTAGAGCAGCAAAGGGACCACCTCTGGCTGTCTCAGCACCACAGCCCCAGGGACACGTGAGGTGTGCAGGTGGTGACCAAGTGAGGGTCTCCCTCCATGCAGGTGCTCCAGGGCCACAGCGACTGTGCAGGTTTGTGTGAAGGGCAGTGTTTTTGTTTGTCCCAGGACCCACATTTGTCTGCAGATATTCTCTAAGTTTAAAGGGAAGCAGAGGCAGAGGAGGGGAAACAGGCCACCTCCAGGAGCCAGAGCAGCAGAAAGGCTCTGCTCTTCAGAGACAAGAATGAGGGCACTTTCGCCTCTTGCTTCGCTGCATGGCATTCATTGGTGGACCATGGGTTCTCACGCTCTGTGAGGGCTCGGCAGCTTGGCACTGGGTCCACTGCACAAGCTTTTAAAAGTGGTGCACACTGACTCCTCAAATCTGGGGATGGTGACCCTTTCAGCCCTTGCTTATGGCCTCCAGACTTTACACAGTCACGTAAACAGAATACCCAGAGAAAGTGTTGGGTGCTTGGAATCCACAGGGCTGGATGTGGAAATCAGTCTCTTGTTGGTTGCCTGGCTTGGGCTCCAGTCACGCCCAGTGGCCATCATGAACGGGGATGGGTGGGAGGTGACTCTTCACAGAGCCAAGTCGCTGGGCAAGACAGCTCTGAGGCCTGAGCTCCCTCTTCCGCACCTGGCTTGCCTCTCAACTTTTCCAGATGTGCAGAGTTTCATGGTTTGCAGATTCACAACCTAGAAGCCAGAAAGTGTATTTCCCACCCCGCTAGAGTGACTTCTGCGGGACCTGGAACTCTGTCCGGCCTGAGAGAAGCACTTGGTGGCTAGAAAGATGAGTGGCAGTGCAGGCTGGTAGCGTGGGTTAACCATCCTTGCCCAGTACACCTGGAGTCCTTGCAGCAGTGGAACTCAGGGAGGCCAGGCTGCCCTCTCACAATGAAAAATGAAGCTGTGTCCATTTGTTTTTGTTTAATTTTCCAAGTTTTATATAGAGTTCCCATAAATAAAACATTGTGCCTTGAGAATGTGAGGGCATGAAAACAAATTCAGCTTAGCAAACAGCAGTACCTAATACCCAAGTCTCCAGGCTCAGTCTGAGGAGCCCCAGACTTTAGAAATGATTCTCAGGCTCCAAAAATGGGGCCCAAATGGCTGGTAATCAGCAAGGGATGGGGACCCACCAGGGTGGATACAGCTTCCCCACGAGTGCCCTCTTCACCACAAGGGCTCCCAGCCCGACTGTGCTGGACATGAACTGGAGGTCACTTTTATTCTTCAGTGATGGATGCAGTGTGTCAAGGGACAGATACACTGTACAACCTCCCATGTATTTGTAGGTCAACAACCAGTCTTTTCCTGGGTTTTGTTCTTTCTCTGGGATATTGTTATTTTCTGCGACAGCCAGCTCAGGACAATCCTGTGTAAATATGTAGCTGTTTCCATGTATTTTTCCCAGTGATGCCATTGATTTTTCTGAGTGACATTAAAGTCCCTACATATATACTGATTCAATAATAGGTGTGGATTTCAGTTGAGAGTTTCAATTGCCCGTAAAAGGTGATCTGATGGGGAATTGGAGATCTGCTTGTGAAAGAAAGGGAAAAGTCAAGAGTGGATAAATACACTAAAGGACAAACAAGCCTCGTGATTAGAATGAAAGTTTAAGGGGGTGATTTGGGATGATCTAACAAAACATGTCATCTCTTGAAGATGGGCAGAGATCTTAGAAGTCAACAACCTCAAAAACATCACTGAATTAAATTTAGCTTTTGTTTTTAGTGAGAGATGGGCTTCACAGCAGATACATTTTCAGTAGATATACAATATGGGAAAAGTATCAGGAAAAGACACATTTGAATTAATGGCAATCAGAGAAAGGTAAAGTTAACTCAATCAATTAATTAAACAGTGGCCAGTGATAGCATGGCCTATCAGTTAGTTTTGGCTATGTGACAAATGGCTGCTAAGCTTATTAATTAAAGCTGTAGTCACTTTATTAGTACACAATCATATGGGTTGGACAGATGGGACTTCTGGCCTGGGTAGTCCTGTCAGTCAATCTCTTATCTGTAGACAGGCACAGGTCTGCTGTGGGCAAAGGGACATACAGGTAGGTGGCCCCTCTCAGTCTGCTGTGGTCAGCAGGTTCTAGCACAGGTCCCCTGGCTGTCCTCCGAGTTCCACGTGTCGGGACAGCGTAACTCAGTAGCATGGCAGCCTTTGGGCTCCAAGTTGGAAACCTAGCTTTGTCCATCACTGTGTTGAGTGTACACCCCATCTGTCACAAAGACCTGCAGGAGAATGTGTGTAATAACTTTACTCCTAACTGCCAAAGGCCATAAACAGCCCAGAGCCCTGCCCGCAGACCTGGTCCAACTGTGCCACAGCATGCTGCGAACAACTCAGGGGTGAGCTGGGAACACACAAGACAGAGAACAGGGAAGGAACTGGCATAGAAAAAGAGTGTCATGTGGCTCCTTTCTACGAAGTGGAAGCACAAGGAGTCTGTGTTGATGTAACCAGAGCGGTGGCCGCCAGTGAGGCCAATGTCCGTGTCTGGACAGGGGCATAATGCAACTCTGGGGGACAGAGACGCCGGTAGATCTTGATGATGCTGTCAGATGAGTGATGGCCCCAAAGACTCCCAGGTCAGGACCTGGAGCCTGGGAATGTTACGTGGGAGAGGGACTCTCCAATAGGACCAAGGCAGGGATCCTTCAGTTCACCCACCGTGCTGGGTTGTCTGGATGAGCCCTGAATATGCCCAGAGATATCCTAAGGAGAGAGAGAAAATGAGACCATGGTTCAGGGAAGAGAAAGTGGTGAGGCTTGTACCCAAGCCCAGGACAGAGGACAACTCCAGACACCAGAGGGGAGGGAAGTGTCACATGGAGTCCAACGCATGTGGCCCGGGGCTCCTCTCTTGGGTCCATGGACCTACTGTGGACACCCAGCTGCCAGAGCCGCAAGAACACATGCGCTTTGGTGTAAGCCACCAGCTCTGCAGTGATTTGTTACAGCTCCACAAGAAGTAAGTACAATGAACACAGTGGGGTCCTGTGTACGTTACCAAAATGTCAACATGTGTCTTTAAGATTGGTGTGTGGGGTGCACAAAATTTCTACCCCAACTTAAGAAAACCTCAAAAACAACAGCAGAAAATGAATAAAAATGGCTGGGGCAGGTGCAGGGGGGCCTCAGGTGCACTGCCAGATGGTGTCACCTTGATGCTGTCACTGTAGGTTGGCGGGAGGTGTGGCCATGCTCAGACATGCATGGGAACAGGATTTGTCACGGCCTGGGGAGAGACAGGGCCAGAGGAACACGGGGGAGATCCCAGGCAGGGAGTGGTCGCACAGTCCTACAAGAAACTCTCCTATGACATGTCCAGACTCACCCAGGTGTGCTCCTCCCCTGCCCAGGTGTGCCTCTTCTTCCTTTTGTCAGGCCGGAGGCTTCTCCTCTTTGGTGGTGGCCTCTTTGTTCATTCACAATTTTCAGTGAGTGTCTTTGTCTGCTTTTTCCATTTTAATAAGGAAGGAAAGGACTTAAATTGCCTCTGAACAGTGAAAACCAGGAAGGCCTGCGAAAGGTTAAAAATAACTTTGCACATGTTTAGAAATGCAATTTGGATTCCAATCTGCGGCCTCAGCTGGCTGTGCTGGGTGCCAGGCTCTGCAGACTGAGCCGGAGCTGGGGCCTCACATACTCTGCTGGGAACAGAGGGGCTTGCTCTGTGGTCCTGGGACTGTCCCCACGCAGCTGCATGATGCGCATGTCCAGGAGCACTTGTGCAGGGCGCCTGTCTGGATGCCGTTCCCAACCTGCTGTGGACATGCTGAGGTTCCTGTGAATTAGACGGGGCTCATTCTGTCTCCTCTGGTGCGGCTGGGCAGGTGCTCGCTTGGGTCCTGGCGGAGGCTGAACCGGGAACTGAGAGTGGACCTTGGGGATGCAAGGCAAGGCAGCGGGTCCTCCCTGAGCCTCTCTCATCCCACACTCACCTCCCTACCCACGGGAGACTTGCAGAGCTTCCTTTTTATCAAGAGATTTTGTCTTTTATCATGTTAAAGAGGTTACCTTCCATTCCTAGCTCCGTTCATACGAGGACGTTGGCGTGTTTTCGAATAGGATTTCTGCGTGTCCTGAAATGTGTGCGTGTTTTATTTTATCTGTGTGTTTATTCCAACAAGTGGTTTTCTTAAGTTGAACTACCCTTGCCTTCCTGGTATAAATTCCACCATGTCTAATTCTTTTATTCTGTATTGACCTTTTAATGTGCTGTTGGATTCAGTGTGCTGAAAGCAAATCATACTCTTCAGGATGTTAGGCGGTTTGCTATGTCACTGAGATTGAGTTTCACTGGCCAAACCCAGGTCCAGACCCAGAGCTAGGGTGACCCGAGTCACTGTGGGGTGCATATTTGTGAGGTGGGCATTTCCCAGATGTGGAAATTAACCCTATTAAGGAAAACCAGCATAGGTAAGTAGGTTTCTGCTTCTAGGAGTTTTCATCTCCATACATACTATTTATCCTACTTGGTCAGCCAGTCTGTGAGCGGTAATGAACACAGACTTCTAGGTTCTAAAAATAAGAATAATAAAGCATTGGTTGCTGTTATCTAATCTCTTTCATAGACCATATGGACATAGGAAATCTGACGGAATATGAGCTCAGTGTTACCTTTAAAACGTTTTTTTACTGATAGTGATTTGTAATTAAATTTAGCTTTGCAATGTTTTTCTCCAGTTAAATATTTCCTAAGTATTATTGCATTGTGTTCCTGTTTGATGTGCAGCTAGAGCAAACATAGGACGACTTTGCTTTTTCTCTGCAATCTTTTGCCTCCAGCCATTCAGCTAACTTTCCTTTTGATGTTGGTTTCATTTGTCACTCAGGTCACAAAGCCATGGTTTCTAATAGTTATGTCTTTGTTCATAGTACATGGAGTTTATTAGACATATAATCTTTCTTGAAATAGTCATGTTTTCCCAGGATGCTCTTTAAAAAGTGTGGTAGGTGCATAAGAATTCATATCCATTTCCTCTGAGTCCATATCTTCTCTCTCCATAGATTTCCAATGCTATGAAAGGAAATCTCTTTTTTACATTTTTAAACATCATCTTTTCCAATAAATGATGAAAATCCAAGACGATTTTTTTATTCCCTCCTACTTCAGGTAATTATCATACAAATTTGATTTGTGGTACTGTGTAACTTTTACTATTAAAATGACTTGAATAGATAAGATTAGGCGTCTGTGTAGAGAGCATTTCTTCCTCATTATCACACTGAGCTGGAACTAGTGCCAGCTTTTCTTTTTTTTTTTTTTGAGATAGGGTCTCGCTATGCAGTTCAATCTGACTTTGAACTCCCTATGTAGCTGAAGCTGGCCTCGAACTTGCAGTGATCCTCCTGCCTCAGCCTCCCAAGTGCTGGGATTACAGGCATGTACCACCACGCTCCGCAGTGCCAGCTTTTCATGGGGTCAGTTTCTTTCTTCCTCTTTTTGTTCTTCCTTCTTTCTTGTCTTTTGTTTCTTTTCTTGTCTCCTTCCTCCTCCTGTTTTTCTTCATCTCTTCTATTCTTTTAACAACCTTTTCCTTCCTTCCTTCTTGGTTTTCTTTCATGTGTTTGTTGAATGAACAATCAGGTAGGTTTAAGTAGTGATTTTACATCTCATTCCCTTCCAGATAATCGAATTTAATGTATGCCGGTGACCATATGCTGAAGCGCTGTGATGTTCACTTGCAGGGCTGAGAGGCAGAAGACTCGTTGTAAGATCTGCAGCGCCGGAGCCATTTCTGGGTGTGCTCTGATGCATTTTCCTCTCGGAGCACCTTGTATTTTCATACACCACCTTGCACAGAAAGATTTCAGATCATCTGGCACACAATAGGTGCCCTTTGATCATGCTATTTGTCGGCAGAGGACAGTATTGGGGGTTTCACATTTCTGGCTGCATCATCGACTTGGGCTCTTTGTTTTGAGGACTGAACTGTAGCTGGGTTGGGGTCAGTGGCAGTGAGGTCACCACACACCCACAGGTGCCCAGGAGCAGTGTCCTTGGGGCCAGAACTTCCTGTCAGTAAGGCCACCGCTTTTCAAGGAGGGAGTCACACGCAGCAGCTGCCCGAGTAATCTAGGACATTGGTGTTAGTCACTGAGGCAGCCTGGCTGATGCAAATTTGAGTCATGGACACTCGACCTTCACGAGCCACTCAATGCCTGGGAGATCTCCCTCGTTTTTCCTCAAGTTGTCCTTAGAACAAAGAATTCACCAGGGTGAACAAATCCAAACCGCAGGTGTCGGAGGTCAGACTGAAAGCTGGAGAGGGCCGTGCATTAAGCTTGGCTGCATCGGCCCTCCCACCTCTCCACACCCCGTCCCAGCTCCCCCAGGACCCTGACTTAATATCCTCATTATTTTGTCAGGTGCAGTTTACCAAAGTCATAAAAAACCCACATCATCCGTATGTCTTTTGAAACAGGCTTAAATTCTTTCACACAAAAAAACATGCTCTTAAAATGGGAGCTTTGTTTTTGGAATTAAAATATCAAGACTCCGACGCTCCTATCTAACCAAGAAAGATTCTCATTCCAAGTCTGGCTAAGGGAGAGAAGTTTTCTGATTAACCAAGAATATAATAATAACTGTTTTGGGACATGGATGTACTTTGTTTGAAATCTGTCAGGAGGGTGGAGGATGGAGCCAGGCCATGGGGCAAGGGGAGACCAGGGCTGGAGCTGCCCGCTGACCCCATCCCTGGACCCTTTCTGAGGAATTCAAATGCATTAAAACACAGAGAGCACTGGTTGTCGTGTGCACAACCTGGTCCTCCCTTGGTGACTGAGAAGTTTGCTTAGGATCTCAAGCGTGATGCTTGAGAGAAACATGTTGTTACCAGTGACCATGTAACTTGGGACATGCCACCTTGATAAAACTCTGGGACCCCCTGCTTACTCAAAATTTTTCCTCATATCAAAATAATGTGTTAAGTCTGTCACTTCAGAAGTAACTAAGGATTCCAGTTAACAAAAACCTGATAAATCAGTTTTTGCGATATTTTCCTGACTATGAAACTATTTTTCAATAATTATTTTATACTTTGTGGAAAATTTGAAATTCATTTAAAATTCAGAAATAAGAATTATCTCTATCCCTTGGGTACAGTGTGATGCTTTAATATGCATAACTTCAGAATGCTAAATCAAACTCACTAACATATTCATTACCACACACATTTTTCTGGTTTTTGGAGCTCAGAACACTTAACATCTATTCTCTTGGCAAATCTCAAGAATATAATACATCGTTATTAACCACAGCCACCACAGGGTGTAGCAGGTCCTCTAACCGCGCTCCTTCTAACTGAGATGTTGTCTCCTTTGACCAACCTTCCCTTTCACCAGTGCCAGGTACCCATCTTTTTACTTCATGAGTTAGGCCTAAGATAACCCACATAACTGAGACCATGCAGTATCAATCTGGATAATATGATAGTTTTATTTTTAAGGACCCCCCCCACCCCCGGTCTCTGTAAGAGCAGTACTGACTTACCTTCCTTCCCAGCGCTTATTTCTGTCTTTTGGCTTTTGGATAATGGCCATTCCAACCATTCTAACAAGTGAATGGTGGGGTTTTAATTCGCATCTTCCCAATGAGTGACATGGAGTGCTTGTTCATGGACCTGCTGTCCATCTGTGACTCTTCTTTTGAGAAATATCTGTTCAGATTCATCTCTCATTTTTAGCTTGGGTTATTTGTTTTATAGCTATGGAGTCTGAGTTATCTATTGTACTGTATTTTGGATATTGACTCCTTATTAGATATGTGGCTTTAAAATATTTTCTCCCATTCTATATATTCCCTCTTTTTTGTTTGTTTGTTTTTTGTGGGTTTTTTTGGGACCAGGGATCGAACTCAGGTCCTTGAGCTTGCGCAGTAGGCAGTGAAACCACTGAGCCAAATCCCCGGCCCCTATATAGTCCCTCTTTACTTGGTCGATTTTCTCCATACTCTGCAAAGTTTTTTAGTTTGATATAATCCCATTTGCCTAGTTTTGCTTCTATCGCTGTGCTTTTAGGGTCTAATCTAAAGCAATTTCCCAGATTGTGGAGCTTCCCCTCATGTTTTCTTCCAGCAACCTATAGATTCAAGTCAATTCCTATCAAAATTCCAATGACATTTTTCCACCGAAATGGAAATAAAAACGAATCCTAAAACTTGTATGAAACTCATACAAAAGCTAAAGCAGTCTTAGAAAAAAGAACAAATCTGCAGCCACCAATCACACGTTCTTACTTCAGAAACATGGTGCTAAGCTTTGCGATGAGCACAGCCTGGTCGTGGTACTCAGACAGACACGGACGAAGGGGACTGGATGGATAGTCCAGACACAAATCCACACCTCTACTCTCTTTTTTTTGGTGCCAGGAATTGAACTCAGGCCCTTGTGCTTTTGGGCCAGGCATCGGAACCACTGAGCTAAATCCCCAGCCCCACACCTCTACTCTCAATTGATCTTTGACAGAGGTGCCGGAACACACAGGGTAACAGTGGTATCTACAGATCAGGACGTTGGACAAATGGTGTGCCGGCCAGCATCCAGACTGCATCTGTTACCCTCACACTGTCAAATTGCCACCCACACCCTCTTTAATGAGCTTGGGGTGGGAGCTGCCCAAGGAAAGGCCATTGACTTCTGTTAAAGTTATGTTTACTTTTAGGACAACACTGGCCTGAGATTACTTGACACAAGTCAGTTTGTACAACTTCACCCAAACCCTGTAAATATTTTGCTGTGTAGAGACAGTCACAGTTCTAATCTGTAATGGATAAAGAAAAAACTTTCACTAATTCTTTAAATTACTCATGAATTACTTTTGGAACTTGATTCTCTAAGACTAAAGTTTTAGGTTTAGCTACAGTCTAGAAAGACGGCAGACAGTGTGAGTAATTACAGCTAGCTGCATGACATTTGCAAATACATGAACCTCTTTGGACTTCTACCTTGGACACAGTCACTGAGGCTGTTACTTAGGAGGGTGGCCAGGAGCCCTGAGACAGGAACTGGCCTTGTCTCCCTTACAATCTGCAGTGGGAGGTGGTCACTGTGCTCTTCCCAGGGAGGTGTCAGGCTCACTGGGGCACCCCTGGTCACTCCCTGTATACCATGGTTCCCACATGCCCCCAGGGGATGTGTAGCCCTGCCCAGGGACATTTTGGCTGGGACATCTGAGTGGTGTAGTTACTTGATGCGTAGAGGCCAGGATACTGCCACACTCTGCAGCACAGAGGACTCTGTGACAAGGGAGAGGCACGAAGTCCCTGCGGCAGCTCCGGGGGTCTGGGAACAGAACATGCTGGTCCCAGGGATGTGGCTCTGTCCCTGCACCGCACAGTGGAGGCAGCCACAGACCGTCCACAGGCCGAAGGACATTCTATTTTATCTCCCAGCATGTGTATTTCTTTCTTTTTAGTGTATGTACAAATGCTCCAAGTGTGTATAATAAAGATCCTTTTGTTGTTCCACAAAGTAATATAGTATTTGTTTTAAAATCTAAATATTGGCCTTGAAAGTGACTCTGCAGCCACAAAAGGGGAGGGTCTTTCGTGAGTGTTTTTTAGCTTGGGACATTACCAATATCATATTTCAAATGACAATATTCTCAAGAATTTTGAAGGATGGTATTATTAGAATCATGGAAATTTTGAGCTGGAATAAGTTTCAGGGACCTCTGGGACTTTAAGATACTTGGCCAGGCTGTCTCCAGGGTTTCAGATGTGGCATCCCAGGCCTGCAAGGTAAGGGCTCCTCACCCCGGGATAGCACTCAGCAGCCCCCAGCACTGGATCCCAGGCAACCCAGCCGTTTGCTCTGTCTAGTGGGAGGGAAACGTTCATGATGTGGACTCGTTCTCTTCTTTCTAAAATGAATTGTCATTATCTTTCACGTGCTACCTAAAGCATACACACTGAAGCTTGGTTGTTGGGAAAATAGAACTTCGCAGGAGAACACGGTGTGATTTGTATGATGGCTAATTAGTATAGGATTAGCCATTGCACATAAGCCACTGCCTGGTCTAGACAGTGGTGCTTCCCAGGCACTGTGCTGAGCTGCAGGCCCAGGTGTGGGGCAATTCCAGGGGCAGCAGAGGGCAGCTGCATGGTTAAGGGCCCAGGTGGAGACATTCGTGGTCTCTCAATGGACATTAGTGTTCGTTTAACTCGACTCTGCTATGTTGACCTGTTTCCTGTGCTGTGCTTTCCCGCACTTATATAGGTCCCATGATTGCTTCCAAACACCAACTGTCCAGCACTGTGAGAGGCTCTGTGCAGAGCCAGGACATGTGTGAGTCCAGCCACTGCCCTCATGGGGTTTGTATTCCAGGCATGAGGAAGACATCACACAGAGAGCCAGAGACCGACATGCAACTGAAGCTGGAAACAGGCATCTCAGAGGCAGCAGTGGATCCAGCACAGCCTCTCTGAGGAAGGGCCCTTGAGGAGCAGGCCTGTGATAGTCACAGGAGTGGGTGGGAGGGAAGTCCCTGGGGGTGGAGCCCACAGGAGACAGGGCTGCTCTTTGTCCTGCCGTCAGTGCACACAGAATCAAATAGCAGCATCTTGATCCCCAGTCCCTCCCGTGAGACAGGCTGTGTAACACAGGGCTGTGGGTCGTTACCACTACTCTCCCAGCTGCAGCTCCTCATCTGTCAAACGTGGGGAATGACAGGAGGGCTCACCCACCGGGCCCTGCACGCCTGCGCCTCCCCTTTCCTCCCCTGACCTTGTCTTCCATCCCTGGCTGCCCCCTACCCGTCCCAGCTCCTGCTCGGTGTCCTCAGAAAGGTGCACTCTGTGTGCCACCTGGAGCTGGGTCTCTTCCCTTCTACCCCGGCTGCTTCATGCCCACTGTGGGTCTCCAGCACTTAAAACCACCTTTGCCTCGAGCCTTTGTCCTTGTGCTTTAAAACTGCAGCCCTCCATGGCTCTGGTTCCTCCTTTCCTTAGTTACCTTTCCCAGACACTAATTACATATAATTCTATACATTTCTTTTGCTTTTTGTCTGTTTTCCCAACTAGAATTAATCTTCAAGAAACCAGATATTTTCATGTTTTTTCCTACTTGTAAATCCAGGACTTTTAACACTACAGCAGGAAGGGCAGACACTGAATAGAGATTTGTTAAGAGAAAGAGTCTTTTAGGGCTGTTGGGAGCCTCAGGGATAATGCAGGTAAAGTCTCAAGTGCAGTCCCTGGGATGGAGGAAGTGCACAACAATGAGAAAGAGTTTTGTATTTTAATAGAGGCATTAGCATTTAAATTAAAAAAACTTAACAATGCTTTCATTGAAAATCATATGAGGACTTCTGGAAAATTCTCTTAATAAACGGGGCCAAGAAACTAGGTATTTACATAAAAAGAGTGAATTTAGACCCTTGCCTCACACCACATACAAAACCCAACTTAGTATGGATTGAATTTTAAATACAAGCATCAAAGCTATAAAGCTATTAATGAAAATATAGGGAAAGCATGGTGTGGATTTTAGCCGTGATTTCTTGGATATGACGTCGAAAGCACACATAACAAAAGAAAGACAGACCAAGTGCACTTCACTCGTGGGGTTCTCGTCTCTACTAGATGCCGGTCTGGGGTGTCTACCGAGTGTCACCTCAGGTCACAGGTCCTGCTCGGCCAGGTGCTGGAGAACCAGAGGCCAAAGAGATGAGGACACCGGCCAGGGCAGAGAGGCGGACATGCCGAGCCTGCGTGAGGGGTTAGACTTCTTACGGTGTCTGTGTCCTCAGCCATCTAGCCAATTCCTCCATGGCAAATTCTATATATTTTTTTTAACCAAAGTAGTTGTTTCGTGAAATTCGCTAAGCACTCACAGAGTGCCAGGCCAGCAGAGTTGAGCTAAGAGCTGAGGGCTCTGACCCCTTCTTTGAAACACAGTGTGACACTGGCTGGGAAGCACAGTCTCAGCCTCCTAGAATGATGCCGTTTGTGGGGCCCAAGTCCCCAGATGATGCCCTTCCATGTTGCTGAGAGTGGTGATGAGGTGTTTAAAGGTACAGGGCACTGATCTCAGACTCCAGTGTCCTGGAATCTTGAGGTTTCTTAACTCAGAGGGTGGTTTGGCAAATCAATTCCTAATTTCCCTAAGTTAGCAATTCTGCTTTATGACTTCACTCATGTCTTTAAGGAATGAAGAGATAAATTCCTATAAGGATTGGGTGGGTAACCATTTCTCTGTACCCTGTCACACTGCCTCTATTTCCCTTCCACTTGTTGGGGGTCCAGGTCTGGTTTCCAAGCACAGGTCGACCAGTGCTCTGGGCTTAGAGCTCAGGTGAGACGCTGCTCATGCACAGCCGGAAGTGCCCGGCCTCTGGGTAGGGCTCCCCTGCCAGGCTGCAGCCACATTGGTAGGAAAACCTCAGGACCCTGAGTCAGCAGAGTTCTGGCTTCCAAGCTGCCACAGACACAGACGAAAGACATCAGTGGACTCCTCAGTGTGTGGGGCTGGACGGCCACCGCCCACTCGAAGCACCATATCTGGCAGAGAATTCAGAGCCCAGGAGCCCAGGAGCTGCCTTGAAGGTTCCCTGGCCCCAGCATGGACTCCCACAGCACAGCCAGTCCCAGGGTGCAGCATCTCATGACAGGAGTGCAGGAGCGGCATGCAACTGTGGGGTTAAAGTGGAAGTTAAGCTTCTGAGTGCAAGCTCTCACTCATCTTGATTTTGCAGATTCTTTTTCATGTTTTGGAACCAATTTTTAACCCTAATGAATCCACGGCTCCATGGTGAAGGTGTCAGTGGTACTGTGGGTAGAGTGACCGTGATCTGAAGAAGAAGGTGGCATTGCTGGGAGGTCACAGGCAGTGAGAGGCAGGGAGTCTCAACCTCGCTTATCGCTAGGGACACAGCTCCTGAGAAGGTGGCTGTGATGTAAATGGTATCGACATTTATTGGCTCTGTCAATACATTTGATGTTGTAGCAAACATCATTTGGCCCTGATCAATGCGATGACCATCTTAATTAGCCCCAGAGATAGGCCACAAATAGAAAGTGTACGGGAGCGGGGATGTGGGGACCTAACTCACCAGCAAGGGCTGCAGGATCGCTGAGCAGAGCCTCACAGATGGGGAAGGGTGGGCCTGCTGCAGCACCCAGGGCTGATCGGATCCTCCAGCAGATAGGAATCCAGAGGCAGGTGTATTCCTGCCTGATGACCAGAGAGCAGTGGGGAGACCTGCCCACACACAGTTTAGGAAAAAATGTCACCTGGCATTCTGGGTAAATCAGGAGTATAAACCTGAGCAGACTCGAGGATGTCCTGGGAGTGAGGGACCCACCATACAGACCCACCCTGGGATGGGTAAAGACAGAGCTGGAAGAATGACCTGGGCATGGTAATACATACCTGTAATCCCAGCACTCTGGGAGGCTGAGGCAGAAGGATCCCAAGTTTCAGCCCAGCCTAGGTAGCTTAGTGACTCAGCTAGACTCTGTTTCAAAATTAAAAAGGCTATGGCCAAGTGGTGGTGCATGCCTGCAATCCCAGTGCTCCAGAGGCTGAGAAAGGAGGATCACCACGAGTTCAAGACCAGCCTGGGCTACACAATGAGCTCAAGGCCAGCCTGAACTACGTATAGCAAGACCATGTCTCAAAAAAAGAAAAAGAAAAAGAAAACAAAAAATTATGGCTGTAGCTCAGTGAGAGGGTTCTAGGTTCTATCCTTAGTACTGGAAAAAAAAACCCCTAATTATAAACTTTAAAATAAGAATTGACAGTAATTTGAAAAATGGATACTTAGTAATGAATATAAATAAATAAAAGCAATACAAATTTTATTTAACAATAAAATAATAAATGTCAAAACATAACAAAGTTGAATATCATCAGATTCATATTTTTGACATCAAAATGGTCAGGAATTTTATGTGGGCAATTTGGTACATGTTAATAAAACTCTCAAGTGCTCTTCAGCAACCACACACACACACACACACACACACACACACACTCACACAAATCCGTGCTTGCTCTCTTGCCAGAAATCTTCCTAGGCGGCAATCAGGAATATTCTCAGAGCTGACTGATGTGGAGAGACCTGTGCTCACTTTCCATCCATCAGTGTCCCCGGCGGACGGACCTGGGCTGTCCCTCTTCCCCAGCCCACAGGCTTCCCTCTCAGCCCGCCCTCATTCTCCCTGCTGCTCTAATGAACCTCAGGAGCCAGGGGAATTTTGACAACACCTTTGTCTCTCCCAGTCCCGGGGCCGGAAGACCTTGGCAGAGGTGCACAGGTGCGGTGTCAGGTGAGGCCACAGCCTGTTCCTGGGACGGCAGGGTGCTGCTGTGCTGAGGAGCCCCCGTGGGGGAGGACAGAGGGCGAGAGGCCCAGGGCTCTCTGGAGCCGCTTTGCAGTCCCCGGTCATCCCAAAGGGCCCCTCTGCTGCCACCAGGACGTGATTCCTCCAAGGGCCTGGGGGAGCCTTTCTGACCAGCGGAAGCCTGCAGCTGGCCTCTCTGCCACCCCAGCAGCCATCCAGGGCTGGGCTTCGTTCTTCAGAAGCTGCCAGCGTGGCATGCAAGATACACAGTCCCCTCCTCCAATACGGGCTGATTCTCCAGATGTGACCGGTGCAGTGCACAGAAACCTGTTTCCATTTGGAGGCACCGATTAGGAGGACCATGAAGAACAGAAACCAAGCAACCATAGTGCCCAGCGTGTGTTCAGTCCCGAGCTGCAGAGCTGTGTAACTGAGTTTCAGCTGCAGGTCGAGGACATGATCGTGATCCCTAAGACCATAACAGAGCTGGGAATGTCCTGCTGCTCTGGGGTGTTGAGCACAAAGCATTCCTCTGCCTTTGTGGGGATGCTGATGTAAATGCGCCTGCTGAGTGCTGGTTGGAGAAGAGTAGGGCAGGTAGACTTGTGTGCTGGACGGAGCCCTTGAAAGTGTAATGACCATGCCATCGGTCTGCTGTCCACTGTGCTCCACTTCCCATCGTTGCTTCAGAGTGTGCTCTACTGAAGTAACAGGAGACATTTGCTGCCGAACTGTGCCATGTACCACAGCAGCACCTTTGGGGCTCCTGCTTACCTCTCCTCAGTTACATCAAGAGGCCCCATCCAGCAGCTGACCCACAACATGTGGGTTTGTGCAAGTGTGTTTGGTGATGTTCCCACAATGACAGAACTGCTGAAGACCTTTCTCAGCTGTCCCAACATGCAGCAACAGGAGGCATATTTAAGGTTGGACAGGATGCTTTGTTATACAGGTAGCTCTAGAGATAAGTCCTACAGTTCAGCCAATCATCCTATCTGTGGCCTCAAAGTTACCTTGGTGCACGTGTCAGAGCAGCTAGGGTCTCAATAGATTCCCACTTGCACACATTGTTAACTACAGTCCTCCGGGTGCTTCCTGTTGAGCCTCTAGACTGCTCTTCCTGAATACCTGCACCGCTGAACCCCAAGTCCGTCATCTCCCTGCCTTCCCTACCTCACCTTGGTAGCCACCGTTCTACTTTCTGTTCCTATGCATCCAGCTTGGGGAAGAGGACTCCCTGTACAGAAGGTTGTGAAGTCCTTGTCTTTCTGTGTCCTTGTCTTGCATGTGAACATCAACTTATTTCACTTAGTGTAATGGCCTCCAGTTCATCCCTGTCCCAAATGGCCAATCTCCTTTTTTAAGGCTGAATAATACTCCACAATTCCTTCATCTAGTCATCTGTCGGTGGATACTGGGTTGTTTCCGTATTTCAGTCACTGTGAATCATGCTACTATGAGCCTGTCAACATGTCCATGAGGTCCTTATCTCATTTTCTTTGACTACAAATGCAGAAGAGGGATTCTTGACTCATATGTTAGTGCTATTTTTACTTTTTCAAGCAAACTCTACCCTGTTTTCCTTAGAGGCCTCACCATTTACATTCCCACCAACAGTGTGTAATGAATGACTGCCTTTCACATCTTCACCAACACTTACCTTTTGCTCTTTTTGATAATTGTCATCCTACCAAGTTGGATGTGATTTTGACTTTCATTTCCCTGATGATTAGCGATGTTGACCAACTTTTAATATACCTGTTGGTCATTTTTATGTCTTCTTAGAAGAAATGGCTTTTTTGCTTATTGAGTTGTATTAAGTTTTTTACACATTTCAGATATTAATCCCTTGTGGGATACACTAGAGTTATTTCCCTGTTCACAGGCTCCTTTCCTTTTGTTGGTGGCTCTTTTCCTATTTAGAAGCTTTGTGGGGTGCAGTGGTCCCCCTGTTTATTTCTGCTTCTGTGGCTTTCATTGTTGATGAATTTTCCAAAGAGTCATTGCTAATGTCAAAGACCAAAACTCTGTTTTTCTTCAGGAATTTTAGTTTGAGGTCTTTAATCCAGTTTGTGTTGGTTTTTGTGCATCGTCCAATTTTATTCTTTTGCATATGGATATTTAGTTTTCTCAACATCGTTTATTGACGAGACTATTCTCTTCAATGTGTCCCTGGTGTCCTTGTCAAAAACCGTTTATAATGAGTTTATTTCTGGGTTCTCCTTTTGTTCCATTGGTTCATGTATCTGTTTTTCTGTCATTACAATGCTGCTTTCATTATTATAGTTTGACAATATGATTTGAAATTTTTTCTTTCTTAGGATTGCTTTCAGTATTTGTGGCCTTTTGCAACTCCATACAAATTTTAGAACAGTTTTCCCTATGTTGGTGAATAGTACCTTTGGAATTTTGGTACAAATTTTGATGAAACTGTAGATCACTTTGAGTAGTATGGAAGTCTCAACAATGTTAATTTTTCCAGTTCATGAACATGGCATATCTTTCCATTTATTTGTGTCTCTTTCAGCTTACCAATATTTTATAGTTTTCAATCCACACATCTTTCACCTCATTGGTTAAATTTATTCTGAAGTATTTTTATTCTTCTAGAGAGTATCTATCACAAATTGGATTATTTTTTGATTTCTCTTAAACTGATCAATATTGATATAAAGAAATACAACTGAGTTTTAGATGTTGATATTGTACACTGCCACTTTATTGAGTTCATTCAGTAGTGTTCACACTTTTTTTTGTGGAATCTTCCCGATATTCTACAGGCCCTGTCTTGGGTAGATGGGATCTGGAGTGCTTTGCTTTCTTCTTATTGTCAGTTTACCCTTGCTAGTAGTGGACGTGCCCTGTGAGTCAGTGTGAGAGGTGCCTGGTCTTGGGCTAAATCTTAGAGGGGAAGATTTCAGCTTTTCCCACTGATTATGATGTAAGCAGCGGGATTTTAACTTATGACCTTTACCATTTGAGGAAATTTCCTTTTAAACCTAGTTTGTTGAGGTTTTTTTTTTAATCACAAAAGCATTTGAACTTCATCAAATGCTTTTTCTTCATTGAGATTGAAAGATTTTCATCTTTCATTCTGTTAATGTGGGGTACGACATTGATTTGTGTGGATCAAACCAGTCTTGTATCCTGGAGTTAAATCCCACAAGGTCACGATGTATACTAATTTTGATGTGGTTTCTGATTTGGTTTGCCAATATTTCATTGAGGATTTTACATCTATATTCTCCAGAGATATTGGGCCATGGGTTTTTTTGCTTTTGGTGTTTTTTATATATGGTGATGCTGATTTCACAGAGTAAGTTTGCAAGTATTCCTTCTAGTTTTCCTTTTGAGAAGGAGTTCAGGGGTTGGAACTAATTCACTGATGTTTGTTAGGATTCAACCTCGAAGCCATCCAGTCCTGATCTTTTCTTTGATGAGAGAGTTTTGATTCTAACTCAATCAGCTGACTCCTTATTGACTTGTTCAGATTTTCTTTCTTTGTGATTTAGTCATGGTGGTCATATATTTCTGGGAACTACTCGTAGTGATTATGTCCATGAATAGATGGAATGCCAGACACAGACCAGCTAGAGATAAAAAACAACAGGAAGAAGCTTCATTTAAACTTCTGGGCTGATCTTTCCATAGCAGAAGCGGAGCTAGTAGGGAACACGATGTTAGAAAGCTACCACTGGCTGGTGGACATGCTGTGGAGACAAAATTTTTCTCCTCAGAGATGTGGATGGTGATTGGCTGTTGCTTCCATGATGAGCCTTGGAGTACAGACAAACGTATTTTTCCAAAGGTCGAAGTTCTTCCTTGGCTGATCAACAGTCGCAGTCTCATCTGGTTTCCTTTAGTACTTTTTTGCTTCATGGTTTCCTTACAGATGGACACTAAAAGCACTTTATGAGAGCACTTCCAGTTAAAAACCAATGAGTTACTACAGAAAAATTAAAGACACCATGGTCATATCGAACTACTTAACATAAACTGACTCTGAGACTTTTGAAAATGACAGCCTACCTAGCATTTACTCTCCCTGAGAATTAATTAATATTGTTCACACAGATATCAATTCTGCTCATCGTATTTTGAGACCTGATTTAATTATAAACCCTAACGATCCAGGCTGTGTGTTTTCCTTGCTGTGAAGGACCACACACTCACTCGAGCTTTAGGAAGAGTCGTTTACTGTGGATCCTATCCAATGTTATGAAGTTCTGCTGTCCAAGAATACAGTTTTGAAAGATGAGGTTAGATTTCATAGTGGCGGGTTGGATGAGATTTCACTAAGTGGGGGTGGAGGGTTGTAGTTTTCTCAGACCAAGCAAATTTTATTAGGCCAAATTATTTTTAGGTAAATCCATGGAATGTCTCCAATTTGTTAAATGTCCAAAAGTCTTGACATTCTGAAATCTTATTTTATTTTCCTTAAAAAATGGTCTCTCTGTTTCTCACTCTCTGATATTATTCAAAGTAAAAATGCATTACTGTTCCGGGGGGGGTCTGGGAGAGGGTCGGGGCTGTGTGCCTGCTGTGGGGAAAAGGTCCCGGTGTGGCCTCCTTGTCTTCCTGCGACACTGCCACTGTGGCACTGGAGGAGTCCCGTGGCCACGCACTTGGCCCCAAGTGCTGAGTGGACCTCGTGCCTGGAGGCTCTGGCAAACTGCCCAGCTACCTACACAGTGAGCAGCTGCTCCACTTCTTGCTAGAGAACAAGTGACATTCAGTCAACAAACCTTTATTTAGTATCGATTGCTCGGCAACCATTGAGCCAAGTGTCACAAATCACCCGCAAGTGACCACTGCCCAACATGCAGGTCACAGCACTTTCCTTCAGGTCTGCAGGGGAGTAGTGTCCAGGGCTCAAGGGCTACACACACAAGTGTCCAGATCCTGTTACCAATCTCCCGCATCATCAACACCCCGCGGGAAAGATTCCTGTTCGGAAAAGACTGGCTTGTTTTCAGGCTCCAGAAAGCCAGCCAGAGGCAGGCTAAGTTTAGACAACTAAAAATAAAGTGAAAACTTGGATTTTAACATTATTATTATTATTGTTGTTTGAAAAATCTATTTTTGAAATGTACTTATATGGTGGTGCAAAATCAGATTAATAAAATGTCATTGTTATCATGAGAATAAGTCTGTTTTTGGCTCGAGTAAAATAAAGAACTTCTGTAATACTTCTTTTGTTTTTCTTCTCTTAAAAACCAAATGTACATAATCATATTGGAGATATAAAGAGGAAAACTGTAAACTTTCACCCACTGTCTTCAATCTGCTTCTCATTTACTTCTTAAAAATCATTTGACCAGTAGACCTCGTCCATCCAAGAGCAGCAGAATACATTCTTCTTACGCAATGAAGACGTATTTACCAGATTCGATAACAAAAGGAAAGTACATAATGTAATGGAAAATAATTCATGATCATTGGTGGAACTTGGGCTGCTTCTCAGTGTCTCCATGGGCTTCAGCTTGGCTATATTCCTGGGCCACAGTTGTTCCTGAGCAATTCCAAACTGAGAAGCTCCAGAGGCACCTGTGTCCTAGTGCTTGGGGATGGGTGATTGACTGTTCCTTCCAGCTGGCCTGAGCCTCAGTCTGGGACCCCAGATCTGTGTCAATGAGTTCATTCCCAAACAGAGCAATTTGGGGAAGAGAGAGATCACCCTGTGAGCCGGCTTTCCAGCATCCATTGCTGCAGAGGAGAAGTCCAGGCCTGGGAAACACTGCGTGGCTGAGCATGATTGGGAAGCACACAGGAAGAGCCTCGCCCGTCCTGCATCCCACAGTTCTGCTGCTTTATAGAGTCTGTGTCAACTAACACACAGAAGGAGGTTTCTAAAGGCACAGATGTGTAACTGCCGCTAGTGGTGGGAGAAGTGATGGGAGAAGTGATGGGAGACACCGTCTGTAGCAACCCCTAAGTCCAATTCACTCTGCAACAGAAAAGAATGCACAAAAACAGTAAAGGAAACCCACAGTCAAACACACAATGGGACAAAAATACCTACGATTATAGTAGTGAAGTTTGGAAAGGCAGGACAGAGTCATAAACCTTTACTCACTGCATCACGATGGAGCACACAGAGGCCAGCCTGCAGGAGGGTGGCAGTAGGGTGACCTGGCTCCAGGAGAGCAGTTGTCCTGACCTCACAGCCAGGATGTGAAAGAACTCTCAGCACCACAGATGTGAGAAGTGCAGAGCCCATTAGGAGCTTTGTGTTCTTTGGTGTGTGACTATCTTTGAGAAGCGGGATGGAGGCTGTAGCTGGTCTTTGCTCATGTGTCCCTTGCTTTTTCCTCCTGGACCTGTCTTTCCATGTGAGTCCATGGGGCCTAAGACTCTCCAGCCATGGAAGTCTGCTGTGATGCCTGACTCTGGTTTCCAGATTATCAGTGTCTGATTCTCTCTCTGTCTCTCTCTCCCAGAAGACACTTTAACTACACTACTCTGCCAATAAAATCCATGTTACCTGTGCTGGTTAAAACCATCTCTCAGAGAGATTTACAGAAGATAGAGACACAGAACTCTTCAGCTCGTGTCTAGCAAGAGCTGCTATGCAAATTTCCACTGGTGTACGGAATGCTTTTATCCTTGTAAAAAGTGCGAAGGAAGTTGCATAACTTGGCATGTAAAATGATTGCAAGCAAGGTTTTCACACCTTCTGGGTAAACTTCCCTACCAGCTCAGTGGGCCTGCGGAGCTGACCTGGAGCCTCTCTACCTAGCTGGGCCAGGCATCCTTGGCCAAGGCAACTACACTCAAACCATCTCCCCTTCATTCAGACCATCTCATCTTCCCAGAGAAAACAGCCAATTTTGGCCGACTAGCTAGGGGAAGGATCACAAATAAAGAAAAATGAAAGAGAAAAGCACACTGAAATAAACTCTCTCATGATCTCTTTGACCAGTATCCCAGCATTTGTTCATCTTTCCTAGACATCTGTGGTGTGTGGAGTAAGTGAGATCCACAGGGCCAGGACAAGGTTTTCTTGCCAGTCCTGGCTATGGTGGGGATGCAGGTGCCTGAAATCAGGTAACCAACTCAGCATCCAGGGCCACAGGGCTGAGCCAAGTGCTTTAGGGGTTTGGGGAGCTGCCCAGGTGACCCCAGCATCACTGGGAGCACGTGTAGGTGGCACACACCTTTTCTGGTGGTGATGCTGAGTGATAGTCAGGGATTGTCCATAGAGGCCCCGCGCTGTTGGCCCAGAGGTGAGTTCCTGGCTCTGTAGTACTTTTTCCTTAAACTGGAAGGATAATCACAACTGCTCCAGGCCTGAGATTGTACGCACGCTTGGCCTAGGAATTGCAAGGAGGACTAGAGCTGAGGCTCCTCTCTGGGATGGTTTTCTTCCATGAAACCCACACAGCTTCTCTCTGTCAATCCCTGTGTAAGAGAAAAGTCAAGTTATTCCACATTACCCAGATCTGGCTTTGATGTTCAGGGTGCAGAACACCCCTCCTGTTCCTTACCAGGCACATAGGGCCACCAGGACACTGTGGTTTAGGGCTGGTAGAGACAGGTGGCCCTTCGTGGTGCCCTTGGTTCTGGAGGTGACAGTGGCTACATCTCACTCCCAGAGAGCAGTGCCTGCTGCACAGCAAGTGCACTCTGGTCCCTGCTCAAGGCCCCTTAGGTACCAGCATACACCTTCCACATGCCAGAGATGCTCACTGGCTGGTGCTGCACTCTGGACCCTTGTCTGAAGTGTGTGCTCTGTTCCCTTCCTGTGCCTTTTCCCTAGGGCCCACACCAAGCCCAGAGGAGTCTCCCATGCTCTCCACGACCCTCCCAGAGTCCTGGATGGGCCCCTGGGATGGGCCCCTAGGATGGACAGGGCAGCACCAGATGCCTGCACCCTCCTTCCCACCACAGTGAAGCCCTGCTCAGGGGAGCTGCTCAGCAGTTGTACCATTGCGGTGGAGATGGGAGGGTACTGTCAGTGTGTCATTTGGATCCTCGTTTCTGGTCCAGACCCACCAGGCTCCTGGGATCTGCCATGGGCCTGGTGGGATGGGCCCAGGTTCTGCTTCCTGCATCTCCCAGGGTCTCTGCTGTGGCCTCGGGCACTTCCTGTCCCTTGGCTGGATGCCCCAAAAGTCTCCTCTAGCTAATCTGATTTAAACCCTACTTCTGGAAGGAGCTATGATCTCGCCATTCCTTCTCAAAGTCACCATCTTCCAGTTCCCCTCCACCATGAATGCATTCCTCCCTGGGTGAGATGAATGCGCCTTGGGACCCTGGGGCCCACGTCCTCCTGTGAAGGGTGCAGACTCGTGCATTGCCCACACATGCCCTCCATTACTTCCAGTCACCTCCAGATGACTTCACTGTCGAATGCCATGAGAATACTTTGTAAATAGTTGTCACTATAAGGTTTGGGGAGCACAGACAAGACAGAGGTCTGGATATATTCACTACAGTTGAAATTTGAAAACTTTTTATTTTATTAGTACATGTTTATAGTACTCAGTGATTACATTCATTGTGAAGAACTGGAACATGTGCATAACAC
The DNA here is from genome assembly GCF_000247695.1 of Heterocephalus glaber. Next base: position 1,797,575 of record NW_004624846.1, read on the forward strand.
ATCTTAATTATTTTTATGTCCCCAGCTCTCCCCCTCCTACTACCCCCATCTCTGCCCCCTTCCCATTTGCTAAAGATCCATCTCCCTATTTCCTATTATCTTTTACTGCGCTCTTTGGTTTGTTTATCCTTTGAGTCTCCTGGGCTGGTTAGATCTGCGGATGAGAACCTGTGATTGGGAGGCCTGGCCACGCACCCTGCACTTGAAACCCATTCTCAGAGGCTGAGCTCTTTTTCTGGACTTATCTCCCCTCCTGCTCCCCGAAATGACTACGCTTCCGTTAGCGTGAGCTGCTGGCCGTGCACATGCATCTCCCACACTCTCCCTTTTTAGGAATCTTCCATCTATTTTTTGAAGTCCAGGTCAGCTTTTCTGCGTGGATCTCTGTGCACCCTCCCTCTTGGCCCACACCTTCTGAATGCTGCATAGCCAAACTGGTTGCCATGCTAGTCCAGGGCACAGGTCCCTACCCTGCTGTAGATGGCCCAGCTCTGTGCCTGCAAAGCACCTGGTTGAGGTTCTCTGCTAGGTTCTGTGCACTGCTGCAGAGAGGGGAGCACCACCTGCCCCCAGCTGATCTCCATTGCTGCATTGGCTTCTGACTGCATCCTGTGCACGCCAGGTGCTGGTCTCAGGAGCCTCCTGAGTGGACCCTGCCTCTTGAGGCAGCACCAGTCCCAGGCAGACACCCAAGCCAGGCTGCCATGGAGACACAGACCTCTCTGCCCGCCTGGGTAAGGATGCCTTCACTGCTGGTTACAAAAATGATGTTTTTAGTCAACAGTGCCTCTCAGCCCTCCAAAGGAAGAAAATCCTATTTTTAGTCCCACGTATGTCTAAAGCGTCAATTATTTTCACTTCCAAAATCAGTTGTGTTGCCACCACAGGAAATCTGTGAAGTAACCATAGCTGCCAACACGTGGGCCTTTAGTTAATTACTGCCTTTTAAAAGAAAAGAACTTGCTTTAATTGATACATTTTTCTTTTGCTTAAGTCATTAATGATATGTTATTCTGGCCTTGCCAGAGGGTATTCTGCAAATAGTGCCTTTTGGGAGTGATAATAAATGACATTTGAAAAGTGTTAATGCCAATATCTTAGCTGTCCCCAGGGAAAGGATGCTAATTAAATTAGCCACGAACACCCTCACAGAGTCATGTGGGTTTAAAGGAACTATGGAGAATAAAAACCAAACTTTTAAGTTTTGCCTCCAATAGAATTGTTCTTCTGAAAAATTTAGGTGAATGGGAATAACAGAGATTTTGATCCTTTTACCATTTTTTAGAAAGCATGTTTCTTATTTCCAGGGAAGAACTTACTCTGGCCTCAACTGGACAGGTGTGTTGATGGTTGAATGCTGTGTCCCCCGAGTGCATCTGCAGGACCCCGGCCCCACAGGGTTGGTGCTGTTGGAATCCATCCTCTCCAAGAGGCAGGGAGACTGGTGTGTGAGGTGGAGCCATGGCGAGTCGACAAGAGTCAGGTGAGGTCACTAGCGTACAGCTCCGGGATCCAGTGTGGGAGACTTGGTGAGAAGGGGGAAGCCAGCAGAAATGCACACATAGAAATTTTCACACAGGCTCCTCCCTGTGCCACTAGGTACGAGCCCAAGGCCTTGCCCCCATGCCCTGAGCCTCTTTTCTTCATGAAGGTATCTGGCCTTGAGAATTTTGTTGCAGTCTCAGCAAACAGCTAACAGAGATGCTATTGGCCTTCGGGTTGGATGAGATCTTGGGGGGCCTGGGGATGGGGTCAGTCCTCACTGTCTCCCTCCTTTGCCCATGTTGAAGCCATGAGCAGCCTCCACACCCTGAAGGCTGAAGGTGTGTTCTCCAAACGACCCAATTGGTAATGTTTTCTATGGCAGTCCAGGCTGAGAATTTCCTTGCAAAATTTGTCACTAAATTCTGAATGGAAAGAGTAACCGCCAAAGTTAAAATGATCTCTATAAGTAAAATAATACATGCGTAACTTGTTTAACAAAGCATTTACAGGCGTGTTAGGGAAGCACTGTCACTCCAATTCTTTACCAACTCTGGGATAGAAATGGGGCAGGTGTAATTTATTCCTGTGCAGAGATAAAGAAGCTGAGGGCACAGTGTCATCTCCTCATCCAGTGCCCAGCTCAGGGTGGAGGAGACGGCTTCTCGGTCCACCCCGCCTGGAAACCTTCAATGCTCAGAGCCTGCTGGGGACACTGAGGAAGGCCAGCCAGGCAGGCAGGCAGGTGGGTCACAGCACGTCTGCAGTAGGCATCGTGCTGCAGGGTACCAGAAGCTTCAGTGACTCTTCAGAAGGTGCAGTGGACTCTGGGGCCCACCTTGCACCCCACTTTCCTTGATAGGATGCGGCCTTCAAATTTACATTCACACACAGTGGCTGGAGTATCAGCTCGTCTTCCAGCCGGCCACTCAGGTGTGCTCCTGGGTGACAAGTGGCATCTCGAGCTCTGTGGGTGCAAGGCTCATCTGGTCCAACCTGAGCCCTCATGTCCCCCTCAAGGACAGCTCCTCTTTCCCAGCCTGGTTCAAAGCCCTTGGTGTGATCCTGCTTTACACCCACTTCCCATCAGGGAACCTTGACCCCTTGAGACTGATGCCCTCTGATATTTACCGGGATCTGATTGTTCCTGTCCACATGGAAGTATTATATGCTAAGTGAAATGATGGGCCCAGGTGCAGCCCACTGACGCCACACAACAGGCTCTGTGGCACTGCCAAGTCCGTGGGCAGGGTGTCCCCACGCAGAAGCCCTGCCCAGGCCCCTCCCACAACCGCCCCTCCTCTCCAAGAGCCCACAACCCCACATTGACTTTGAACTGGCATGAAATCATTCCTTCACGCTTGGCTGCTTTAGCTGAGCATTCCAACTTAAGGTGTGCGTAGCGTGATCTGTTCCGCGTGCTGCCTGACACCCTGCTGCATGTTCATGTCACAGTCTGTCTATCTGTTCTACCATTCGGGACCCTGGTGCTGCTCTGGTCTCAGGCTGATGCAAGTTGCACACCCACAAGTGAGGGTGCATGCTGGCCCCTGCCAGCTGTCTGCAGGGCTTGGACCTGGGGGAGCTGGCAGGCAGGGGCAACTCTGTCACTCAGGAGCACCCAGCCTCTGGGAGGCGGTGTCCCTCTTTCTTCTGCTGCCTTTGAAGAGATCGCCCTGTGTTTCGAGCACTTGCTGGCCGCAGTGTCCCGTTCCTCCCCCGCTCTTCAAACCTCCTCTCTGCTGCTGTTTCCTGATGAAGCCCAGTTCCCCACTTGAATATGTGTGACCAACAAAACTTCTCCTCTATGTTCCTCGTTTGTGTTCTGTTGGGAAAATTTTCCTTCCTGAGCATGAGGACCTTCTCTGAGGTTACCTCCTGGGATTTTCAGACCTAAAAACAAAACACAAGTTTGTGATAAATGAACACACACTTTTCACTGAAACTGGCACACATGTTTTACACTGGGGAGTTCCAAAATATTTTACTTGGGCTTTAGGGAACATGAAATTCAGAAATTCATCATTGATTTCTGGGGAGATCTTCTTCCCAGGTGTATTTTGTGTCCGCCTGAGGGAGAGTTAAGTCTCTCTGCTCTGCATGTGGATCCAACAGCACTGGTGTGAGAGCTCCATGTCCAGACTCATCTTTGGTGTGGACTTTGATTTCCCCTGTTGTTCAGTTTGCCTGGCTCAGAGCAAATTCCACTCTGTGTTTCACTCTGTGGCTAAGCACCAGGTGAAGCAGCTCCTGGCTTCAGGCTGCTTCTTCAAAAATGCCTCATTTAGTCAGGCGTGGAGGTACACACCTGTAATTCCAGGCGGCTGAGGCAGGAGGATCACCATGAATTCAAAGGCAGTCTGGGGTACACAGTGAGTTCAAGGCCAGCCTGAACTACCTAATGAGACCCTGTCTCAAAAAACCAAAACTAAACCAAATAGAAAAACTGAAAAAATGCCTCATTTGTTGGGGAGACTTTGTATTTTTATATGAATTTCAGAATTTTAAAAATAATGTACAAGCACAAATCCTGGTGGCATATTAATTGATAATTCATTGAATCTACAGGTTTATTTGGGAATAATTGATATCTTGATAGCATTGGTACCCTATTTTTAAATTCACTAAATAATTTTATTAGTTTTCTGATTAGTGACACCACACATATTTTGTACCTTTGCTATAGTTATTTAATATTTTGTGATGCTGTTTTATTTTCAGGTTGTAGAAGTCTAATTAAATTCACAATTTTTACCTGGTATACAACCTTACTAAATTCAAACACTTATGTTTAGTTTTTTGGGTTTTTTTTGGTAATTTTAACATGCATCATCAGCCATGTGTCGAAAATGATAGTTTACTTTCCAGCCTGGTCATTATGCACCGGCTTCCTTCTCTTGCCTTTCTGGACAGTCTGGGACTTCCGGTTCAGCGGAGCGCGCAGTGTTGCAGACACCCACATTCTCCTCTCCCCAGGAAGAGACATCCTGCATTACTGGTAAGCACAATGCCCAGGGGCTTCTTGTCCTTCTAGATTCTGCTCTTGGACTGGGGATTTTATCTACTTCTTGTTTGCTGAAAGAGTCTTTGTTGCTTGTTATAAGTAAGTACTAAATTTAAGTAATTTTCCTCCATCTACTGGGAAGATCCTATACTTCCTCTCCACAGTCTGGTAGGAATTATCCGTGGCTGTCCAGGGCTCTAAATGTTGTGCCAACAGATAAAGAAAATACTAACAAAAATTGTCAAAAGATTTGTCAAACCAGGACTGCTGGCAGACTTCCCCAGTGACCTCGGTGACCTCGAGAGGGCTGGCGGCTCCTCCTCCCAGACCTGGAAGCAGCTCACCTTTCGAGGCTCTGCCCTCTCCACATCTGTGCTACAACTGCTCATTGTCTTAGAGGCTCCCTGATCTCCTTCATCAGATTTTTATTCTTTCCTTCTCGCTTGCCTGGGTTTCTTCTCTTGAGTGAAAGGATTAAAATAACCATGTAAAACCTTCCTGTGGCTTTTGGAATCTACTCAATCATTGTGAATGCCTTACACCTGCGTGCTGTTTCCTCTTCAGGCATGCCAGGTTGCTTGATGTGATTGCTACATTTCAATTCCTCTCTACAGGTACATTTTATTTGCATGAAGATTTTCAAAATTTCAAAGTACTCCATTGTATTTGTTAAGGACAGTTGTCATCTTCAGATCCGAGAAGGCAATTTCCTGTTGATAAAACAAACTTTGTATAAATATGGTTGTAAGCCTACATTTTCGTAAAAGCACCCCTGATGCCTCAAATCTTCTTTAGCCTAATTAAAACAAGCCAGCAATGGACTTGAACTCCAGGAATTTGCGTGGTATTTGGGCTTCTGCTGTGCATGAATTTCTCCTCCATAAAATATTGATAATAATGACTGCACAAGCATGTTTTCAGTGAGAAATGAACACAAGTTCTTCAGCGTGACCAGTATAAATACTTCAAAACGGGAGTTCCACAATATTTTGTTTGGACCTTAGGCAGTATGAAATCCAGAGGATTCATCCTTGATGTCTGAGTGGATGTTTTTCCCCATGACATGCAAGGAATTGTGTCTTGGAGCACTTTTCCCGCTCAGTGCTTTGGTTACTGTGTGAATCCGGCCACATTTTCAACTTGCCTGGTGGAGCTCATCATGTCTGTCATGAAGCTGTATTGGGCAGCCGAGTCAGAGTGCCACAGCAGCCTGGGTTTTCAAGGTGAAGGACCTTGAAGCTTCAGAGTTTTGCTATGAATTCTTTCTGTTTTTCAACTTCAGTGGAAAATAGTACAATTAAAGAAACAAGCCATTTAGCAAAATGTTTTAAAAATGCAAAATGCAGTAGCTATTCTTAGGTATTTTTATGCCCACAAATTAACAAGTGGTTCAAAATGACAAGATGTGTTCTTCAGTGCTTTTCAGTTTCTGGTCAGTCAGAGAGCCCTGGGCTTCAGTGAGGCTGGGCTTCTCCTGGGTGTCCTCCAGGTCTCTGAAAGATCAGTGATTTCTGTCATCACTTGCCCACGAGACCTGTTTGTGGGTTTCTAGATATTGGCACCATGACCAAGAACCATTCAGTCCACGCTTGAACTGTAATATTTTTAAGTCGGGTGATCAAAGGCTCAATGAGAAGAATCGCTCTTTACTTTATTGATTATTGGATGACTATGAGTTGAGTATTCACCACGTGCCAGGCACTGACCCTGTGCTGGGACACCAGGGATGAAAAGCCCCTGTCTAGCTGCAGGACACGGTCCCTGGGATTTGAAGACAGGCAGGAGTCACAGTGCTTGAAAAGAGGATGTGATGGGGAAGCCAGAGCCTCGCTCATCACCACCTTGGAGGACCCTGCAGGAACCATGGGAAGGTCAGGCTGCAGGACAAGCAGGCAGAGGGAAGGACCTTCCTGTGGGAAGTGTTCAGGGAGGGAAGAGGAAGCGGAGGGTAGGCGCTGAGCAGTGGAAAGTGAGCTGCTCAGCCTTGCACTTTCCCAGACCGTCTGAACATCCTTGCATTTCTGGAGCTATGATACATCCCTTCCTCGAAGGGGGGGAGGACTGGGCAGCTGGACCCAAAAGACAGAGCAGGGTGGTGGCCATGCGGCAGCAGCCAGTCCCTAGAAGGCGGGGCCATGCTTTCCTATGTCCCTACAGATGGCCGAGTGTCCCTTGCTGAGTGAGTGAGAGAAGACACCAACCATGCACAAAATATATCTGTGGAAACAGTTCATACCCACTGGGGAGGCTGCGTGGGAAGCAGGTGTGATTTCCAGGGAGGTCCCTGGCCAAGGAGAGAGATCTGCCATGCCCTGACAGGTGGGAGGCCAGGCAGGGAGCTGCCTCTATGATGGGGCAATAATAACCCTAACCAGAATGCTAGCCCTTACCCTGACCCTCTCCCTTCCATGACCAAGTGATGATAACCCTAACCCTAAACCTGACCTTGACCCTGCCATTCCATGATGGGGTGATGATAACCCTAATCCTAACCCTGTCCATTCCACAACAAGGTGATGATAACCCTAACCCTAACTCTGACCCTGTCCATTACATGATGGGGTGATGATAACCCTAACCCTGACCCTAACACTGACCCTGTCCATCCCATGAGAAGGTGATGATAACCCTAACCCTGACCCTGACCCTATCCATGATAAGATGATGAGAACCCTAACCCTAATGCTAACCCTGACCCTAACACTGACCCTGTCCATCCCATGACAAGGTGATGATAACCCTAACCCTAACCCTGCCCATTCCATAACAAGGTGATGATAACCCTAACCCTACCTCTGACCCTGTCCATTACATGATGGGGTGATGATAACCTTAACCCTGATCCTAACACTGATCCTGTCCATCCCATAACAAGGTGATGATAACCCTAACCCTAACCCTGACCCTGATCCTGACCCTGTCCATCCCATGACAAGGTGATGATAACCCTAACCCTAACCCTGACCTTGACCCTAGCTATGATAAGATGATGAGAACCCTAACCCTAACACTAACCCTGACCCTGACCCTGTCCATTCCATGACAAGGTGATGAGAACCCTAATGCTAGCCCTAAGGGGCTGTAAGAGCGCCAAGTGCCTAGGTTGAACCCTCAGTGGGATCCTGGTCCAGTGCAGGTGATGAGTCCCTGGTGGCAGGAATGACAGCAGTGCTCTCACATCAGTAATGGTGCTCTCTGAGGAAACATGGTCCTTGTCCCCACCATGCCAGCCCAGACCGGTGGCCTTGGAGTCCAGCCTAAGCCCTGCCACTTGCTACCTATGTGACAGTGGGCAGCAACTGGCCTGCCCTGGGCTCACAATCCCTGACTGTGCAATGGGGAGATTAGTGTTCCCCAAAGGGATTTACTTTGGGCCAGATGGAGTTTGCATGGGCTGATCCTGGCCTAAGTTCATGAAGGCCAGGTTTTGCCTTGTTTCCTACACTCATGGGACCAGTGTCATAGGTATGGTAAATGGAGATTCAAGCGCAGTATAGGAATATGGAATATTTGAGCGAATGTTTCACCATGAGTGTTGGCAACTGGACATAATGCAAATCCCAAAACAGAGTCCCGCTTCCTTAGGGCCTCCCTGGAGTGCCAAATGCCACATTCCCGGATACCTGTGACACCCTGGCCTCCCAAACTCTTACTATCCTTACTCTCCCACTCTGGGTGTGCTCTTCCTGGGGTGTTTGTCTGAGGAGGGGGAGATCAATAGTATTAAAAACCCTGACATCTTCCTTGGTGGTATGAGTTAGACACAAGTCCCTGGAAACATGGACTGAAGTCACACGCTGTCCATTTCTAAGATGTCAATGCAGCGCCATATCCCAGGGCTCCAGGGAGGACAGACCTCCTGAGCACATGGTGGTACCTGACTCTCCAGCTGCCCCTAAGCAGTCACCCTGGTGCAGTGCTGGTGACACCCTCTGGGAAAACAAAAGAGCAATGGAATTGAGTATTAAGACCGTGAAGGAATACACCAGACACATTTTGAGTACTGAACTGCGTTGCAGCTCAGAACCATGCCGTGGACCATGTCTCTGCCTAGGTCAGGCAGCTTTTCTCTCTGTTCTGATCGCACGAGAGTTTCTGCACCCACCAGACCAGCAGATAGGGTTGTCCTTGGGGTGGTTGACTATGGACTGGCTGCATCTGGCTTTAGGGTGTGATGCTGATGCACATCCACCCTGTGGCTGTGTGATGGACAGGAGGCAGGACAGCTCAGTTTAAGTGTGGACAGGCAAAGGTCAACTGGCAACCCTCCAACACCCTTGTGGACGGCCCTGCTGTGATCTCTTCACAGCCACAGCCTATGCTGATTCTCCCCACAGCTCATTCCCTACAACCACAATCCCAACCTTAGCCACAACCACACTTAAACTCTAAGAGGGGCCAGCAGCTGTGGGTCAGACCTCTCAGAAAGCTGCACTTGATTTTGGACTAGATTTTGGAGGCCACATTGTTTCTCCAAAATGGACCATCAGAACAGCCACCCATCCATCCATCCATCATGCCAGATTTTTGGGGGTGTCCACAGTGACTTGGGGTATGCTGGTATAGGACTGGGCCATCAGTTTTACCCTAGTTCAATCCCAACTGTAAGTGTTGGACATGTGGCAGAAATAAAATATAATGAGCATACAAGTTATGAATTCACTGGACAGAAGTTAAGCTTCTAAAATGTTATATGCAGATTTTGCAAAATAGAACAAGCTCATAAAGTGCATGTTTTTATGATCAGAAAGCTTTGGATGAAATGCAGCTGCATTTTACATTTTTTGCTGCCTGCATTGTCAGTCATGTAATGGACAGCAATTAAATTATATGCTGAACCCAATCGCTTCCAAAGGAAAGAGTTTTCTAATTATTGAAGCCATCTTCGGATGATACTAGAAATTAAATCTTTTCAAATTCTTGTAAATGAGTGTCTTTTAAAAATAGAATTCTTGCTGAGTTTATGGAATTCTGCCCCCCCACCGCCGTCACGACAGTTTCTAAAACTTTCCTTCTGAGTCTCCCAAGTCCAAACTATCGAGTGGACAGTGGCATGGAGGGGACTAATAGGCAGGTGAAGGGGTTGGTGTACAGTGACACCCACACTCGTGACTTGGTATAAACCAGGAAGTGCAGTCAGGGCACAGCAGGGAGGCCAGAAGAGATGAATTGGAGCGTGCTCTGGTAGAGTACAGGCCAAATGCAGGGTGGTGACCAGGCACAGACACGCATGTCCATTTGTGCAACATTTAGACACACACACAATGCATCCATTCATCGTGTGTACACTGGTGTGCAGGAAACTGAGAAACTGGGTCTGGAGAGAAAAGAGCAGACATAGCCTCAGAGAGACATAGGACGGCCCATCCTCATGGCCATGTGAAGTAGGACACCACTGTTATGCCCCAGCTTTGAAGGGGCTCCCCTCCCACTGTTCACGAACCTCCTGCGGAGGAGCCTGAAGGGAGAGGGGCTGCACCGGGCCACTCCCTTAGTTTAGGGCCTCAGCTGAAACACCTTCCCTTCTTCCCTGGCCCGCCCATATTGTCCCACGGATGACCCAGAGGGTTTTCATGGGTTCTGGGTGAAGAGCAAGGAGAGGTGGGCATGGAGTGGACCCCACATGATTGTGTCCTAATCAGGAGGCTGCCCCATGCTCACTGTGGAAAGGGTTTCATTCAGTAATGAATGCTTCCCGCTTTACTGAGCTGAAACCGACAACATCGTGTGCATTTAGGGCACACAGATTGCAGGATTGCAGGATTGCAGGGTGATTTGATTGCCACACTCAGGTTGGCAAACACACTGGTCATTATTTCCTTCTATAAGCATTCTGCTTCTTTATCTCTCTCTGTTTTTTCAGACTTGCACAATGTGAATGTTAGCCTTCCCAATAGTGTCTGGTAAATCCCAGAGGATTTCTTCACCCTTCTTAACTTTTTTTCCCTCTGACTGCATATTTTCAAATGATTCAACTTCAAGTTCACACACTCCTTCTGCTTGATCAGGTAGGATACTGATGCTTATTATTGGACTTTTTATTTCATTTACATATTCCTCAACTCCAGGATTTCTGTTTGGTTCTTCTTTTGATATTAATATTATGTTGAGCTTCTTATTTTGTTCATGTGTTATTTTGTCAAGTGTTTTCTTTCTTTTCTTTTCTTTTCTTTTTTTTTTGTGGTACTGAGCATTGAATCCAGGGCCTTCACGCTGACCTACATTTTAAAAAATTTTTAGTCTTGAGACAGGGTCCTGCTAAGTCACTAAGTTGGCCAGGCTGGGCTTGAATTTACAGTCCTCTTGCTTCAGCCTCCCAGGGTGCTGGGATTATAGCAGTGTTCCCTTACTCACTTATCTGGGACTTTTTCTGGCAACATGTTGGTCTCCATTTCTTCAGAGTTGGTTACAGGAATATTATTTTGTTTCTCTGGTGGCATCCATGCCTTTGATTTTTTGTGTTCCTTGAGTTTTGTGTTGCTGCCTTCATGTCTGAAGAAGCGGCACCTCCCCCATCTTAGCTTCCCCGCTCCAGGAGGGAGACTCTCCAGTGGTCTCCGCTCTCTCAGACCTTTTCCATGGTGGTGCCTGCCCATCTTGTCCTGTCCTCTCCGTGAGAGGTTCCTAAGACTGTATTCCTTCCCTCCATCCTGCAGAGTCAGGAGGGAGGCTGAGAACTCCCCTTCTCCCAACAGTGGAGAGGCTCAGGCCTTTGTTCCTTCTCCCGATCCTGTCATCAGGACACCTGCCACCCTGAGATGCCTGCTGTATGCAGAGGATGCAGTCTGGGGACGGGAGGAGAGCTGGATGGGTCATTGGGTGCCCATGGCAGGTGCCTGTCCACAGATGAACTGCGTGCTCATGCAGGTGTCCTCCTGCTCCATGAAACAGTGCATGGGCCCAGGTCCTCTCTTCCTTGCTCCCAGTCTCTCTAGCCACTCAGCTGTGCTGGTCATCTCCAAACCAAATGTCCTGCACACTGGTGCTGGGAGCTCACCAAGCTCTGGCTTTCCTCCAGGGGAGGTCAAGGCTGAGGGTCCCTTGGCACTGAGCTGAGCCATGCCTGGGTGGGTGCTGCAGCAAAGTGGGCCTGTGTGCTCACTCCTGCACGGCCACCTCTTCTCACATTTCCTGCACCACAGGCACTCAGGCCTGCGTGCTGGACTCCAGACATCTACTACGGTGCCCTCAAGTGGTTAAGGGAGGACGCTCACCCTTCTGTGAGGGCCCATTGCTGATGCCCCCATCTCAAACATCCCTGAAATCTTCGTGCTGCCACAAGGCCAGGCCTTCCCGTCACTGTTCCGTGCACAGTGCCAACCTCAACCTACTGGTAAAGGCAGTGCTTTGAGGCCAAGGGTTTGCCAAAATAGGTTAAAACTACCCATAAAAAGGCATGGCATTGCTGGGTCTGTGTATAGCATATTGAAAGTTATTATAAAACTATTGTATTGCAACAGGGTAGCATTGCTGTAAGAATGAACTAATCAGATAACAAAAATATACCTTGAGTTGAAATTGAATATAAAACTCAGCCAGCCTTCCTATTAATATTCATGTATATGCTGTAGGTTTTAGATTAGTGACAGCTGATGTTAACAATCACGTTTTTCCACCGTCTGTGTTTCTCTGAAGAAACGAAGCCAGTCTTCACTACACACCTGTTGTGGCTGAAATAAACTAATCAGTTTTGCCAGCGACCTTTTCAAATGATGTCCTTGAGAATCCATAGCAGTCAACAATTCTGTTGCTTTGGGGAAAAAAATCCACCTTCAAACTTTGAATTTTGCTCCTTTCTGCACAGGCAGCTCGTGTTTATCGGGGTCTCACCTCTGCCTCATTGGACAGTGGTTCTAGAGAGGAAAAGCATTTTGCATAATTGAGCTGAGTTCATGAGGTGAGCAGGGAATTCGTCTCAGTATGGGCTGCAGAGTCTTGAAGGAGCTGAAGCTACCTGCCACGCACACAGCCAAAAAACAGGTAGAAATCTCCAGCACTCTCATGGTGGGGGCGGGGGTGCGCTAACTTTAGTAAAAGCCAGTTACAAACTGAGAAGTCTTCCCTTTGTTTCTGGGGTCTATTTAAGGTAAACTTACTGAACCATAATGTCACCGGGTGTCTCTGTATGATGAAATTTCTATACATTCTAAGGCATAGTGCCATGTAAATGGAGGCGTAACTCAGAATCAACCTCAACATGCAGCTCCAAAGACCAGGACACCCACCTGTCACACCCTGCTTCAGACGTGGGGTCACTTCATGAGGCATTGTTGAAGTGGTGTTTGTACTCGGAGTGGACCCTGGGCTGGCGGTTTCTCTGTGTTTATTTCAGTTGTCATTTTGCTTTATTTGACATGTCTTTACTTGTTATGCACAATCTATAGGCTACTTTCAGTAACAATAAACATTTTTAAATTGACCCAAAATTGCATGTGGAATTCTGGGATGTGTGAGGTGTTCAGTAAAGAGTAGCTTTAGTGGTAATTTTCCCAATTGGTGAATTTGACGTTTCCAGGCATAGGTGGACAATAACTAACTTTTACACTAATATATCTGCTTTCTCTCCTAACCATGGAATGCCTGAGATCATTAAATGATAGAAGGTTTGTCCTGGCCCATAATTTTGAGGATTCTGGTCCACTATAGTTGGCCGCAGGGCTTTGGGCTGTGACAAAGCAGCACACCATGGATAGAGTATGTGCTGGGACCAAACTTTCCTGGCCAGGAAGCAGAAGAGAGAGGAAGAGAGGAAGGGATGAGGGTCCAGTAGACCCTTGGAGAAATACCTCAGGCACCTCGGGCCTCCCACCTGGCTCCACACCCTGAAGCCTGCACCTCCTCTCTTAACACTGGGGACCTCGGCCTTCAGACACAGCCTTTGGGGCACTGCAGATCCAAACCACAGTGACTTCTAAAGGAAGCAGTGCAGGAAAAATGCAGGAAGTGCTATTCTCTTTGTAAGAGTTTTTGGTGCTATCCATGCAGTGATGTGGGGCACCTTTGATTCTTCTCCACATTTTTAAGTGGGGGCCACTGTCACCTATCTTGGCGTCCATATCTGAGGTGCAGTTGTCGAGTTCTAGTGCCATGGTGTATCCACTGTGACCTTCGTCCCAAGTGGCAGAGCATCCTCCACACGCAGGTGCAGTCAGTGGGGCAAAGCTAGGCTCCCAGGTGCTGCGGTAGCAGGAGGGCTGCACATGGTGTCAGGTGCAGTGGGTGTGTGCTTGCTTTCTGGGTTGTCACCCATGTACCTGTCCAAGTCAAACCATGATGCTGGGGAAAGCAGTGGTGGAGGGAGTTCCACAGCCTGCAGATGTCACCTGTGATCTCCAGACTACATGGGAGGCGGTGAGGGAGGCAGGAGGAGTCCTTTGAGGGACACTCGCCTGGTTGCCAAAGACAAAGGAACCCTGCACCCCACCGGTCTCAGAGCTCTTGGTTTTTATGCTCTCTGATAAAATCTGGGTGTCTTGTCTTCTTCCTGTATTTGTATCAATCATTCAGGATTTAGCCTCCCTCTGCTATTTTGTTTTTATCTTTCTTTCTTGTCACTGTTTTAATCCTATGTGGGGGTTAACATCGTGGAAGCTCTGTGGGAAGTGTTTTTCCATCCTGGCAAGAATCTCAAGAGAACTGGCCTAAGTTTGGGAGATGGGGTTAACTCATTATTTGTTTTAATAGTGAGCAGTTGTATTTTAACAGGAATTTAGCATTCAAATGGAAATATCAGAATGGAAGTTGAAGGCATATCTTCTCAAGAGAGCTAGCTTAAATTTGGACTGTAAACTCCCAATTCTTCCTAATAGTTCTAATAACCTTCTTGTAAAAGCTGAATCCTGGGTTGTAACTGATTTGGGGATTCTTCAGTGATTCCTAATGGGCTCAAAGAGGGCTCTAGAACCAGAAGACGTGCCTCCAACTTCCATTCTGATATTTCCATTTGAATGCTAAATTCCTGTTAAAATACAACTGCTCACTATTAAAACAAATAATGAGTTAACCTCGTCTCCCAGGATCTGTGTGAACCTTGTGTGATTTGGAGCCATGAGATCTCTTGCTTTTGGGTCTGAAAACATTGTGCTTTTAAGGGAAGAGACCCAAAGTATAGCATTTACAAACAACTTTGAAACTTGTGCACTGATATGTTATAAAATTGTGCTCCAGATGTGCCCTCCTGTGAACTGTAACATGCTGGAGAATTGGCCTCTTGATGCTGAATTCTTCAGTCCAATATGACATAAAGTTCATAAACCAAAGAAAATCTCAGGCTGCCTGGAGGCCCCTCTGCAGTCTGGGCTGGCTGGGGTCTAAGTGGCTGTGGTGCACTCCTCTGCCCCGGAGCAGGTAGAGACTGAGACTCGGGGGATTCTTGTCTGGGAACCAGTCATGGGGCTTTAATCACAGCAGAGGTTCGACAACTCCAGGGAGGAGCGTTTGCTCATTTGAGCTTAGCAGATCTGAACTCATGTGCTGAATGCTTGCCAGGGCCACAGACATGGCCTGAAAAGGAGCTTGTGGGATGGGGTGGTGAAGACCTCAGGAGAGCAAGCACCTGCAAAGGCCTGCCAGAGCCTGCACCGTGTGTATGTGTGTATCCTCTGTTTTGAAAAGGAAGCCATGGCCTCAGGCGTTCCTGGACACCCACCCCGCCCCCGCCCCTGCCCCCCCCCCCCCCCTTCTCTTGCTGCTGAGCGTGGTGGCCATTTAAGTTTCTTTACTTTTGTGTTTTGTTTTGTTTTGTTGAGAGAGTCTCACTATGTAGCTCATGCTGGCCTCGCACTCACTATGCAGCCCAGGCTGGCCTCAAACTCATGGTGATCATCCTGCCTCAGCTTTTCATGCAGTTGTCACCATCTCCAGGATCCAGTGCCCCTACAGCTGTCTTGGGTGTCCAGTGAAGCACTTAGGAGACAGAGAGAAATGACTGAGCTCTGGGCTGCGGTCACATCCTCCTCTTGTTCCTGGCCACAAGGTCACAGGCTCAGGGTTGTTTGCTCACCACTGACCAAATCAAAGGAGGCCATTCATTCTGGTAAAAAGGAAAAAGGATTTATTCAAAGCTATCTCTGAGGAGATGGAGGGCCACTGGCCCCAAATCACCATCTCCCCCAGGGTCTTTCAACATCGGGAACAGAGGGAGAGGAGCACAGAGAGACAGTGCAGATCTCCACACTCAGCTCCCTCGTGCTCCAGCCTCCTGGACCCAGTGTCTGCATGTTCTGTCCCTTCATCTGGGTTGAGGAGATATGGGGAAGCCATTTATGCCCTGGGCCTTTAGTATGTTTGGAGAAGCCACTTGTCTCTTAAGGGAAAAAAAATCTAACTTTTAAAGTTCTATTTTGCTGTACTGGTCTCATAGTTGATGAGACGCATCTCCTGACAGCCACCGAGGCATCACCATGGGGCGTTTCTTCTGCTCCGTGAGGTGGGCAGCGCTGGGCCTGGTGCATGAGAGAGGCCACCGAGCCCCTGCGTCCTTGGACAGGGAGCTCAGGGACCAGGCAACTCACTGTGTGCCAAGCACAGGGCCCTGCCTGCCTGCCAGGTGCACAGCCTAACAAGGTTAGCGAGGTTAGCGGGACACGCGGGGGCCACCTCGCCTGCACACACTGAGTCAGGGGAGAGGAAGCGACTCCCGAGGAACGGCCGGGCCATGTAATGGGGAAGTGCTCCCAATCTAACTGTGACAGAGGCACTCTAATAGCAGGCGGCAAACAGAAATCTGCTTTATGGAAAGGTCGTGGTGTTCACTTGAGCCACAAATGGAAGTGACGGAGGAAAGGCTGGGTAAACAGGAAGCTGGCAGCTTGTGACCGTGAATTCATAGGTAATGTGCAGTGTTGCTTCCCCCCAGTTTTTATTTTTAAAATTTGAGATATGACTGCTATGATGACAAAACCATACCAGTGGAGAAGGAACATTTTGTTTCTCTGTTGACTGGGTCTCCTGAGTACACTTGGCCTCGCCACGTGCTGGGCGATCCGAGGAGCAATGGTTCTGAGGAGCAAGAATGCCACATCCAGCCTGTGTTCGCATGCTTGTTGCTTTTGTTCCTAATGGAGAGGGGAGCAGGGAGAAAGTGTCTCAATTGGTGTTTTTCGTTTCTCTGGCCTCAGGCTTTGCACACTGGAAGCCTGGCTCCGTGATGATTCCCTTGAAAACTGGGTCTTGGAGTCTGACTGAACAGGGGACTTCTGGAACTTTGTGTGCTCCTGATCGGCGGCCTGGCAGTGGGGAGATGCGACCAGCATCAGGCCAGGCAGGGTGCGAGCCCACTGTTGGGAGAATCCAGGAAGCTCTGTCCCTTAGCTGTTAACTAACAATCCCAGGGAAACAGTGCAGACTTCATGGCAAAGCACACTTGTTAGACAAGCCAGTGCATGCATTTACAGGGGTTTTCATTAACTGAAAAGCTGGACACTGCACAGAACTTCTGGTGGGAGACCCAGCATCTGGTTCTCATCTCAGGGCCCTCTTTCCTTTTCCTGTTTCCTCTGACCCCAAGGAGACCTCAACAGGGCAGGAGCAGTGGCACTGTGGCTCCATGGTGATGAGAAAGCAGGGGCTCAGGAACAGGGCTCCTGTGTCCCCCATAAGCACATGGGCCCACGGGAGAGATGGAGTGACACTTGTCCCACCACCATAGAAAGCAAAGAATGTCCCCACCTGCATGTGCTCCTTGGGACTCCATCCACATCGTTTGGGCATGGTGGCACACACCTGTGATCCCAGCACTCGAGAGGCTGAGGCAGGAGGATCGCCATGCACTTGAGGGCAGGCTGAACTACACAGTGAGACGGAACCAAACCAAAACAACAACAACAAAACTGCCTATTCTTGGTGTCCTAGCAATTTCAGCAGATACTCTGTTTTCAATCCCTGTATGCATGAGAACTGGGCACTTCGTTGTTTCCTGGGCTCCAGGCTCTGCATAGAAATCTGCAGCCTTACAGCCAATCTTAGTCAGGGATCCATTTCAACAGGAAGCGCCAGTCATTAACAGGCCTCTTTGGACATTAATGCGGTGTCTGCTCCATCATTTCCTTCCCGTTGTTCTTCCAAGCGCTTAATGTTTCATATCGGTAATTAGCAAACTCCTGTTATCTAGCACTAATTATAAACATTGCATCTATTTTTGCAATATGATTTTTCGGTAAATAAAATAACAATAATTTCTTTGAAACAGTCTGATATTAGTTCCTTTTATAGACACAGACTGCTGCATTGCCCTGAAGTTACACAGAGCTCTCCTGCTGGGTTTCATTCTAAAGTGCTACATTTCCTCAGTCATGGCTTGGCTCTGATGACTTCCAGCATATTTTACAGAGCAACTGCTGCATGTGTGGCTATGGGCTCCCTCTGTGTGTGTGTCTGTGTGTGTGTGTGTGTGGAAATTCAGTGTGAGCTCCCTCTGTGTGTGTGTGGAAATTCAGCGTGAGCTCCCTCTGTGTGTGTGTGGAAATTCAATGTGAGCTCCCTCTGTGTGTGTGCATATTCAGTGTGAACTCCCTCTGTGTGTGTGCATATTCAGTGTGAGCTCCCTCTGTGTGTGTGGGAATTCAGTGTGAGCTCCCTCTGTATGTGGAAATTCAGTGTGAGCTCCCTCTGTGTGTGGATATTCAGTGTGAACTCCCTCTGTGTGTGACTATTCAGTGTGAGCGCCCTCTGTGTGTGT
>NW_004624846.1:1816284-1850491 GCF_000247695.1 Heterocephalus glaber
GGATATTCAGTGTGAACTCCCTCTGTGTGTGACTATTCAGTGTGAGCTCCCTCTGTGTGTGTGGAAATTCAGTGTGAGCTCCCTCTGTGTGTGTGTGTGGAAATTCAGTGTGAGCTCCCTCTGTGTATGTGTATATTTAGTGTGAGCTCCTTCTGTGTGTGTGTGGATATTCAGTGTGAGATCTCTCTCTCTCTCTCTGTGGATATGTCCGTGAGCTCCTGCTGCGTGTGTGACAGGAGGATGATCAGCCAGGTGAGAGAGCTCTGTGTTTAGCACATCTTGGGCCAGATTCAGGATTAAAAGGGGAGAAAAGCACTAAAATTTATGAGGAGCCTACTTTGTACCAAGTGACTTCCCACAGTTCTTGTGACTGAGCTTGCCTGATACCAGCTTTGTAGGTCAGGAAACTGAGGCACAGGGAAATGAGGGGGTTGATGGGTTGGATGCCCATGTGGGTCCCCCCGGGTTTTGTTTCTCCCTATAGAATTTGTCATGCTGTATTCCATCTCATTTTCAGATCATGACAAACCCCACAAACACACATGCATGCATGTGCATACACATGTCTGAGCAGTTTTACCCAGGCCTGGAGGGACTTTTGGAGGTCACAGCTCGGGAGGGTTGTCATTGTCACTCAGTGGGTGGATCCTGGGGATGCTGCCTAACACTGACCGTGCACAGGTGTGCCCTGCAGCTGCTCTCTGAGGTGAGGGGACAGAAGAGAATCACAGGGACTTCCAGCAGCACAGAGAAGCCACGATGCTTGGTAGGATGTTATGGGAAGCTCCCTGCATGGTGTTTCAGATCCCATGGACCAGGACTCAGCCCCAGGAAGGGCAGAAGTCCTCTCTGGAGCCACTGGCCCCGGCTTTCTGATAAACCACATGGACTTCCCAGTGGATTCTGCACGGGCTCCATGGCTCCTCCTGGGTGAGTTTGCAACCTACTCTTGTCACTTACTCTGTGGCCATGAGGACGTAAGTTCCTGGGCCTCTTGCAGTGCCACGTGAACTGGTCAGACGTGCTGGCGTGGAGTTACCCAGCCCCGTACCATCTTCACCCTGCATTTGGCTCCCTCACTCGTCCCCACTGCCTACATGGGCTGCAGGCCATGGGTGCCCTGCTCTTCCCTTTGCTGAAGTTAGCCTGGCCAAGGAAATGCCCTTGGCCTTTCACCCTCCTGCAGGCATCAGAACACAGGCTTTGGCTGTTGGCGTCTGTGTTTGGACAGCATGCTGCCCTGCGAGTGTGTGGGCTGGGGCAGACTTTGGATGGGTCAGCCTGGCCCAAGGCATCTGGCTGAAGCACAGTTTGTTTATCATTTATCGTTTGTTATTTATTTTAGGAGACAGAGCAGAGACACAGGTCACAAGAAAGTGAGATGCTGAACAGATGAGAAAGCCAACTTGTACCTGGGCATGGTGGAGCATGCCTTGCACTCTGGGAGAGTGAGGCAGGAGGATTGCAGGTTCCAGCCCATCCTGAGCAACTTAGTGAGACTCTGTCTCACAGTAGAAAATAAAAGGAGGCAGGGATGTGGTTTAGTGTGAAGGCCCTGGGTTCTATCCCCAGTACAGACAAAACAGACACACAAACAAACAAACAAACAAACAAAAAACAATCCATATGGAAGACATGTTTCTATGAGGTCATGTTTATTCATCTCCATTAGAATATCATCGTTCTCTGGTTGATAGTCATGATTTCCAAAGCAAGAAGTTTGGTTTATTGGTGGATATAAATTTTTAAATATAATTTAGCTTTGGACAAAATCCATGACGATCCAAAAGAAGAAAAGCCATTCTTTAGATGCAAATGTGCACACAGTGATCCTACCCTGGGCCTGGGCACCAGGGCTCTGTGTGTCCCAAGCTCAGGCTCCCAGGATCACACCTGCACTTGGCACCTGCTATGTGCAGAGATGCAGGAGGGCAGAGCTGAGCGGGGAGCAGGGGCTGCTCTGTGTTCGATCTAATTAAAAACTGTCTTATGGCCATAAATCTCACAGCAGGGAGCAGGCTTATTGCACCGAATATGATTTCTTCATTACATTGCACAATCGACAACAATCCATTTTCATTGCTAAACTGATTTAATAAAAGGCTCATGCTACTTCCACAGCACAAGTTACATGTGCGCTCTCTTCCTGGAAGATGAGAGAGGCTCAAATTGTTGTGCTTTGTATTCTGCTGACAGAATGCATTAGCTGCCATGCAATTCTCCCTCTACCAAATGGACTGCTTCCTATGTCAGGGCCAATTGCTGTGGATGTAGAACTCGTACACAGCAACATTCTGCGACCAAAGCAAGCCTCTGGGCTAGAGCCAGGCACACTGCAGTTGCTGGGCTTATCCCAAGGCAAGGCAATCTAATTACTCTAGTATCTTAGGGCTAAGATTTAGAGCAAGTGTGCACCCCACATTGTGTGTGCATAATAAATATGGAGCAAGCCTCGTCAGTAGGGCTGTAGTTAGTTCTGCCAACAGTGAGTTGCTGAGGGGCTATAACTGCCACTTATTTATTAGGAGTCTCGGAGCCCAGTGCGGGATTCTGCAGTGGCTGATGCACAGCACAGATCCCAGGGAACAGAGGAAGGCCTGGGTTTCTCTCACTCCGATCACACGAAACATCATTTTGCGCTTGTCCAGGAGCAAGTTGAGCAAAGAGCTGACTTGTATTTCAGTGGGATTTTCTTTTGTAGCTCCACTGTCTACAATTTTTCTCCTCTCTCATGCATTTTTTTTTTTTTTTTGGTACCGGGGATTGAACTCAGGACCTTGCACTTGCGAGGCAGGTGGCGGAACCACTGAGCTAAATTCCCGGCCCTCTCTCATACATTTTAATTTTACAATCCAGGTAAAAACACACGATATTGGAATTCTAAAAGTAAAAACTAAACTGAAGAGCTGCTGACTAGTTTTTTCTTTTTAAAATCAAGTCAACACCACTGGGGTCACTTGCTAAAGACTTAAAAAAAAATAAATCTTTGGTACTAAAATGCAAAAAGGATGAAAAGTGAAGGGGGTTGACGACGAAGACACATGAATACAGGAGCATGAGTTGGAAGTGTTCGGAAGAGCAGCTGGTCAGGTGATCAGCCCCACTCCCTCCCTTGCCGTCCCTGTTCCCATCCCCTGAGGGAGGCAGAGGCAGGAGCATCTTGCCAGGCCAGTGCCTGGAAGGATGTGTTGCTTCCTGCCTTGGAGACTGGAAGGATTAGAAATGGTGGTGGAAAGGAGACTCGGGGCCTCCGCCAAGGGCTCCCTTGGCCACCAAACGCACTGCAGTCAGCTGGTATTTCCTTGCCACATTGACTCTTCACAGCAGGTTATGAATAGCTGATAACGCACTTTTTCTTCCAAAGCTGACAGAGCTTTTCTCCCTGCAGTGCTGGAAACAGGAGTGCCCAGCTGCCCAACCCCACTGCTGTGTCATAGCCTGACCTGTGACGCATCCTGATGACCAAGGCCCGCCGTGTCCTTGCCACGGTGGACATCATGCTGTGCCCTGCCTGGCTCTCCTCTCTGCCATCCCCTCTGGACCATGCCCCATCCATGTCCACACCGTGGGGCCAGCTCCTCCAAGCTGCTGGTGCTGTAGCCAATGACAGGTGCTCCCCAGCCAGGCCTCCCAGGCCTGTCTGTCTGCAGGAGACACAATATCCTCTCCCCACCCCCAGTTCCATGGCCCCGGGTCTCCATCTCAGCATGCAGGGAGGCAGAGGAGGCTGCTGGGGCAACCGGGCCACCAACCTCGCTCCTTCCCAGAGTCAGGTCTTATTTCTTCTGTCCCTGCCAGATAGCTGAAGTGTCCATCTGAGAGCTGTGACGGATTTTCACTTGTAAGCCAGATTTTCTCCTCCATGTCTGGACAGAGAGGGTCCCTGGGGCCTCCGCGTGATGGTGACCAGCACGTCAGCAGGTACACTGCAAGGGAACGCCGGCAGGGAACGCCTGCAGGGAGTGAGGAGAGAGCGGAGTTGGCATTCTGTTCTGTAAGTGCGGATGATAGGAGCTTTCTGGAGAAGAAGGCTGGGAGTTAAATACTAAGAAAGAAAATAATCACAGGAGTAGTAACCAAAGATTTTATTCAGAGTGTTCTTATCAGAGATTCAGTGCCAAATAACTTCCCAATTCTGGCTGAAAAACCTTCCACAGAACGACAAAGGTTTCATCTCAGCCCATGGCCCCTTTGCTGAATTCCATAGCTGGACACTGAACTGAGTCTGAGGTCTCTCATCTCTGCACATCCTGCAGAGATCACACTGTGATGCCAGCATCAGCGCCTCCCTGCTCAGAGGCTCCAGAGATGCCCCCTCCAGGACACCACTCCCTCCAGTGTCAGGGCCACAGGGAGGGTGCGGTGCAGGGTGCACTGAAAGTACCTGACCTCCCAAGTGCCCCGTCCAGACCGCCGGATCTAGCTCATATCTCAGGTCCTGTAAGACTCCTCTTGCTGGTAGGGTGTGGGGCAGATGGAGCTGACCCACCACCCTGGAAGACTGGTAAATGGTGTGGCTTTGTGGAAGGGTTGGCAATTTCTTTCTTTTTTTTTGGTTTTTTTTTTTTTTTTTTTGTTTTTTTTTTTTTTTTTTTTGGTTTTTTGGGGGTGGGTACTGGAGATGAAACTCAGGACCTTGCGCTTTCGGGGCAGGCGCCAGAACCACTGAGCTAAACTCCCAGCCCGGTTGGCAATTTCTTAAAGTTAACAGGCACCAGCTCATGGCTGGGAATGCGATTCCTAGGCTGGGCCTTCCAGAGATGGATACACATCTGCGAGCAGGTGGTAGAGGGGCGTGCACAGTAAATACACTCATACCAGCCCCACATGATGACAGGTGTGGTCCCCAGCCTGTGGCACTACAGGGCAGTGGCAGTGGTGGTAGGACCACAAGGACAAAGGTGTGGGGCCCGAGGAATCCAGTGAGGTCATTCCATGTCGTGGCATGTTGCCACAGGCCCAAAAGCCACAGTGGCCAAAGACCACAGACTGAGACCTCCAGGATCAGGAGCCAGGAGACACTATTTCCTTTATGAACTGGATTTACTTGGCGATTTGGATGGAACTCTAACATATCTGACTTCTCTTCCTAAAATGTCTGACTATGATATGTACAAAGCAAAAATAAAATTAAAAAATGAAATTAGAAATTGAGCTTGAATCTGCGATAACCAAGACACGACCAAGGAACTGTGAGGGGTGTGTGTGCTTTCACCTGAAACCCACTGTCATCACGGACACAAGGGCAGTCTCGGGATGAGAAGAGACGCTGCATGCCGAAAGGTGAAGATGGAGGGGAAGCAGAGAGAGCTCAAGGAGACAGAGATGGGGTGGGGCGGGGCGGGTGGGCGTGGGTATGGGAATGAGGGTGGGGACTGTGCCCTTGGGCAGTTGGCCAGTGTAGATGGAAGAGAAAAGAAAAGCAGGCAAAGCTGGAGCATCAGCACCCTGCCCCCCACAGCCCTATACGAGCTTCTCTCTCCTGGGAAGAGAGGAGCTGCGGAGCACATGGCGGGGAGCAGCTCCTGTCCTCCTCCCGGGGGCCCAGTGCTGGGCGGGTGGGTGCCGTGCACGTCCTCCAGGAAGTGACCTTGCTGACCACAAGGCTGGGTGTGTCCTGCCTGGGTTACAGGAAAGCTCTGCCAGCTGTTAGCTCTGGGAAGCCAGCCACAGGGAACGAAGGGGCTGTGTTGGGAAACAGCAGGAAGAAGTGCATCCTCTGATCCTCGCGGGGTGCAGTTACCATCACAAGCCTTCTAGAGGGAGGACCATGGGGGACTCGGGTGGTCTGTCTCCTGTTAGCCTTGTACCATTGGAATAGCCCAGGTGGGGACCTGCACCTTTGCCTCCCGTGCGCCCGAGGCTCACTCTTTCATTATCACCCGAGAGGCAGTGCTAATGTGCGGTCACCTCTGCTGCCTTTGATACATTATTGAAGTGCAGGAGAGATAAAAGTGATATGAGGATACTGTGGCTTTATGTGAATGAGAAAACATTTTTCCCGATCTTTATTCAGATTTTCAAGTAAAATGTCAGGATGAGGCTCAGAGATGTAGGCTGTGGGAGGAGCATTACTAGCTCCTGCTAGATTTCCTGGTGATGTTACAAGGCTGCTTCTTGCTGGTGTAACCTGCAGATCTTAATTTTTTTCTCCATTTTTCTAATCATTGGCAACTGAACATCAAAGCTTTCAATTATCTGTAGAAGGAAATGTATCTTTGTGGGGATAAGTTTTACACAAAGAGCTCTGATCTGGTGTAACCGCATGTCATTTTGGATTCACCTGTTGATCTGTGTGTGTTACTGATATTTGTGACAATGTCCCCATGTGTCACAAGGGAATTAGCACTAGCAACACAGCAGTGGACAGTTTTCCCCCCAGGACCTCACTGCCTGAGGCTGGGTGTTCGCCTTCCCCGGCTGCAGGCTGCAGGGTTTGTTTTTCCTTTGCTGAAGGTGAAAGCAAGGATACCAGGCTCCTACACTTAAGCAACAAGAGATCTGATCTTCTGAGCCACAGTAACTGACTGTGGAAGGCAGTGCTGCAGCCAGGAAAGACCCAGACTGGTTCAAGCGAAAGCAGATTGTTGAGCCTCCTGTGCTGTCCCAGCTTGCCGATGGTAAGGAAGCACTGACTGATGGTTCTTCCCTGGACAATGCCACTTTTGTTCTTTGGTATTGGAGATTTCACCCAGGGTCTTTGCACTGAGCTACATCTTTGACTCTTATTTCTTATTTTGAGACAGGGTCTTGGTAAGTTGCTTAGGTTGGGCTTGAACTTCTGCTCCTTCTGTCTCAGGCTCCCAACATTTTTGTTTTGATCAGATGCATAGTTTCTATGTGACTAAAGTATAGCCTCCAAACTGCCCCTTGGATACTTGACCAGGAGTTAATCTGCACCCTTACCAGCATCTTCACCTTGGCATTTGGCAGTGTGAGCAGCTATTGGTTGAGGACCTGCCCATCCTGCTGTGATTACTGCCAAGCCCCACTCAGGTATTGTTGACCTGCGCTACAGTGCCAGGGGCACTCTGAGTCTTTTTCACTGGCATCTCAGGGGTGCTTGGCACATGTTTGGCATTCCATAAAGTTTGCTCAATGACTGAATGTGTGAATAGCCAAGTTGTACAGAATGAGCTGCAGACTGAGCCCCAGGCTTCCTGGGCAGGGTAAGCACTCCACTGGTGATCCAAGATGCATGCTGACCCTGCTCAGGGATGTCCAGGCACCTACATGTTATCGTCAATGAAGAGATAAGTTTTAGGTATCTGTCTCTCTTCTCCCCCAAAACACCAGGAAAGACCCCACGGGGCATGTCAGCTGCAGCCAGCCCCCTGTGTGGTGAGGCCAGGTCCGACATTGTTCCTGGCAGCTGGGTTTGCTTCTGCACCCGATTTCCACACAGAGCACCCCAAGGCGGGAGCCACCAGCACCCTGGAGCATGGGTTGTCCAGCTGCAGGGCACTTGTGGTCCAGAGACCTGCTTGCTTTAGAATGTTCTTTTGGGTAGAATTGCCTTTATATGCACTGGAAATTCAAAGCCTAGTTTCATTTTGTCATTGGCATCCCTGTGTTCTGTTTTCTTTATGAATGACGTGGCCTGAAAACAGTAGATTGTTAGAAATCATACAGTGGAGCCAGAAAGGAGGGCAGGCAAGAGTTACATTGCAAGGACTGGAAACCCAAGGGGTCACTGAAGCTGGAGCTCACAGGAGCAGCCCAACCCAGCACGCCAAGCACAAATGGCCATTCTTTTCTGGGTAAGGGGAATGAGCCAGGATCCCAGCCCCTGGCCTAGCAAGCACCCAAGGCTTCCAGGCTATGGTGGAGGCTGCTTGTCTTTCCAAGACCAGGAAGAGCAGGACTTGGAGGAGGAGGAAGGGAATTGACTGATGCAGGGCCTGGGGCCCATGTGGGTGCCATTGGAAGAACTGCCATGGTCACCTTTGCCCTGCTTCGCCAAGTAGCTGAAAATCTCCTGAACAGGAATGAAGACAGGAAACACCAGGCGAGAGACAGAAGTTGTGACAACCAGACAGGAAAAGTAGACCAGCAAATACCTCACAGAATCTGCGGAGGCTTTTGGGGTCCCTTTCCGGTCTGTTACGAGCTCCAGTGGAATTTGTGTGAGTGTTCATGAACCCAGCGCCATTGTGGAGGGAAGAAACTCACACAGTCCTGGACCTGAGAACGTGTTCCTTCAGGGGCAAGAATTCACAGGTTTTTTTCTAATGGTTTCATGCATTTTCTTTAATGTTTAATGGAATCTGCACTCTTGTTTCTCATTTTATGGGAAAAAGGGATTTGACTGTAGCATGAAGAAGTAATTTTTTAAAAACTGCTCGGGTGCAGGCTTGGTTCCCGAAACATGTCCCGGTCCCTCCCAAGGCTTTGGACAGCCATGAAAACTCTGGTTTATGGTCTCAGAGGAAGAGTCACAGCAGTTTGCTTATAAACCACCCACTGAAGCCCAGAAAGCTGTGCGGAGTTATGTCCTCATGTAAATTGCATGAAGCCCCAGCTGTGCAGCTGTTTGGGGATGTGGTACGTCGAGAGTCTCCTGGCGTCCAATCTGCCAAGTGGCTTGGCTCCGAATCTTCCTCCTTGCCTAGATCCATGTCTTGGTAGAAAATGAAACAGGGCTACCATGAAATTAAACCATATATAGACCTTTACTCATCTACTTCTCCATGAACATTAACTAATTCCTTCCTTTTCATTTACCCCAAATAAAGTTACTATTCATCCTTTAAAAGATCACCCATCACCTCTCCTCTGCAGTGAAATCCATGAACATTCCGTAATTTACCATGATGTCTGCACAAGGCAGGAAAGCTGCAGTGCCCCCTCCCACACGGAGTGAGCCGCAGGACGGTGGGTGGGAAATGCTGAGTGACGGGATGGCCTGGGAGAGGAAGACCACTGTGTTCAGATTCCAGAATTCATGCCTGTGCACCTGCTGGTCTTAATCTTGAATAAGACCCATAACTTCTGGCCAGTGCAGTTTTTGTCATTAAAATGTTGAAGTCTGGCTATGTTATCTCTAAGCATTTGTGCGAAGCTCTTGATTAGGAGATACTGTGAGCACAGAGTCTCGGATTTATAATGTTTTTATTTGGAAGTTTTTGTCTGAATGCTGTGCAGACATCTGATGGTGGAGATGCCCTGTGGGCAACACCAGTGTCAGTCACTGATGACTCTGCCCTCCATGCCTGCCCTGTCCCTTTTGGGGCAGAGCTTCTCTACCTGGGCTGCACCTCACTTCTCCACCCTCCCAGGGCATCAGGGTCCACCAGCAGAGCAGAAGCATGATGGAGATTCTTCCAAAATGGCTGGGCGGCTGCAGGTGGGGCTTCGGGAGGTTCCTGGGCACCCCGGTCGTCTCCGATGGCCTCCAGACTCTGGCCTTTGACATCTGCGGTCACTTCCAGGTTTCCAGGGATTCTTAGCCTCTGTTTGCTCCTAGGATTGATTCATGTGACTGTGTGTGGCTTTGGTTATGTCCTACCTTACGGTGTCTCTATGTCATAATCACCTGACCTCTTCTTCTGGCATTTGGAATTTATTTTTCAGCTTATTGGATCCCTAACTCATACCACCAACAAAAGTTCAAGTTTAACATTAAGGGTTGTATCTGAGCATTTTAGAAATGATGTAGCAAACTATTCAGAGCCACGAGTGGCCCAAAATGTCCTTGCTGGCCTCTCTTGATGGATGGCCTCCTATAGATCCCTTAACCCTCACACCTGGCCTGCGAAGGCATCCAGTGTTAGTCTGTGTCATCAGAATCAAAGCTCAAATACAGACAGGTGAGCGCCTGTCCATTTGCTCTGCTACTGCAGAGACAGGCAGTTGGTGGTGGAGAGGAGCTCTGTGAGTCTGCCCACTCCCTGTCATGTTTCTGAGGCAGCCTGGGATCCTCAGGAGAAACCTGGACCCTCCCCCTTTCTGGACATCTTCTGGCTCAGATTCTCCCACAGGCCTTTGCAGGAACCTCCATCTGGCTCAATTGTTGGATGGCTGAAGCTGCTGCCCTTCATACCACAGGGCCAGGTGCACCTTCATCGGAGCTGTAGGACCACGGTCACCCACCAAGGGCCAAGGGGATGCTCTGCAAGGAGCACCAGTCCTCTCAGGGCAGAAAACGCATGAGGAGCTGCAGCTGGGCTTTTTCCAGGCTCTAAGAGCAAGCATAGTCTACACAGGGAACCCAGTCTGGAGGTGGACATGGTCCAGCAGTGCGTTCATTTTCTGTGCAGTTTCTACAGTGGTGAGCCTTTCATTTGGCTAAGCAGCGGTCAGAACAGACTCCTTGACCGTATTTTTCTGTGTATTTCTGTGTCAGAGGAAAGATTTTGCTGGTCTGCCCCACTGCCTCTTTCCTCCCCATGGAGCAGACAGACCTGAGGGTCAAGCGCGGCTATGTCACAGGCACTGAGCCCCACTATGTGCCATGGGGATGCTGGTGCACACAGATATTTCCAAGATGGCCTGCAGTAGGCCTGGGGGCTGCTATGCAGGCTGAGGTCACCACAGTTGGGTTCAGCACCCACACCCCGTGCTCAGCGCTCCCAGAGGAAATAAATGGCTATATCCTGTAAAACCAGTGTCGCCTCAATTACTGTAGGTGGTGAATCGCCACTTACAGTAGACTCAGTGTGAGGTCCTGTAAGGCAGCCGCCTGGAAATGGACAGTAAGAGATAATTTATAAAACCTACAAAAATTATTCTGCTACTGCCAGGAATAACTGAGAATATTCAGAAAGAAAAACAGGAATATTGTGTAAATAATAGATAAAGAATGAGAAAAAGAATAAATGAACATCATCCAGCAGTAATCCCCTTAGGGGGCAATAAAACCCCAAAAGTCCAATTTGCACAGTGAGATCCATTAGGCAGGAAGTTAGGAAGCCAGACGCTGTCCTGAGGCTGGCAGGGGGACTTGGAGTTGGGGTTTGATGCCACAGATAAAACACGGCTGAAGGAGAGTGTGCCAGGCTCTCGCCATCATCACAAGGGTCAGGGTGAGCAGGCAGCTTAGACATCCGCCTGAATCGGTGTTGGCAGAGGACATGCATGGTCAGCTGGGCATAGTGCAGGAGCTCCTCCAGATTGAAGGCTGCTTATGCTCATCTTATAGGCAGCTGCTTTCTTGAAAGACGAATGTCTTACTGCCATTTTTTTAAAAGGGTAGGATAGATTTAAAATATTATACAAGTTTAAGTCATCAATAGTGTTGCAAACCTCACGCACTTCTACAAGAAGAGGATGGGGAGATTTATACTCATGTCTTTACTACAATAGACCATTTTAATATATTTTTTACCCAGTATTAATGACTGTAGCATTAACTTCAGGGATTGTGAGTGTTTGGCCCCAGACACACACAAGGGAGTGTCTGCAGTTTCACTATGCTGCTCTCTGAATTGAAGAGGGAATGCACAGGGGGTTTTGTATGATTTTCCCCACAGTAACTGAATTTTCTCTGATACCTGTTGGCAGCAGTTGGGAGGTGTGCATGGGTAGGGCCAAGGGTGGGTTTTGCAGGGAGTATGCACCCCATACAGATGAGACATTCTCTTGCTGTCACTGTCCTCACAGCCCCCAACATGCTGAGTGTGCTCAGTGACCGGGAAGACTAGGACAGCATACATTTTCTGCTTTATGTAATTGGTTAGTAATGTGCCCAATCAGATGGTCATACTAAAAGCTCCCCAACTTTCAAAATGGCGGGCGTGAATAGACCTAGCACTTGGACTGTGTCTACATGGCAACAGTACCTCTCCTTACCCACATTGTCTATTCCCGAGTACGGCACTAGGCTCTGACTTCAGATTCACCCAGTTTCACTTCGTGCTTCCCTACAAAATGCCCTGCAAGGACAGACCCATAAACACTCCACCTCTTTCTATATGGTAGTTCAGTTACTGAAATGGTTTCCTGGGGTACTGGGTATGCTTGCAGAATGGCTGTGTGATCCATCTAATTGTGTACCTGCATTTGGGGAACTCTTAGGGACCTCAATAATGGACAGATAAGGCTGATTTATGTTCAGCACAACAGTTGTCTTATGCAAAATGAGTATTTCATAGGTGGGATGTAGGACTGATGTAATTCCATTTACAGATAGAATTTGTAGCTACATTTAAAGAAAGTTTATGGAACTTTACAAGATATTGAATTTGCTCACCTTACCTTCTTTCACTCTTTAATCCCACAAAGACAATTCCATAAGGAAACAAAGCAAAATAAATTAACTCCAGGGAAGTGCTGGGAGGCTAGACATGAATGGAGCTCCATCCACACATCAAAGCCCTGAGGAATCAGATGGGGCTCCTCTTGGACAAGTGAGCAGGGGCTAGTCCTTCGAGCCCTGGTTCCTCTCCTGGCTGGTGTTGGAAGGGCCTGTCCTCACCCAGGAGCAGTCAAGTCACCAGGTGATGTGAGGCAGGCTCCAAACCCTCTACCTGTGCATTGCAATGTGGACTGTGCCATGCACAGGAGCTGAGTCTCCTTTATGGAGTCATGAGGCTGAGTGAGGCCATGGGATGTGGGGTATGAAACTCTACTTTTCCTCCTCTTCTCTGCCTGTGTCCTCAGGCCCATGGGAATTGGGATCATACCTTTGTTTGGGGGCCACAGGGTAACAGAGTTAGAGCCCAGGTGTCCTGAGGTATCGAAGGCCCTAGCTTCCTCTTCAGGGTGACTGCCACTACAAAGAAGATAAATAGGATCTAGAGTCTCCTAATGGAATGTACGAGATGCTCAGGGCACAATAAAAATCATCATATGAAAAAGCAGCAAAATTACAACATATGAGAAATATAACCTATAGATGCTGTAGATGCTGAGATGGATGGGTTTGGAGACCTCCAGGAAGGATTTAAGCAGCAACATAAACATGCTTCAACAAACATTCATGAATACTCTTGAAACAAGTGAAAAAAGATAGAAAACCTCAGAAAAGAACAGAAGTGATACATTCAGCATCACGTGAGATAGTATAAAATTTTTAATTGATCTTTGACACAGGTACAAAGAAAGAAATTCATTGGAAGAAGTGTGGCCTTTTCAACAAACAGTATTATAGCAAAAAAGTCACCCAATTCTCACACTTTCTAAAAATTAATTCAAAGTTAATCACGAACTTACATGTAAAGGTAAAATTAACTTTTAGAAGCAAGTAGGAGAAAACCTTTAAGATCTAGAGATAAGCAAAGATTTCCTAGATTTGACACCAAAACACAATTCATAAGAAAGGAAAACTAGCAAATTAGACTTCATCAAAACTAAAACCTTTAGGTCTGCATAAGACTTCTAAAGGGAACGATGACAAAGGTTATGGTTCGGAAGTAAATATTTGCAAACTACATGTGCAACTAAGCCTATGATATACCAAGGAGTCTCACGACTCAACAGGGAAACATCAAACGGTCTAATTAGAAAAGTAGAGAAAATACATGGACAGATATTTCACGGAGCAGGCAGCAGACTGGTGGTAAGTAGCACATGAGATATACAACCCAGCAGGCGTTAAGGTAATATAAACGAAAACCACAGCAAGATCTCACTGCACACCTATCGGGATGCTTAAAACAAGGAACTGTGACAAGTCTCAGACCTGAGGAGGGGGCAGAGTTGCTGGACTGATTACACGTTGCTGAGGGAAATGTGAATAGTCTGGCAGTTTCTTAGAAAACTAAGTAAGCAAGAACCATGGGAGCCAGTAATTGCATTCTTGAACACTAATCTCAGAGAAATAGAAATGTTCACATAACAATGAGTGATGGGTGAATGCTACTAGCACAGATATTCTCAATAGCCCAGACCTCGAAACAACCTAATGTCCTTGAAAGGGAGGATGGTTAAACCCCTCGTGGCACAGCCATTGCATGGAGTACCGCTCAGAAAAATAAGAACAAGCTACCGATGCATGCAGAAACCTGGGAGAATCTATAGAAAATAGAGAGAAATAACAATCTTATGGTTTTCATAGTATATGTTTGGGTTTATGTAACATCGTGGAATAACATATAGAATATGTTTATGTGTAATATAATATATACCTAGATTCTTTACAATGATAGTGCATATTATGCACTTATAATGTTCTGTATAATGGGCAATGCAGCATCATATATAATGTTATATATGGCACATATAATGTTGTACAACATTATAAAGCAAAATTGCAAACACAGGGTACAGACTAGAGGTTGTCAGGGGAGGCATCTGTGGGACAAAGCTGTCTCTAGCTCTGTCAGTGCTATTTTGCTGTGAACGTACTGTAATTTTGCTGACTTGCAAGATGTTACTATGGGAGGAAGCTAGGTGGAGGGTAAAGCTGAACTCTGCCCATTATGTTATAACTGCAGGTCAGTCTGCAGTGACCTTAAAATAAATATTTTTGCACACACACTGCATCAAAGTTAACCAGAAAAGGAACAAAACCCTGAGGAAAGAGAGAGAATATACCAAACAGAAGAGGATTTGGAAGTGAGCATAATAAATGGCCCCTGAGGTTTTAGTGGCTTATGGGTTACAAATAAGCAGCAGGACCCCAGATTCATTGAGACAATGAAACAGGTTTATCTTTTTTCAAGATTGAATTCCACCAAAATGACAATGCAGGAATGAAGGTGATGAGGAATGGAATGTGAGCAGGACAGAGGAGGCGGGAACACAGGAGGATGAACCACACTCCTCCTGGGGCAGGCTGGGGTCAAATCAGACCCAGAGCACATCTCAAAAGAATGCGGCCCAGGCAGAAGCCGGACCTTGAAGGTCTATGTACAGTGCACCTTGGGGTGGTCCCAGCTGCCAGGCATCCCAGGAACATGACCCTCGAGCCTCAGATGAACTTTTTAGGTCAGAACCTCCCATGACAGTCCTGGAAGCATGCACAGCACACTGGGGATACTCAAGGTCTAGACCTGCTGTCATGGAGTACGCCACTTTAGACCACGACATCCAGGGTTGCACCTGTTCAGCAGCCTGGAGCCTGGGGCTCAGTAGTTCCTAGGGAAGAGCTTCTCTCACTCCGGACCTGAGTACACATAGCTTCCTGCTAAGATGCAGATTTGCATCTGAGGGGCCTGGTCTGCGCTGGAAGCCAAGTGTTTAACGAGCTCCCCACAGACTTGTGGCTGCTCGTGGGAGGCTCACACCTGGGGGTTAAGGGTCAGGGTGCTCACCTGTGCCACGAGTCCCAGTCTTACCTAATTGGCGTGGCAGGTGGTCAGGCTGAGTATGTGAGACTCCTAGGAGCTCTGCTGGCTGCTGAGGCTGTGACCCTCTGCAGGGGGCGCATGTCCAGGTGGAGGTGGGAAAGGGAAGTCTACACCAAAAAGGGAAGCCCTGCGCCTGTCTCTGAATCAGCTCTAGGCAGTGAGTCAGCCTGGGCGGTGAGAGGGGACCCCGGGGAAAGCAGCCTGCTCCTTGCTGACAAATAAATGGCTTTTACAGAGAGCAGAGGCCACACAGAGTCACAGGCCAGGCCAGGCCAGGATGTCAGGGGAAACTCAGAGACACCCCGGCATCTACTGGAGAGAGACAGGAGTACAGGAAAGGCCAGAGCGTGTGGTGGGAAAGTCTGGGGTGGCCCC
Source organism: Heterocephalus glaber (assembly GCF_000247695.1). Next base: position 1,831,890 of record NW_004624846.1, read on the forward strand.
TGGGCCTGATCTGTCCCATGGGGCCCTTGGTGACTTCAGCACAACAGCCAGGGTCTCTGACACCCTCCCCGAGATGCACTGCCCCTCCCAGAGCAGGGCCCTCGCTCCTTCCCTCCTCAGCACAGCACTGGCCACATAGCAGCCTCAAAGTTGGGCCAGGGATTTAGCTCAGTGGTTCTGCCGCCTGCCTCACAAGCAGAAGGACCCAAGTTCGATCCCCGGTACCCAAAAAAAAGTCACCCTCCTAGGTGACCGTGACCCACAGGACTGCGGGAGACCCCTGCCTCGGGGACCTCTCTGTCCTCCCCTCCCCTTTCCCCTCCTCTCTCCCTTCTCTCTCCCTTCTCCCTCTTTCTCTGAGCAGGGCAGTTCTTATCTTCCTGGAGCCTAAAATGCTGAGATTTCACTTCTGAGCCTCAGGAAGCCCTAGAGCAATGATCGCAATGGAGATAAATGAAATGTGGTCAGCTTAGAAATTGGCTAAGTGAGCAGAGCACCAGGTCTCCTGCAGGACAGCACGGTGAGAATGTTTGGGGAGGTGGTGATGATCACCCTCCAGTCCTTGGGCTCAGCCTGAGGGAGCCCGGCTGGAAGAACCCTCGGGGATGCCTGGCCACAGTGTCTGTCTTTGCCAGGCCTTCATGGCCACCTGTCCAGGGACATCGTTCAAACAAGCTCCTCGGTCTCCCAAATCTTCAGCTTTTCTCCTAAATGACGAATTCCCTTCAATACAGGGATGATCATCATTTCTGTTTTTAGCAGGGAATCAAAGCTTTTGACTGTTTGCCCCCCTCCAGCCACAGCTCAGGACTTCTGCTCCTCTTCAGGAAAGACCCACCCTAAGAACAGAGTGTCGCTGTTCAGCAAGCAGGCTCTGAATCCAACCCCAAGTTGCTCTAGTCAGTCTCATGGACCATCTCAGGACCCACCTCCAGCCAGCTTTCTGCACACACTGCCAGCATCAACCCTGGGAACCACTGGCATTCTCCAGGGCCACCGCCTGGTATTGCCTGAGCTCTCTCCATGCTTGGCTCTGCTTGGCCTTGTCTGTCTCCAGGCGGCATTGAGGCTGCCCTTGGCTGCCCTCTCCTCTCTCTCCACTCACTTGCTCCTGCCATGTCTTTCCCAGCACTCCGTGCCACCTTCTTCTGCGGACTGAGCTTTGAATATCTGCTAATCCTCTTTACCTGTGAATTCCCAGTTCCCACCCAAAGAACACGGAGCTTGGCTGTCAGGTTGCTCACTTGGCATTCCTGACTGTCCGTCCATGGCTGCCCTTCCTCTCCTGCCTGTGCTTGAGGTGTGGACTTTGCCCTTTGATGCTCGTGGTCTCTCCTCCCTTGTGCACCACAGCCCAGCTTGAGGGGCAGTGTTTCTCTCACCGATGACCTCAGCAGCACAGTGCTCGGAGGATTTGCTGCACAAATATTCCCAAGTGCCTGAATTTGTGCAGAACAATGGATAGGTCCGTGCTGAAGGACTGGGGCAGGAGGGAGGAGGAAGTTGGAGCCAGACTTGGGGAGAGGGGATGGAGGAGGTGTGTGGGTGTTGCTTTATGAAAGAAAAATTCAGAATTTTCAAAATTTTTTGCAGTCCTGGAGATTGAACCCAGAGCCTTTGCACTGAGCTACAGCCCCAGTCCTACCTTAAATTTTGAGACAGGGTCTTGCTAAGGTGCCCAGGCTGTGCTTGAACTTGTGATCCTCCTGCTTCAGCCTCCCGGAGTGCCAAGACTACAGACGGCAGCACCACGCCTGACTTCCACTCTCTGAGAATTTCATAAACTGACTTTTAAGTTTTTAATGGTGAGAACATGAGCAAATGATGTTTGGGAGAGGAGGGAGTCTAGTTTAATAAGGGGGCAGTCACAGCAGAAGCCAGTGCTTCCGGCAGTGTTGTGTGAGCTCTCCTCTCCGGAACATTGGATAAGGCGAGGCCAGCTTCACCAGGCCCACAGGGGTTTGGTTGCCTTGTGAGACTCCAAATCTGCAGTGGCCAGGCTGGATGTTCCCACGCAGCAGCAGTCTCTCGCCATGAGCTCCCTGTGTTCCCAGTGGATGTGATCTCTTGCCCACCTCTGCGGGTTTTCTTGTGTGGCTCCCAACAGGGCCATCAGCAGGTTTGAGTGAGGACACAGAAGGAGCAAAGATCTGGCAAGTGCCGTTCAAGCTCAAAGCCATCAAATTATTTGGGAATGGTGAGCAGGATGAGCCTCTTGGAGCTCGGTTCCAGGGAGAACTGGGCATGGGAGGACCCACAGACGAGAACCCAGTCAGGGCTGAGTCCCTGAGAGCAAGTGCTTGGTTGGTGTCCTTCTATGGACAAACGGCCTTTTAGTGATGAACTGGCTAAGAAAACTGCTCATCTTTTTCTCTAACAAGTCTGGACGAGAGGTTTTCATGTAAATAGAAAATGATCCAAACATCTGGGCACCAAGTGCAGCCCTGAGGGGGACAGGTCACTGTTCCTCTGCTTGGCAAAGGTGTATGTGATTCGGCAGGGCTTGTGAGCCCAGCCCCCTCAGCCTCTGAGTGCCACTCAGCATCCATGAGAGTGGCACACCTCTGCCCACATGGCCCAGGTCCAGCTTCCAGAACATCGCCAGTCAGCATGGGTTGGTTATTCAATGCTTCCGTGAGGTAGAGCCTTGGATTAGCATGGCTGCCGGTTGAGGCTCAATATGACAGCTGCATACCAGAAAGATTCCCAGGTCTGTTTCCTGGGTATTGGCTGAGCAGTTTGCATGCATGCATACCTGGGCGAGTGTGTGCATGACAATATTGTGTATGTGTGTGTGCCTGCACGTGTGCCTTGTATGGCTATGTCCTTCTTCATGTACTTCCTACAAAAGCCCTGCAGTAGGTCTTATTACCATGAAAAAAATCTCAACAAAGACGCCAATGTATAAGCAACTTCCCAATGTCAGAGTCCACATTTAATCCTACATCTGCAAAATCTGTACAGGGAATGGCACTCAATGCTGTATGATTTGTGATCAAGGGTAGAGTTGTCCTGGGCCACTGGAAACAACTGAGAGGGAACTCGGCTGACCCCAGCCAGGAGAGGACTGAGTACAGGGACAGAGGACACTGGGCAGGATTCAGGCAGAAAAAGAGGAGGGCACAGTCAGACACCGAGCTTTCCCTTACCCTCAAGGTAGCACTCCCCTCCCTGCAGCTGGTCTACCTCTGAAAAATGCCCACTCAGATATGCCCTGCACAGGTGTCCTCAGATTAAAGATGCTCGTGTGGTCCATCCGGCATTAGAAATAAAATCTGTTGTCACATGGCCATTCCATGGGTAAAGAAATGGTAAATAAAACAGTCTAAAAATCAGATAGTTTTGTTCCGCTACTTTTTCTTCCCTGGGGGTTTATTCACATTGTTCTCTCTGAGGCAACCGTCCTATACTGACCTTTTCCCCTGCTAAATCTGTCAATTTTAAGGCCCTGCTCAAATCCCAAACTTCTTGCCGCCTTCACTTGGGTCCGGCTGATGGAAAGTGTCTTCCTGCTCCCCTGGCTCACCTTTGTCTTGGTGACCCCCCCACCCCCACCCCACCCCCGGCTACTACTCCACTGATTCTCAGCCTTTGTCCTCTTTATCTTGAATGACTCCCAGGATCTGCGTGGACTGGTCCATTCAGATGGTCTTTGAGAAGTTGGGTTGTTGAGTCGACCATATACGTGATATCTGGGACACAAAACAACAATCGCATTAACCATAGTTCAGTCTTTGGGTGGTTTTTAAGAGCCTGCTGCTCTGTCAAGGGTCTCTGTTCCCCATCAGGCTTTCTGAAGTCATGCTCACCCCATCCCCTGGGCCCTCAACCTCTGAGTGGTTTTACAGCTTCTTCATCTAGTTGGAGAGTTGAAATCATCTGCCCAGAGTCACAGGCTGGAGGACGTGGGCTTTTCCACCAGTACCACATGCCCGAAGGGGAGTAACAGCACACGTGTATGTGACAGCTGGTTCCTCTTTTACACCAGCTGTTACTACACCCAGGATGGTCTGCGAGGGCCAAGCCTGACACCTGTAGGACAGAGGACCATCAGCCAGCAGCGCCTCTTTCACCTCCTCTTCTTCCTCTTCCTCCGCCTTTTCTTCTTCTTCTTCCCCTCCCTCCCTCCTCTTCCTCATCTTCTTCATCTTCCTTCTCCTCCTCCTTCTCTGCTTTCAAAGTATTTAGTTTACCATATTTTCAACAAGAAATGTGTAGGGAAAAAAATAGTAAAAGTTAAAACCAGCTATTTGGATGTCTGTGCTAATATTCAGCTCAAGAAAGGAGAAAACATAAGAAATATGTTTTGTTTTGTTTTGTTTTGCTTGGTTTTATGTCTCCTTGCTATCATACTACCAGGCAGAGACCTTCTGGGTGGGAGTTGTTTTATTTTGTTTAGAAGAGCCTTCCTGTGTGCTTTGTAGCAACACGTGTTTTTCTGGAATGGCTCTCAGGTGAGGAGTGTGGGTGATGTCCTGGAGCAGGAAGGCCAGATGGAAAGTTCAGACCTGATGCCACAGGATCTCGAGAGGCGGTACACTGAGGGTAGAAGCAGGAGACACATGTTGCGGTGTCAGAGACGCTGAGGGACCACTGAAGGAAGGAGGACTCAGGTCACCCCCGCCCTGCAGCTAGGTGGCAACTCTGATGAGGAATGAGGGTGCTGGAATCAAGCTGAGATCTCCAAAGTGAGCAACACACTGGGGAGACTGCAGACAGCTTCTCAGTGAATATATATATATATACTTAAATATATATTGAATATAGTGGCAAATAGTTTAAATTTGGCCTTTTCAGTTCCCTTTCTTATGAATCCTCATGACATTTCAGCCCAGCCCAGGAGAGTGTATTTCTCATGATGGCTTTGTTTGTTTGTTTGAGCAAGAGCCTTGTTCTGTACTTCAGACTGGCCTTGAACTCTGTGTAGCCCTGGCAATCCTCCTGCCGAGCTTCTGAGTGCTGGATGCTGGGTGTGCACCACACACCAGGCTGGCATGGTGGCCTTGTTCTGCCGCAGTTTATTGATCAGGAAAGGGGAAAATTGCTTCTTGCCCTCACATGGGAAGACATCCTGAGGAAACAGTGCTGCCTCCAGGGGAGCCATGGCCTTCTGTGTGTGCAGCCAGTGGCATGTGGAGGGCCATCCTTGCCTGCTTTCCCCATGATTCATGGGGCATCTGCTACAGTTACAAGGGACACAAGGACCCATGTATTTAGTGACAATGGCTGCCATTAAATAAACTAACAAATAAACTAAACTTAATTGAAAGAAATCCAACAGTCCCACAGCAGTGTACACTGACACCATTGAACAGTGAAATCATAGGCTATGGAAGATTCTGCTAAAACTCCACAAGGAATGTAGCTAACAAGTGTCCCGCTGTGTGGCCCGAGGTGGCCCTCTTCCACATCCACTGGTTCCTGGCTAGTAGAATGCTTTTTAAATAATTATCTAAATCTTGTCTCTCTGTAATTCATAATCTTAGCCTTACCTGTCCTTTTATATTTTTACAAATTTTCTTCTATTGTCTGCACTCACTCCAGACACAAATTGGTTGATTGGAAGAGGAGGCAGAATTATTTGGCAACATTGTGTGTGAATTGCCTGTCCTTCTGTTATGGCTCATGTCTAGAGGTCCCCCCAAAGCCTCATGCAGTCATAGGTGGGGTTTTTTCAGAGGTGGCTGAATCTAGAGTATATGGCTGATTCACGGTGCAATGCTAGGATTATGCATACTAGGATTAAGGGTGTGAGTGTTACCTGCCCTAAGGGCAGGTACATGGTACAGTAAAAAGGACAGAAAGAAGCTTGTCTTGTCCCTTGCTTGCTTTGCTACCTTCTGCCCACCATGAACTATTTCTCCTCCCTGATGCCCTCTGCCATGCCATTCTGCCTTGGAGCCAGCTGATTATGGACTGAAACCTCTACAAACTGTGAGCCAAATAAACCTTTCCTCCTTTGACTTTGAGGGTGGGTATTTTGTCTAAGCAATGAGCAAAGTAACTAAGACACTTTCCTTCTCTCTTTCCTTCCTTATTTCCCTCCTCTTTTCCTCTTTTATTTCCTTCCCTTCCCTATAGTTTTCTTCCCTTCCTCCTTTCCTTCCTTCCTTCTTTCTTTCGCTTCCTTCTTCTTTCTTTTCCTTACTCCTTCCTTCCCCACTTCCTTCTTTTGTTATTGCCTGAGCATGTGTACTTGGCCTTTCAAACCATGTTGGCATATTTGATGGAATATAATTGTAATCATATACAGGGTTTTCTGAAATACAAGTGCCCTCTTCCATGTCTATGACATCATGGTTATGAACCCATAAAACAATGCATCCATTGAGCTACTCAGCAACACCTTGGTCATAATGTTCTGTCTGCTCCCTGCTAGGTACTGGACATGAGGTGGTGGCCAACAGCACACAGGGACTCAGTATTGCCTGGGAACCTCCATGATCACAATGAACAAATGCATCCCCTCTTGGTGGTTAAATTTTCTCCCCAGGACTTTCAGTCTCTCTTTTTTTCCAACTCATTCTATATTAATACATCCTATGTGTCTTTCAGCAATACTCTTTTCCTTTCTTGACATATACTGTGTTTTCACCCTTTATTCCTATGGTGATTGTCCTGTGGAGAAAAACAATTGCCTCACCTTTAGGGCAAAAGGTTATGTTTCAGTAATTTCCTAAAATTAATGAGCACCCTTGGAAGCGTCTGAACTTTCTATGCTCATTTCTTCCTTTAAATATTTGCAAAAACATCTACTTCCTTGGGTTCTTATAAAGAGCCAAAAAATAATGCTTAGAAAGTTGTTGCAGTCCAATTGTAGTTTTGCTATTATTATTCTATCCACGAGAACCTGGGATTCTAATCTTTCCACCTTTTCACCTTTCAATCTTTCCCAATTACTTGGGGTCAAAATGCCATGTTTTCCATGAAGCAACCCCGAATGTCACCAGCTGAGAACCACTTCTCCCTAATTGGAAGTGTCAGGCCGTGCCGGGCCTCAAGCAGAGATCAGACTATGCGCCGGCCCCAATTATGCTCGTGCCTGGCTGGTTTCCTGTGTGGGCAGCTGGGCCCCGAGCCATCCAGGCCACTTCTCCTGGCATTTTGCATTCACAGTGTGGGCCTCTTCGGAAGGTGTCCCCTGAGCAATTGAGGAGTAATTAATCTAAGCGTGGATTTCGAAACAGAGAGTTTCCTCCCCACATTCACTCTACTGTACGGGCCGTTGTGCCATCTCTTGGAGAGAAAAGCTCTGACAGAGGTGATTTCCAAACTCAACAGTCACTGGCTGGTACCGTGGTGTTTTATTTAGGTGGCATTATTCCACATGCAATCGTGACAGAGCCCAAGTCTCAGTGAGACGTTGCCCTGTGTGGCATTCTGCAGACAGTTGTGTCTTCCCACAATTTCCACTGAGAAGTCACATTCAATAACTCTAAAGCAACTCTGGAAATTAAATCCCTGTGATTTCTTACTACATAGGATGTAAGGTACTCTGAACACTTGCAAAAATTTATTAGGAGAAAGTGCATCTGTAAATAGACTGCACTTGCATGCTGTGGTGGGTGCCGGGAATATTTTCATAGCATGCCCACCACTTTCCCAACTTTGCCCCCTCAAAGAGCAGGTGAGGACTTGGGGTTCAGCCCCTTCTGCCTCGCATGGCATCTAAGTGGGCACCTTGCACACGACTGGTGTTCAACACCCATTTGCCATTGCATGCGGCCTGAGCCCCTCTGAGCCATGACCACATTTGAAAGGCAAATCACTGACCTGAGTGAAGCCAGGACATTTTAGGGAGAAGTTGTTCTGTTTTGTTTGAGTGGCCAAAAAGTCTAAATCATTTTCCTTAACCATTACCTCACTTTGGCTGGGAAGAGGGAACCTACTGACCTCTGTTGTTGGCCTCTCTCTCTCTCTCTCTCTTTCTCTCCTTCCCCCTCTCTCTTTCTACATGTTCTATTGTTTCTGTGCTGGTCTCATTTTTTTTCGATCCTTAAAGCTTAGCGCCATGCTTCTAAAATATGGCAGGGCCAAATCTGCTGTTCAAACTCAGTGTTGCTTAAGGAATGGCAGGGGGTCCACATTCCACATGCTGCATTTGCAGGGAAACTGGACATTTTCCAGTGCAATTAGAATCAGGATCCAGTTTCAAGGCCTTGACTCTCCCAAGAACCCTCCAATTTTCCATGCTTTTGGGACAGCCGAGATAATGTCCAGAGGACACTAACCCGGCCGATGAAAGAGCCACTCGGAGGAATTCCTCTGGTGCTGGCCACAGAGCCATATGGCATTTCAAAGGTGAGGCCTGCAAGTGCCGTGTCTGCTGGAGGCTGTGGCAGCCTGGGTGTGCCCAGAACCAGGGCGGGGATCCCAAGAAGTGATGGTCTCATGGTCAAGGTCAAGCTCAGCATCTCAAGGAGAGCAGGGCCACACAGCAGAGAGCCTGAGTGAGAGCTCATTGCTGTCAGCCACGTGGCCTCATCTGCCTAGGGTCCTCTGACCCCAGAACTTGTGGTAAGAGGGGCTTCCAGGTCAGTGACATCGCTGTTCTGGGCAGCAGCAAGGAGTCTGAGGACTGAGTCCCCAGTGGTTGTGTTCAGGGAACAGAGCAGAGAAGTGGGGAACCAACCTGGCCCTGTCTCATGACATCTGCTGCATTTCTCTGACCATGTCGTCTACCTCCCACATAATGGTTCTTCATTTAATTTTCTGTAGCAGGTTTTCCTGCCTTACATGATTGTATAATTTTGAGACAAGGTATTGTTTTTTCTTGTACTGGAGATTGAACACAGGGCTTTTGCATTGAGCTACATCCCCAGTCCTACCCTTTTTTTCCTTTTTAAAGTTTTTATTTTGAGAAAGGATCTCATTAAGTCTCTCTTTTCTCATTATTGTATACTCTGGGCATCTTGAGCATGTTAATAATCAATACTGACCGAATCTGCGAGTCATGAATAAGATCAGATGAGTCGGTTACTCCAAATTCGGTGGATGAGAAATTAAATGTGGGCTTCATCTGAAGTCTGATGTTCAGATTATAATTAAAGAAATTGCTTTCCACGCTACAGAGAGGCATGAGAAGTCTCTTGGGGGCTTTGTAATGAACTGAAGATGCTTTGTATGAGGATTTCCAGTCATTCTCCCTCTCTCTGCTCAGGGGTGAATTGTCAGTTGCCTGTGTCCATTCGTCATCTGTTCCCACGTTCATGCAGCAGTGGGTGCCAGTGTCCTCAGTGTGCTGAGCCCACAGACAGGCCCAGTGTTGCACAGGTCTCCAAGAGACACAGGAGGCAGATGTGGAGTCGTGTGGAGGCCACCAAGTCCCCACAGGGTCTGCTGCTGTGAACCGAAGTGGGGCTGGGGGCAGAGGTCGCTGCTGTGCATCTCCCCGAATCTGATCATGGACTCAGGTGTCCTCCTGGACAGGAGCTCTGAAGGTGAGGGACTGTGTCTTCCTGTGGGCCAGGACGCTCCTGGGCTGTTCTGGAAAGTTCTCAGTTGTGAACACAGGGAGGGCACCGTGCAGGACTTGGGCTTCAAGTCCTCCAGGTTCCACCTTGCGGCCCCCAGCCCAGATCTCAGTCATTCCTGGGAAAAGACAGTATTTATCCTTAATTGCCCTTGACTCTGAGTGTAGAGGGAACAGCTTGGATCCTTTTGTGAGTGCAGCCATGCTGTGTGCCATTAGAAGCCATTTTTGAAGTTTATAAATTTCTGTTAGGTCTGTAGCAGTTCAATGTGGGTAGCAAGGGTGCCCCATCTGCCACCTCACCAGTGATGAGGCCAAATTTGTAATCTAGTTTCTAAAGTCTAATAATCACCAAATGTCCCACCAGACCCCCTCTGCTGAACAGCAGAGAATGCAAATGTCATTCAGAGGGAAAGACGAAGGGTTTCCACATTGCCGTACTAAAGTCAGCTTTTCTCCTCTTCATTCTCAAGAAAGCCCTCGGATATAGCACCCAGTTTACATTTCCCAAGCTCTGGAACCTCCGTCAGACAAACAAGTGTGTGTCTATGGCACGCAGAGCAGAAGCACATGTGTGTGAGCAGAAGCAGGCAAAATCACAGTGGCATACAAGCTGTTCCTCTAGACAGCATAGTGACATTTGTACTGTTCAGGGAACGATGGATCAGAGGATGAATCTGATAGAAATTAAACTGGAGAACAGCTGAGATGCCCTCATCATTGCTGCTTAGTTTATTAATTTACAGACTCTGTGTTTGGAGCAGTTTCCTATACAGAAGACTGAACACACAGCAAACACCTCCCACCCACCCCACTAGCTTCCCTGTTGTCAGGACCCGTGTCAGTGGCTCATTGTCACAGCCCATGGCTCAGAGTCATGGATTATTTTAACGAAAGGTAGTTTATGCACGAGGTCCTTTCTGGTGTGGATTCTATGAGTCTCGGCAGGTACGCGATGTCCCGCAGCCACCAGGACAGTACCACATGGCACAGGCTCACGGCCTCCAGATTCCCTTTCAGTTATCCCTACTCTAATAATGTCACTTACTTCACACTGCTAAGAAGAGTCAGACCTGCGTCATTCTTCTTTCTCAAGAACTTTCAACCTTTCTCCCATGGTAGATCTCTGGAGACAAAGTTCACTCATTTTCATCTGTTTGAGAAAATCTATCTTTCCCCTTCATTTTGGAAGGCTGGTTTCAATGGATGCAGAATTTGTGGTTGGTGGTTTTCCTCTCTCGACATGTTACTGTCTTGCTGCATGTTACTGTCTTGCTACTGTCTTGGTGCACCCTTGCTGTGTGATTTGTTCACAGAAGGCTGCTGCAGTTCTTACCGGAGTTCCTCTCTAGGTTAAGGTGAAATTTTTCTTCTGGGATACTTTCAAGATTTTCTGGAGAGTTGTCTTTCTCATTTTCTTTTCTGTTTCGGAAGCTTCTGCTGACCAACCCTTACATTCCTGGTTCTTTATCAGCCACACCCAGTCCACCATAAAACCTGAGGGACTCTTCACCTCTCCTACCAGCTGCACCCCAGGTTTCCTTCTGGTTCAGCCTCAGGCTCCACTTCCTGCTCATACAACCCATCTGCTCTTGGATTTTGACATTTTTTTTCCATTAACCCAGAGTCATTTTAAATTCTTGGTCTGATAACTCAAAATCTGTGTCTAATTATTAGCATTTGTATACACTAACAATAAAGTATCTAACCAAGAAATTAAGAAAACAATCCTATTTACAATAGACTCAAAATATAAAATAGTGCATTCAACTAAAATTTCTTATACCGAAAATGATAAAACATTGGTTAAGAGAAATTGAAGAAGGCACATAAGCATGGAGAGCTACTCTGTGTTTATGGGTCAGAAGAGTTAATATTGTTAAAATGTCCATACTCTTACATCAAGTGCAGGTTCAGCGAATCCCTATCAAAATCCCAAAGTCATTCCTCACAGAAATAGGAAAAGACAACCCTAAGATTGCTTTGGAACCACATGAAATCCCAGGCAATACTGCCCTCTTGGCCTCAAGGAGCTGAGTGTGCTGGCTCCAGGTGGCTGTGTCCTCCACCCCACAGGCCCCACCTTGCCGGTCGGCTGACACCCAGGCCAGGGTGGGAGCAAGCAGGAGAGGGAGGAGGCTTTGAGTCTGGGAGGGCGCTATCATCCAGGCATTGTTTAGAACCTACTGATAGGGGACTCGGGGAACACAGCTGCTCCAGGGCAACCCCAAGCTGACCCGAGAACCTGGCAGGGCTCCCCATTGCTGACTCCAAAGGCCTCTGTCCCTCTCCATGTCCTTATGGGTCTCCAACAACCAGCTTACCAGCCTTGGCATTTGCCTGTCCAGCTGGCTCCGGAGGCTTCTGCCCTTTTACATGGTGATCACTTGGGTCTGCATCTCCGTGCCTCTAGCATTCAGGGCAGCAGTTTGCCTGTGGTCTCAGGGCCCGATGGACCTAGGGGAGTTGCCGACTCTCGGTTTGTTCAGGTCTTCGTCATGAGGATGAGCTGCCCATGGCCAAGCCCTGCACATGAGGGAAGCCAGGGATGTCCTTTGTCTCTTCTCCTTCAGCCTACGTGTCCTGTGTGCACTTATATCTACTCACCAGCATTAATCAGTGTACATTACAGCTTTTGAAAGAAATATTTTAGGTGCTTTTGTCCATCATAGACTCTTTGCATACATAATTTACTTGTGAGGACAATATAATTTCCTAAATATTTGCATTATCCTAAAGATCATAACCATGTTCAGGTCCATCTACTGAGTTTTTTCTTTTTCCTAAACATTTGTCAATCTTAATATTGCCAAACATATGGAAGCATTTTTAAATACATAGATCAAATTTCTGAGTCTGAAAATAATAAGTAATGTGGGAGGCTGGGTGGACTCGTCTCTGAGCAATTCCTCCCACATTTTTGCAAGACAGACTATCCTTCCAAAAGCACCTCATGATCTCAGAGAAGCACAAAAATGAGCCCCTTCTAAGGAAAAATGGCATTTAGTTTTTATTTCATTAAAAGTAGATGTTGATTAAGAAAACGCTTTATCAAGGGAGCACTATATTCATTCAATGTAAATGTAATTTGTACATCTAAAGTGCTGGGACCCATACAAAGTTGGGCCAATCTGGGGCCTTTGATGAGTTCACAGCAGAGTGGACAGCACCTCCTCCTCCAGCACCTGGAGACCCATGTGTCTGGTTTTCCACAAACCACAAAGAACAGCCTTGCCAATCACAACCACTCTGGAGGAAAACACCCTCCAGTCAGTAGCAAAGGACTCATTCCAGGACTGCAGTTAGAAAGGCAGGAAGCCCAGCAGAGCGGAAGGGCCCTTAGGAGTCCTCTGCCCTCTGCCCAGTCACACACCAAGGAGGCTCTGCTGGAAGCCGCCAATCCCTAGCAGCAGGATGAGGATGAGCCGGGTTCCTGTCTCCCTTCTCAGCCTCCAATTGCAGATGTCTCTAGGGAGCTAGGGCACCCATGGCTTCTCTACCCTCCACACAGTACTTAGTTTCTTCTTGCGCCAACAGAGAAGGAAAAGCCAGGCAGCCCAGCAGGTATGGAGGAGGCAGTGGGGTGAGGGACATTTGGGAAGATTTGTTATTCAGTGCTATCCATCACAGTGTGGACAGCTAGACTGAGCAGCTTTCTGCAGGTTTCAGCCTCTTTGCAAGGGAAGGGCTGAGCAAAGAAGAGCAGTCATGGCAATTTTCAAGAAATAATTCACTGCCGGCGTGCGTGGAAGTGTTAACTTGTGCATGGTGGACACCTCTGTATCCCCAAAAGAGCAGCAAGAGAGAGGTGCTTTTATTCTGCCTGTCCTTTTGATAAGTTAAAGTTTTCTTAGCAGGGATGTGGCTGTGACTTAGGGAGACTGACACCCAGGCCTGCCTGTCTTCCCAAAACTGCTGGTCTCACTCCAAACTTGGTTTTACAAAATGCTAATTTCTTCTCTTTGTGCATGACGTATCAGTCGACTCCAGAAAAGTTTTAAGACATGGAAAAGATTAACATAAAGCGGTGAGTTAGGTGTTAGGCTTTTACACCATGCTGACTAGTTTAGCATTTAGCTTATAAGAAGGGCATAGTGAAATTTCTAGTTATTCGAAGCTTAACGATTTCACAGACAATTTTTCTCAGTTTCCCTTTGCTATTTCTTCCAGCTGGCTCCTGGTGGTGGGTGACATCACGATGATTAGGAGACGATGAGACCCTCATGTTTGGGCATGGCGCGTGCCGGGCACGGGGATCTAAATGAGGCCAGACCAACTGGGACTTCCTGCGTCAGTCGAGCTGTTTAGGTTGTTTTGTTTCTGCTCCGCCTCCTTAATCAAGTTAATGCTGTGGGTATTTTGGTTCTGCCAGCATGTGGCTGTGAATAGACACAGTCTTCCAGTTCTCAAAGATTTTTGTGTTTCTTTGTGAAAGTCTACGTGACGGCTCCTAAGCACATTTGAAAGGAATAATTCGATTTGCTGGGGATAGAACCATCCACTCAGCTGCTTCCTGCTGAGAAATCTCACCCTACACAGCCAGATACCCAGGCACACGATGTTTTTTTATGAATCAGGCATTTCTGACAAGTGAAGGCTAGAATGTAACTTTTTACATCATTTTTGTTTGTTTGTTTTTAGAAAAACTACTGTTTACATCAAAGTCGGGCACTTTTGAGTCCTGTCCTGTCCCGGGTTCAGCCGGCCCGCTCTGCCCACTGGGGTCTCTGAGGCTTTTCAGCTGCCTGCTGTGGGAAGGCCCTGTGTCCCCTTTGCTGCTCACTCACACAGAGCCCTGCAGAATTTGCTGGCCGCAGCGTAAGCCAGTCCTCAGCTGCATGGTGAGCACCACGTCACAGTTCTCCAAAGGGCCACCCTCAAGAAAGTAGTCAACTGCGCTTTGAGACGCTGATGTTGACCCCAGGTTGTGCACAGGGGACCCATGGGGCACACCCCTCCCAGGACGTCCTTGGCTGCTCTTCGGTTGCCAGCCAAAAGGGGGTCTATTTGTCTTTTTCGGTTAGTTTTGCTAGCTGCTCTGCATGTATAAATAAAACAAAAAATCTCCGTCTGTTAGTTAACATTTAAAAATACACAGAAATAGCAGGGTAGAGTTTCACTAAAATAGGATAGTGAATTTTGGGTTTTATGACTAAAGAGCCATCCATGCCCGTCTCAGCCCCTCTGAAGAGGCACGGGAAGCCCCCAAGAACCCCAAGTCACCCCGCCTCAGGGCAAGACGCTTCTCCAGTTGGCCTCCCTCCTCCAGGTCCTTCCTCCGGGCCCTCCAGGATGAGGAAATTGCAGAGCCCAGAGCATTCCTCCCTTGGCAAGGACCATGTTCTGGGACTGAGGCTCCCAGGGAAGGAAGGGGCCGAAAATCCACTGCAACCCAGCCCAGCCCCTGCCCATGTTCAGGATTGGCCGTGTGCGGCTGCTCTTCCCTGGGCCAGAGAAGCAGCAGGTTAAGGTCACAGCGTGATGAGTATGGGTGAAAGCCAAGGGTGGCGAGGGTTATGGGGTGCAGCCATATCCACACAGGACCTGAGGCCAACCTCCCTATCCCATCCCAGGGCTGCTATTTCCCCGCAGCTGAGGTTGACCTGAAGCGGAGAGAGCCCAAGAGACATGGCTGGGTCATGAGCTGGAGTTCGAGAGGCTCTGCACATCTCTGCAGGGTGGCAGAGCTGTGGGAGCCAGGTCTGTCCCCAAGGGCCACCATCAGGCTGCACCTGCAGGGCACTTGAAACCAAAGAGGGGCTCTGCGACTTGGCCAGGGAGGAGGAGAGAGCTTTGGGAAACTGCTCTGGTCCTGAGGACATGGTGAGGGGACAGGGAGGAGGAGAAGAGCTTCCCTTACTGGCAAATCTGAGCGCTAAGGCTTAGGTCTGGGCGTCCTCCAAAGTCTCCAGCACTCAAAGTCAAGGTGAAGGGTAACTGGGTCATGGGATGCTGAGTTAGATGTGCTGTTAAGAGATAGGGTGCAGTGGGAAGAGCTGCTCACTGGGGAGTGACCGGGAAGGGTTCTTTCCCTCCCCAGCACCTCCTGGCCATGGTGCTGTGAGCAGCTGTCCTCCGCCCAGGCCCTTCCACTGTGCTGCCAACCACAGAAGGATGGAAACTTCTAAAATCATGAGCCAAAATAAGCCTCTTCTCCTTTGAGTTGCATGCATTGGGCATTTTGTGACGAAGACACTGAGCTAGTTGGCATATAGGCACAGAAGATCCATGCGGACTCACGGTGTTGGAGATTCAAGCCTGTGATAGGCCTCATCATCTTAAGCCTCTGAGGGAGCACCTGGGGGCTGAGCATGCTGTCCACCTCGTGGCTGGGATGTGGGAAATGAGGAGGAGGAGATAGGCCTTTGAGGGCCCAGGACCAAAGGCCTCCACTGGGCCCCTGCCATCCTGGAGGTGGCCCTTGGGGTTGTGCTGGGCCCAAGACAGTAAGGGCTCAGGACACCAAAGTTACCAGGCCTGGGGTTGTGGCCCCATGAGGGGTCTGTGTGCGTGGACACCACTTACACTTGTAAGTTGGTGGTGCCAGGGGATGGGCTGGTGTGGAGTGGGCATGTGGCAGACATACAGACCCGGGATGGGCTACTGAGGTGCAGGTCACTGTCCCAGTGGCCACGGAGGACACACTGAAGACAGAGCCTCAGGGAGCACAAGGCTGGCCTTCTCTGGAGCCCAGAAGGTCTCAGCACACTGCCAGGAGGGTGCTGCCCTATGTATCCTGCACCACCCCTTGGAGCACCACCATGGGAAGGATTTTCTCAACAGAGAGAGCCAGAGCTCTGTTCCTGCCTGAGGCCATGTGGGAGTCTAACAGCAGCAGAGCACATGGCCAAAGTCCACATCACTGTCCATGTTATCTTTCCATCACAGGGCCTATGTTCCCAAGAGGAATCCGGTGGAATCCCCAGGTGGATCTCTGCACCATAAGCCAGGTTGCAGAGTTTGTGGACTCCTGAGAGCTCCAAGTGTCATCTTGAATGAAATACGTGTGGCTTAGGGGCTGCCAGGCTCAGGCTGGGGAGGTGCACCTGGCTCCCTGGGGCTGGCTCTGCCCCTTGGTCAGGACCCCACCACTGCCAAGGCTCAGGTCATGTCCTGGGTGAACTGGCCCAGGCGCTTGCTGGGAGGAATGGCCTCCCCGTGACCCTGCAGAATGGCCTGCAGGTACACACAGAGCTGGAGCCACTGCCAACACACCCAGGCCAGGATCCTGCAGAACAAACACACCTCTGTCTCCTGGTCTGGGAAGGAAACCAACACAGGCCCGGGGCCTCCTTTGCCTCTGCTCCAGGAGTCTTGCCAGGAGGACTGAGGTGCCATGACTCAAGGGAACAACTCAGTTTCTTAGTGTTGTTAGGTGGAGGGTGTGACTGGCTCTGCAGGTCTGCAGAATTCTGGTCCTTCGAGGGACAGCCAGCCACTGGATTTCTGCTCTGAGCAGATGTTTCTTGGTACGCATTACATCACACAGTGCCTTAGGGACAGATTCTAGATCCTACATGTGACACACAGCCAGATTCTCCTGCGCATCTGCTGGGATTCATCCCTTAATGTCCTGATTTATTGTCCTCAGCTGTGTCACATGGCAGCACGGCGACAGGATGAGGCAGAACGTCCAAGACAGGTACAGTCGGGACACTCACAGAAAATCCTGCAGGCCTGTAGAGATGCAGGTGAAAGGCAGTCGTTCAAGTTCAATGCGCCTCAAGCCCCAGACTTGGCCCCAGACAACACCCTGGCCACACTGCAGCGGAAGCTGAGGACCGATGCCTGGGCCCTGTGTCGAGAGAGAGTGGCCCTACAGTAGAGATTTCTGCTCAAGACTTTCACAGGGAAATGGACCCAGGACAGCAAACATGGCTCCAAGTCCAACACAGCCTGACCTGCTCTGACAGTGACCTTGGCGCTCAGACATTGGGGGAGAAATGCTTAGGAGGGTCATGCATGGGTGACCATGGCATGAGGCAGAGGAGCCACCAAGCTAGTCTGTGCCATTCCATATCCACAACAGAGATGATGGAAACATCCAGCCATGTGCCGTGGAACATTACACAACAGTCACAAAGGAATGGTCTCTGTAAGTGTGCCTGGTTGCTAAGTCTCAACTCTAGCAATTAGCTGGCCATAACAAGTTGAAAAGAAAATGAGTGCTATCTATGTCAACTTCTTGTCATAAGTGTAGTCCAAACACATCCACTTCAAAACACAGTGATTATCTGTGGGGAAGAAACATTAGACATGCAATCAGCAGAGGTCATGTGAACGTAAGTGTAGCTTTGTTTTCTTTTCTCAGAAAATAAAGCCAGAAGAAAATGTTAAGATGTTTTCACATTTCCTCATGTTTTCCAAGTTGAGAGCATGTGAATATAAAATTGTTCTGGATGGAAAGCCTCGGGCCAACGGGCACAGGCACACAGATTAGTGTCCCCAAGTCTTCCTGGTGAAGCCACCCCAGAGCTCTGGGGCTGCTGCAGTGGCCAGGATGAGAGATCAGAAGGGGGTGAGAGCAACAGGCAGGAGGGGGAGCTGGAATCGGGGCATAGCCATGCGGCCCAGCAGGGCCCAGAGCTCAAGAGGCAGCAGCTGGGGGCCTCCTGCCATTGGCCGGGGGGCGGGGGGTGGGGGCGGACAGGGACACCGACCACACAGCAGAACCCTACTTGGGCCAGCGCAGTCATGGCAGTGGTTCTGGTCCTAGCAGACAGCCCACCCCCAGCAGAAGGGTGCACCTCACTGCTGGTGTGGCCTGGGTGTGAGCTGACCCTTCCAGTGATGTGGGGGACCTGGAGCACCAGGCTGGCGAAGGGCTGTGTGGCACACACTGGGTCCCAGGAGAGCACTGGGCCAGAGTCCAGTTCTGAGAGGACCTCACCATCTGGCAGGCGGGGTCAGGAAGAGTCCACTGAGGGTTCCCGAATCCCTGTGTTTATCTCGGCTCTTCCAGAGCCTGCACCTTCACTGATTTTTACCCAAATATCATGACTAAAAGGACATAGCAATTATGATAAAACAGGAGAGAGACTGGGCCAGGGAGTTAGCTCAGTGGTTCCGCTGCCTGCCTCGCAAGCGCAAGGTCCTGAGTTCGATCTCTGGTACCAAAAAAAAAAAAAAA
>NW_004624846.1:1864515-1944061 GCF_000247695.1 Heterocephalus glaber
AGAATATATAACATATGGTGAATATAGGGTAGCCATATCACCAAGCAATTCCACTTCTAGGTACTTGGTCAAGAAAGTGGAAAACATGTGCCCGTAAAAATATACAAGTTTTACTCAATATATCCAAAAGGTGAAGATAAGCCACATGCTTATCAAACAATGAAGGGACAAATAGAATGTGTTATACCCACAAGATGGAATATTATTCTGCAATAAAGAAGAATGCAGTACTTCAGCCTCTACATGCTTGAAACTTCTACACGTTGTATAAGTGAAAGAAGCCAGTCACCAAAGATTGTGCTGTTGCAGAGTCACAACATTGCACCCTTCTATCTGCAGAACAGGACAATCTACAAAGTGCCTCCGAGGGGTTGGCGAGGAGTGAGGCGAGGGGCAGGTGGTGGTGAGAGTTGCACAATTCTGCTAACACACTGAAGATAAGCCACATGCTTATCAAACAAAAAGCTGAGGAAATGAACTCTGCATTTTAAGAGATGGGGCATATGGATTGAAAATTATACCTCCATTAAACCATCACTAAAACAAGAGGGAAAATGGTACTTAAAGATGTGAAAGGTTTTCAACCTCATCCTCATTCACAAATTAAGAAATGATAGTCATTTCTCACTGAATCACCGTGGCCAAGAATGAATGGGCCGGCTGAGCCTGGGACCCAAGACAGCGCCGAGTCAGAGGTGGGAGGATCTAGCAAGCCTCTGGGGGAGAACCCACCACAGCCCCACACAGGACCCGGAGTCCGCAGTGCCCTCAGAGCGGTGCCACGTCACCTGCTTACGGGCCGGCGGACGGCTGCAGGTTTGAGATGCGATTGTATGCATTTGCCCTTTTCTGGCAGCACGTTCTTACTCTGTCTCATGTCTTTGCTGTGTGGGTTATAGTATCTCCTCTTAATTTGTTGTTTCCTTTCCGTGTTGCTCATTGTTCTTCAGCAATGCCTAGGCTTTTAGCTTGCGTGAAAATCCTTAATTTTTTCCTTGCAGCTTGTGGAAAGGATAAGATTATATATATATATTCAAATATTTAATTCTACTGTTTATTTACCTTTTACCATAAGTGAGTTGTGTATTATGTGTCTGAGGGTCTGAGAATTTTGAAAATAAAGTTAGTATTCACATTATTGGTTATTTAAGAATCCACCTTTTCCTACTAACCTGAAGCAACGCTGTTACCGTATACCACGTGAATCTAATTTAGGGAACCAACTCGGTGACTGTCTTCTTAAAAGTAAGGTGATTAATGGTTTATTCGTCTCCAGGTTCTCACTTGTGTTTGTTTCCCATAGGACTACCTTGTCCCTGTCTCTCCACCCTCGTGCTAAGTCGCCTTGACATTTCTGATTTTAGCACCAATAATGAGTTATTTTGACACCGTATCTTCAGCCGCCCATCCCAGTCCATTTGACCATGTTGAACTCTGCTTTTCTTGGGCAGGGACACTTGGTGGCCAAGAGCCATTTGTTGGGATGGCTGTCTCTCCACCTGGAAGGTGAGGGTATGCTGTATCTCAAGGCCATGGTCACCTGCAGGCCCCTTGCTCTGCTTGCCCTGTTTTCCTCACGTTACATGTAAAAGTCATCTTCCTCAAAGCTTCCCCACCCTCCCACTCGAGCTACGCAGCTGGTACCTCCCGGGTCCAGTTAGTCTTCAACCCAGCGTTTATCTGTGAGCTGCTGGTGCTGTCTGCTCCCCCAGGATCTGGGTGCATGGAACTAGAGTCACCATAGGCCCAGGTGCTGCCGTTAAGACATGCTGATGGGCTTTTGAGAGAGGCTTTTCCCTCTACTTATTTTCCAGGGCACAACAGCCTTCTTTATAATGAACAATTATTTTCAAGCAGGTTTTTTTTCTATCGTAGAAAAATGATTACTGTGAATGAATGCAATATTCCTAATTGGAGGAAGCAACAGGAAATGAAATGCTCGAACACAGCAAGAAGAGGTCAAGAGTTGGGTCCAACTCTGGCTTGGTGGGGGCCTTGCATTCCTGTTTCCTGCTCAGTCACTGAGCTGAGGGTAACCAGGCAGTTCCCTTGGAGCTCATTCTGCAGACCTGCATGCAGCTGCACACTGACTGCCGAGAGGGTTTGCTCCCTTTTCTGTCCCGACAACCACACAGCACTGCAGGCTGGGAGGACAACGGCTGCGAGTTCTGCACCGCTCAGCTTTCCATGGGGATCCCTGGAGAAACTGCGTCCCCAGGGGCCCTTCTGCTCCCAGCAGAGTGAGAGGTGCAGGTACCATAAACACAGCGGTGCGCTTCGTATGTTAGTGACCATGGGTGGAATATGGAGGAAATGCCCTGAGGTGTGGCTCCGCAGACTTCCGAGCTGGTGTTCACATGGCACCAGGCAGGGTCCTGGTCCCAGCATGCGCAGCACTTTCCCTCCCTGAAAAGCCAGAGTTTGCCAAGAGCAACTGAGATCCGCGTCCCTTGTTCAGTGTGGGGGAGCCACCTTCCTCCCCCAGTCTGAGACCTGCAAAATGCCCAGGGCAGGCCAGCAGGTATGGGTGCCACAGCGTCACCTGCAGAAGCCTGCACCTCTCTTGGCAGGCTTTCCGTCTCCAAAAACTAACACTGTGCTTATTTTGGAAAGAAAGCCATCGCCCTCAAGTTCAACCCGGACAGACCTCACAGGGTATTTCCTAAACCCCTGGGGCCTGGAGAGCCACCTTGGGTCTCTGAGCACACCAGTCTCACCCTGAGCTGTGTGCATCCTGGGGTGCATGCGGTGCTGGACAGAGTCGCCTCTCAAGCTTCTGGGGAGGAGCCCTACCCGCACTCACAGGGCTCACCCAGATTTCTCTCCCAGGGTGCTGCGCCCTATCACTGACATCACACTGGGCTCCCAGAGGGTGTTAGAGGCGGTTTCTATTGAAAATATACACGCATCTGCTATGCATCCAACATTTTAACATCTACGCCGCCCGTGGAGGTGGTGTGAGTAACTGTGTGTTGACTGAAATAAGTAAAAAGGGTCCTGGCTAGCTGTGGACTGTACACTGCCTCGTATGCATGCATAAGCACACATCAACCTACATTGGTGAAGAGAGGGGTAGAGGATGAACAGGCCTTGGCGAGGGCCGCACAGCGGAGGTGGAGACAGACACAAGGACGCCCTCGGCCACTGCCCTGCCCGACTCTGGCAGGCAGCGTATGAAGAAGACTCCTGGGCTGCATAAAAGTTACTCCAGGCCCTGCTGCTGTGCTCCGATTCATCACACAGCATCTGCAGCCCCTGCCTGGCACCTGGTGGGAACCGCGTGTCAGGAGACCACTTTATCCTCTGCCTGGCTCTGCTCCTTGGAGGATGCCTAGGATTTGTCTTAATGTCTTTTTTTTTTTTGGTGGTACTGGGGACTGAACTCAGGGCCTTCACTGAGCTACATCCTCAACCTTTAATTTTTTTTATTTAAAAAAAAAATTTGAGACAGACTCTTGCTATGTCAATAAGTTGCCCAGGCTGGGCTTGAACTTGCTACCCTCCTGCCTCAACCTCCCAGAGTCCTGGGATTACAGGTGTACACCACCATGCCCAACTTCTTTCCAAAGAATTTTGAAACATGGAGTTGAAAAATCACATTTAAGTTTACAAGAGACGAACAAAAGATAACAACACTGACTTTAAGAGACTGAACTGGATTAAGATGGTTCACACACACAGTGCTGCTTGGGTGAAATACTCTAAACATTCCACTTCCACATTTCATTTCTGTTTAACTCTGCACAGACAAAATATTATTTTGTAATTCTGTGGAATCATCAAGGAAAATATTTTCTTGATTTAAAGGTCTTTTCATTCAGCATAACGCAAAGCCTTGGAGGCAAACCTTGCAGGAGACACGACCTCTTAATGGAGTGTGTGCTGTCTTCTCCCTCCTCAAATTGCCCGTTGCCAGCTGCAGTTTCCAGCAGACTTAGAGACAATGAATTATTTATACAGGTGGCTGCTGAAAATGAAACACCCTTCAGAACCGAAACAAAAGACTGTAAATCTGAAGAGGATGGGGCATCCCCCTGCTCAAATACCCACTCCTTCCCAGCCCTGGCTTTTCAAACTGTTAGTCCTACTGCTGCTTCCATGGCAGGGCTTCCCAGCTGGCTGTGTAAGTCCAACAGACTCAGAAATGCTCTGCGCTCACCAGCGCATAGCAGGACATGGGGGTAAAAGGAGCAGACACACACAACTAGAAATCACCGCATTGTTTTAATTTAAGTAATTGGAGTTAACTTCCGCATTCATTTTACTGTATGGGTTGCTTTTTGGAAAGTGCGCTTCTGAAACTAAAAATGAATCCATCTACCAGTGGGGCTGTGTGTTTTGGGAGGAAGGTTGCAATTTCTTGTGACATAAGGCTCCAGTTCTACCAAATTTCCCCTTGGGCACCCAAGCCCCTGCTTGGTGTCTGCCCAGCTTGTCTAATGGGAGCTTTAAACCTGCTTGTTTAAAGGGGAACTTTAGGGGCCCAGTGACCCTCTGGGTGATGGTAACCCCTTCTCTCAGCAATAGTTTATATTTTTCATTCTTACACCCCAGACCCAGTCCCTGAGGAAATCCTACCGGCTGTACTTTAGTAGTCTGCTCAGAACTTGATTCTCGTGCTCACTGAAGCTAGCTTGGTCCAGGCCACAAGGACGCTCACTGGGCACAGCAGGTGCCTCACCTGCAGCCGTCTGCCTTTGCCTCTTTGCAATGCTGAGGCCAAGGACTGTGCCAAGATGTGTCAGAGCTGTCATCCCACTGTCACCTGCTGGGTCCAGCTCTCTCCAGGCCATGTGGCCATGTCCTCTAGCACCCAGGGCCCCTGGGGCCACCATGCTGGATTCTGCATCCTCCAACCTCCTCCAGCTCATCCCCTTCAGCCAGCAACGTCTGGCCTGTGACCAGGGAGGACACCACACCAGCGCTGAGCCCTCGCTGTCCCTGTCACCCACAACACCCGTTCCCAGGCAGCACTGGCCAGCGCTTTGGCTGGGGGTCACCAGCTGGACCGCAGGACAGCAACCTCTCTCTCTCCTTTCGCAGCCTGAAAACACAGACAGAAACAAGGACTCCAGCACCCCTCAGCCCACGCTACCCCTTATAACGGGCTTGTCAAGCGTATTTGTTGGCTGTTCCCCCTCCACCTAAAGAACCTCGCTCCAAGGGGACACGTGAGCTGGCTGGTTTTGTTCCAGGGTGAATCTTAGAGAGCTGGCAGACAGTGCTCAATAAATATTAATTGAATGAATAAAAGAATTCCCACCGTAAACAAGTAACATCCAATTCCAAACTTCATATAACTCTGGCAAATGAAAAAGCCGTTATCAACAACCCCTCCCCTGCCCTGGTCTCCAGCAGCTGCCACTGAGAGTTAAAGACCTTTGCACGATGATGTGGGCTGATGTGAGAGATAAGATATACGTTTAAAAGCAGCAACTGCTCAGCTTGCCACATGCACATTATATATCTTAAGGCCAATTTGCAATAAAACCTGACCTTCTCCTCTCACCCTCCCCCAGCCAGACCAGCTGTTCTGCTCCACAGAAAGAAAAACCTATTTAGTGTTGGTCTAATTGGACCTGATCGGGGGCCATTTGGCTGCCAAAATAAGACGCATTCCTAAAGGGAAGCTGTGCACGGATGTCGATCACCAAGTGTGGGACCATGCCTGGCCCTCACGCTTATGGATCCCTAAGCCTGGTGGAGTCCAGTCTCCACACCCAGAGGCGAAGCATTCCCACGAAGGGCCAGGGTGTAAGAATGAAATTATCTGTCACATCAGTCTTGCTGCACACACTTAATCTGCACAAATGTTTCTGATTTCACCCGGACGGTTGGGCGTAATTCGCTTTTCAGTTGAGAAAGCCCCCCTGTCCTATCACAGGCCGAGCTGTCTAACTCTCACGCCTGGACTGGCAACAGCAGCCCACAGGGGCCTCTTGGAGGGCTTTGCCTGGGAGCTGAGTAGCATCAAAAAAGAGCACATGTGGGATGCGAGTCTGTATCTGCGATTACATGTCCCAGCTTACCAGCCAGCTGTGACCTTGGCTTAGAGTGAGTTTCTTTTGTGTTCTGTTTGCTCATTTGTCCCAGGTCTGGTGAGGGGTGGACCCTTCTCCTCACTCCTGTCTGAGTCTGAGTGCCCCATCATAGCTGGAGCGGGCCGTGGGGACACTCCCTGCTGGGCACACTCTGCCTTCTAGTCTCAATCCTATGGTGGACAGAGACTGTCCTTACCTGGGTCTGACAGGGAGGCCAGCTTCCCCTCTGATTTGCGTGCCACTGAGGGAAGGAGATGAAACCTGGACCCAAGCATGGGCCTCTCCTTCCAGGAGGTCCAGCAAGCATGGATGTCACTTAGCCTGAACCTGGAATGAACTTTCTCATTTGAAAGCTTACAGCAATAACGATAGGAGACCCAGGATGTTTCTTTAAATGTGCCATTTGTCTGGAGGTGCATGTTCCATTCGAGCAAAGATGACTAGACAACCACATGGAAACATTTTCCCTGTTCTTCCCTGATTCATTACCATGGCCTTTTCTACTTGGTTTTCATATTTACATGTTTGAGTCCAAAAATCTTTGGGTTTGCTACTTGGAGAATATGAGTAAGGAATATGATGTGCTTTTAAGATAATTAATTGTGAAGCAACAATCCAGAAACTGCAAGGAAAGAATCACAAAATTTAATGTGTATTGAAAATTGATGGTTATAAAAATTCCTCTTTTTTCCATAAGGGACTTTTGAAAAATTAAACAATTCATGACTCAAACATGATTGCCAGGTAGCCTAAGTCAAAGGCAGCAGAGGCTTTGTGGTTTGGGGCCTCTGGGTCAGGGCCTCATTTTAATAAGAGTCAAAAAATTCCCTTTGAGTTGTACAAAATCTCAGGCAACAGGAAATAATAAATGAGACAGGGAATACTGACAGGAGAGAAAAACAACAGAGTTATTCTGAGATTTAGAGGAAATGAAATGACATAGGTTGCATTTAGAAATAAAATTTAAAGTCAGTAGAGAATAAACCGGAATAATCTAGTCTTAGATCCTTGTGTGTTTTCTAACTGTCTGTTCTACCGCTAAGAGTGTGATGCAGTCTTGCCAGGATTTTGTGGAGCATGGCCGAACAGAGAATCCAACAGAACAGGTCTGTGTTCTCAGGTCTTTCATATATTCCATCAACACTGAACTTTTGCACCTGTAATTTTGAAAAGCTTTGCAGACAAGGAAAATGTAGCAGATAAAAAGCCTACAGCTTAGACTCAGAATTTTTAAAAATGGGTCTAATATTTTATTATACTGCATGTATATCTGATGCTTCTTCATAGATTATAATTTAGAATTTATAAAACAAAGATTGAAAGGAAAATACTCAACATAAAGTTTAACTTCTTCTCTCTTCCTACAAATGTGTATTGATAGGGCAGGGCAACTCCAGAACCCAGTGAGGGGAAGCAGGAAGGAGGATCTCTTCCCATGAATCTTGGGGTCCCCTTCCTTATGAAACCTTGGGGGCTTCCTTCTCCATGTAATCTTGGGATCCTCCTACCCTCAAAATTTTGGTCATTTCCTTCCCCATAAATCTCAGGGGCCTTCTCCATTTACTCCTTCAGAAACCGAGACTGAAACAGCTGTGGTCTTGAACTCTGTCCCTCATCTCAATTCTGTTCAATCCTTATGATTTGGCAGTGGACCTCAAAACTCAAAATCTTATAATATTTGATCATTTTAATAGTAATTTCCCAATTTTCCTGAGGTATTTTTCATTTTCAAATTATTCTGCCCCCATATTGATTTTTTAATTCTTAAACCTAGTTTTTTGAAACCTCTTTTGCAATCTGCTATTGGTTCCTTGTAGGTAAGCATTCTGAATGCTAAAACATAATGCATTTGTAACACTAAGTGTTATATCACTGCAAGCTGAAACACTAAGATCTGTCACTCTTAAGGGCTGAGAGCCACTGGCACTTAAAGCCCCATATGGCTAACATCACAGGAGCTACACTTTGCCAGTTCATGATTTCTATGCAAACTGGGCTAAAGAACCCTCGATGGATGACAAGTAGAGCTGTAAAATGACATCTTCTTTCCCTCATAACTTAAATAAATCATCTTGCTGCCTTATAGTCTCTACCACTGATAAGAATTCATTTCCTCATAAATAACCTGTCTTTAGTCTCCAGTTAGTCTTGCATATTCTGAAAATTTCCTGCAAGCTTCTTAGGTACAGACTTGACTTTGTGTAATCCTACTTAGTACTTAGCCTTTAGTCATGCCTTATTTCATGCTGGAGAGTTTGCAACCCTTGTCTGTCCTGTCTGTAATGTCTTTCTGCATTCTTCCTTGATGTACGGAAACCATTTCCATAGCCTCAACATCTCAACTTCTCTTTCATATTCCACAAATCGGTCTCTGCACCACAATCTGATTAATCTCCTTGTAGCTTTCTTAAGAAAATTATTAATTTTCTCATAAGTTGTATCTAGAATAAAGTTTATATTTTTCATTTAGATTTTGTATAAGTGAATATGTATTTTCTAAATTTATTTAAAAACATTTGTTTCCATAGTCACTTATGTATGCCATGAGAAGGCCATTCTTTTAAGTATCTTTTAATACATCTTTGTACTAATTTTTAAGTCTTTTTCAGGAATTTATAGAACTGTTCATTCCTTACTTCATATGATATCTCTCTCAGTGTCTTCCTTCCCTCTAATCTTTGTCATCTGACATTACAAGCTTACTATGACCTCATTCTTGGTGGTTCCTATGATTGGTCATGATTTCACAGAAGTGTAAGCACGTGTATTTTGTATTTGCTTGTTCTGTAGCCCTGTGGACTGCCCCAGCTCTCTTCTGGCTTTGAGATTTTGGCTTTTGATCTAAGACTCATATGATAGAGAGAATTGGGATTCTACTTCAATATATGTTGCAGGTGTAACATTCTGAATGCTCATTTCTCACTGGATAGCCACAGTTTCCTCTCATGTAGATGCTCTGCCGTGACTCCCTCCTTGTACCCTGTTCTCTGATGGAAACTGTTTCAACTCAGTGTGGGTTTGAAGCCTGGATCTCTCCAGGCCAAATAGAACCCTGGCCCAGCCCTCATTATTCCAACTTAGATCTGGTTTCAGCAGTCCCACATTTGTCTGAGTTTCCTCTTCCTTTCTGAATTCTGCAAGTCCATCTCTCTTTCTCCTTTGCTTTCCATATGGCTATATGTATCCCATTACGTTTTGTTATTTCCCTCAGAATACTTACAGTTTGAATTGAAGAGAGACAGATTTTTCAGTCTTAGCCCAGCTGACATACTGATTCATGACAGTGCAGTTACAAATATATCTAACTACAAAATGATTAAAAATAGGCCTAACTGTGAACACAGAATGAAGCTTTCTCTCACTATAGAATTTGCATTTCCTCAATGACCGAGGATGCTGTACAAGTTTTCATGTACTGACAGGTCATTGTGTCTCTTCTTCTGGAAGGTAACTGTGTAAGTAGGGGTTGTTCATTTTTATAATTGATTTGTAAGAATCCCTTATATATTATGGATACATGTATTATGTGAGCTATATTATTGTTAATATTTTCTCCCAGACTACAGTTTGCCTTGCCCTAATGAGTAATAACATTAAAAAATTTTAATGAATTTGTTCATCACCTGTATATACTCTTTTTTGAAGTATCTGAAGTCATTAGTCCTTTTTTTAAAGTATGTGCCTCTTTTATTGAAGCACAGAAGTAATTTACATAGTCTGAATGAGTTCTTTGTCAAATGTATGTACAAATATTTTTCCATCCTTTGTCTTCCCTATTAAATTTTCTAAAGTGCTTTAATTAGCATAAATTTTAAAAATAATGAGACTCTATTAGTTATAAATTTCATTTGAAACCTTATTTAGATTAGCATCCCACATATTTTGAGATTGTGTTTCCATTATTTTTAAGTTAGAAAACTTTTTAATTTCCTATGCTTTCTCCTTTGATCCCTGAGTTATTTGTAATTCTAATGTTTCATTTCAATGTATTTTGGGTAACTTGTCATTAATGACTTTTAATTTCGCTTTGTTCTGAAGTGAGAGCATAGGGTCTGAATTCCATCCCTTGACATTTGCTGGGACTTGTTTGATGGGCAGCTCAGTCTGTTGTGAATGATTCATATGGAAGCAAAAAGGAATGTGCTTTCTGCATTTGTTGAATGAAAATGTTAATTAAGTCAAATTGGTTGATGGTATTCAAGTTTCCTGTATCCTTCCTGATTTCTTTGTCTAATTTTTCCACTAATTACTGAGATATGAGTGTTACAATCTTCAAATTATGGATTTGTATTCTTACCCCTTTTTATTTGACCAGTTTTTGCTTTGTATATTTTGTAATTTTTATTAGATGAACACAGAATCGTGATTATTATTTTCTCTGAAAAAATTGACTCATTATTATGAAAAGTTCTCTTCATCTCTCATGACACTTGCTTTTCTGACAGTTGCCAAATCTGCTATTAATACACCTGCTAAACTTCTTGGTAATTGGTATTTTTGAACTATAAATTTATCTGCTTTTATTTTGAAGCAGTCTGTACCTTTGTATTAAAAATCGGCATCTTTTTAAAAGCTTGCATTTGAAGCTTTCTTTTTTAATCCAATTTGATAGTCTATTTTAAAATACCGGCATTTAGTTTATATAATTTAATTACTGATATGGTTGGGTCGAAGTCTGCCATGCAGATATTTGTTTTCCATTTCTCCCATCTGGTCTTTTTCCTCAGTTCCTCTTTCTCTGTCTTCTTTTGGATTGTTTTACTTTTCTTTGTTTGTTTTATGGGTTTCCTTTTGTATTTGTTTCAGCATTTATTTTGTCCTTTCTATATTCTTTTTAAAACAATGACAAATTTTATTTATTTTTATCTTTAATGGATCCTCTAGAAATTATAGCATGGATACTTAAATTATCATATTAAATGACTATCATAACACTTGGCATGTAATATGAAAACCTTACTGAGAGCTCATCATTTTGTTATTATTGTCATAGATTCTATTTCTGCATATGCTTCCTTCCCAGGGGATATTGTTTATTTTCATTTTAAACATTCAGTTGCCTCATAAATTTTTTTTAAAACAACAGCAAGCCCTTGCCCATATTTAATATTTTTGTTACTTCTTTAATCTTTTC
This sequence comes from Heterocephalus glaber, assembly GCF_000247695.1. Next base: position 1,875,691 of record NW_004624846.1, read on the forward strand.
TGTACATCTGAATTTCTAATTTTCATCATTTTCCTTCATCCCGAAGAGCTTGCTCTGGCACTTACTGTGGTTTGAGTCTGAGGGAAGTGCAGCCTGCAGGGTCTGTCTGACTGGCAGAGCCCTTTCCCACCTTCACTCCAGGGCCTGTGGTTGCTGCACAGACACTGCTCCCCTTGCTCTCTGGTGGGCTCAGCCGAGAGGGACAGAGGGGACAGCAGACACTGCCTGGTGGCTTCCTCCCACAGCATCTGGAGCTGGGTGCCCTCTGCATGTGCAACTTTCCCCATAGGCCTCTGGGTTCCAAAAGTTGACACTGACCCTCCTGTCTATAGTGATAATGGGGTGCTGTGTGGGGCTCTTCTTCAGCTGTGCCCTGGTTTCTAAAACCTGAACTGTCCAGCTGAGAACAGCTTCCATCTCCTGCAGAGAGGCTGGAAAAGAAGGAGGACCCAGTGATCTGCAAGGAAAGCAAACAGGGTGGACCCCATCCCTGTCAGGGTAGTTCAGATAAGAAGGTTTTTTATGGGTTTAAATCTAAAATGTACCCCAAGAGGCTCGTGCATTTTTATGATTTTCAGAGATGTGAATTGTGGAAGGTGATGGATCATGGGCCACTGTCCTCACCAGTGGCTCCATCCATGGGTGAGTTCAGGGCTGACTGTGCTGTAGGAGGTGGGGCCTGACTAGAGGAGGTCACTGGGATATGACCTGGGAGGGTGCATTCTTGTCCCAGGCTCCTCCCTTCTCTCTCTGCTTCCTGGCTGCCATCAGTTGAGCAGCGTTTCTCCACATACCCTTCTGCCATGATGTCTGCCTTCGAGCCAGCCAACCATGGACTGAACTCTCTGAAGCTGTGAGCTCAAACCTATCCTCCTTTAAGGTGTGGGTTTCAGGTATTTTGGGAAAGCTGATTAATACAGGAGGTTAGACACAGGTAAGTGTTGTCTTGATTTCCCAAAGAGAAGTCAGTTCAGAGATTCAGTGACCTTGGTGGACTCCCGGCATGGAAGGAGAGAGAGCTTCACAGCAGGTGAATATCATCACAGGGACCTGCCCACGCATCCCTGGGGGAGATAGGCCCTCCTGACAGCTAGACAGGTCCCTGCTAGAGTCTGTGACTGTGGCTGCCATGGTTCCCATGAGAACAACTGAAGAATTTCGTGGGGTAATAACTTGCCAGAAGAAAGGGAAATTCCAGAAAGTAGCCAAGGAGAAACCAAGTACAGGACAGGAGGACATCCCAGTAGCTGAGGTCTTCTGAGTCAGGGTGTGAAGGACCAGCAGAGGGCGGTGACTGTCTCATGATGCTGCTGTCTGTACTCAGAGACAGGCGAGAAGGCTGGTGAGCGGCTGGCGCTAGGGCTAGGGTGCTGAGAAGCCCACAGCGGGTGGTCTGTAGGCGGAGACACAGGGACACTGATAGTGGGCTCTGTCCCAGTCTGGCAGCCTCAGAACCAGAGAAGCAGATGGTACCACATTCAGGCGGAGGCTGGGAGCCTGAGATCCCAGGCAGGCTTCCTGTGTAAGTGCTGGAGGCCCAGGGACGGAGGGCACCGACTTGTGAGGCCCTGGCTGGCGTCCGCCCCGCACAGCTCCTGGGGGACCCCCTGTGGGCCTTGGTACTTGCTTTGTCTAGGCCATGGGGCTGCGGCTCCAAGACAGGGTCTTCCCCTTCCAGTCCTCTCTGACTCTGAAGCACCCTCCCCGAGGCTCCTAGGGTTCTTTACCCCAGCCCAGCTGACTCCGAGAATCCCCCATGCTTATCCACCGCGACTCTGTACTCAGTTCTGATGAACATGCTTCATGGAGAGCAAAACAGAAGGTGAGTGAGTGCAGGAAGTGGCCCGGCAGGGACCTCACCGTCCCCATCACAGCAAAGGGGCTGGGAGCAGAGGGCTGTGGACCAGGAGCACCACGCAGGAACTCGCTGCACAGCCTGAGGGGAGAGAGGGAGGAGCCCGGTGCCCGCTGGATGGCCCGGCCCAGGGCTGGACATCGAGGACAGGGCACAGGAGGTCAGGGTGGGTGCCCAGGCGGAGTGGATGGCACCAGGCAGAGTCTGCCATGTGGCCTGCTCCACCCTCCAGGCTCCTCGAGCTACAGCTATCCACGTCCACCCATGAGCCCAGGGTTCTGTCACCCAAGACCTGCGCCTCAAAGACGAGAGGTGAGAATTAAGGTGCAAGCCTAGAGCAGCGGCCCCTATTGGAAACTATTGTCTGTGAGAGTGAATGCTGGCAGCGTCCTGTGTGGGGAGCTCAGGACTGCAGCCTGCATGGGCCAGGTGCTCCTCGCACTGCTACTGCTCTGCCCTGGGCTTGTCACACTCTTCATCCCCGTGACACTGGCGACTGTGATGATCGTGCATGGATTCCCAGTGCAGTCAAATCCGTTGCCTTCTCTCCCAGGACCATTGTGGGGAGCGCCACTTGGAAGCCAGCCTCCTCCTCGGCCTGCACTCAGCTAGCAGCCCTGGCCTGGGCTGTCTGCCCACACTTGCCACAGGCTGACTGCACAGCTAGGTTCAGGGACTACTGCTTCCCTGGGTGACCTGCACACATGAAGGCAGGTGTGTTTCCATTCCTGCAGGCATGGGAAGCAGTCTCTGAGACTGAAGACAACAGCACAAAGCTTGGTATTGGATGCTGAAAATGACTTGGGGATCAAAATCGGCAGGACTGAAAGCAGTGATGGCCGAGACAAAGCCAAGAACCCTGGCTGCGCCTCACAGCTGCCCCGAGTTTCGACACCTAAGGCCGCAGTGTGGCCAAGCTGTGTGATTTGCTCCTGTTCGACAGGCTCACACTAAGCCCGGGCTCTCTGCCAGCTCACCCAGAAGCCAGGGAGTCTCTTGCCATGCCCAGGCCATTTCTGGACCTGGACTTTGAGGCCAGAAAGCCCCAGTGGGTGCTGTGCTCAATAATTTCCACTAGGCAAATGCAAGCCCCCTCGTTAGACTTCTGAGAGCCCCCACCTTGGACAGCTTCAGGAGTCATGATGCTTCTGCCTTGGAGCAGCCGCCCGTGGACTGAACTCCCCTGAACCATGAGCTAAATTAAACCTCTCGTCCTTTAAATTGTGGGTGTCAGGTGTTGAGTACAGCAATAAGAAACTGAAAAATACACTGCCTCAAACCCAGTTGGCAGCAGGTTTGGGCCTCAGCCCTCTCATCTGTAAAATGGAAAGAGAAACTCGATTCCAGAGTTGTCTTGGAAGAGTGTATGTTCACCTATTTGCAAAGTTCACCACGGGTTCCATGGCTTAACAGGAGAGAGAGGCCCATGAGAAAGTATCCACTGGTCTCCACCAGGCCATTGAGAAGCTTCATGCCTTTCTTGGCCACCCCATACCACATTATTCCAGACCAGTGACCCCTTCCGGCCTGGGGGCAGAGGTCTCACTGCTCTGAGATGCCTTTAAAGTTGACGGTAAAGCTGAATGTGGTGGTGAACACCTGTAATTCTAGCACTCTGGGAGGCTGAGGCAGGAGGATGCAAGTTTGAGCCCAGCCTGAGTAATTTAGCAAATGAATGAGATCTCCTGTCAAAATAAAAATTTTTAATGACAAAACATTTATTGATACATTTTAGATATGTAACGTTAACACTCATCATAGGGAATTTGCACCTGTACGTGGTACATCCCACCTCTTTTTTCCCATTTCCCCCTTCCCCTCAAGCCCCCTTCCCTCCCTATGTACAAAGGCTTTGTTTCCATTGTTTCCCTTCCATTATTACTTTTTTTCCTGGCCCCTTCCTTCCTTTCTCCCTCCCTCCTCCCTTGTTCCCCTTCCCATTTGAACATTTCCTTCCCATTTCCCAGTATCTGTTATACATCTTAGTCCTTATTTCCACTTTCAGTTTCCTCACACCAGAGAAACAATGCAGTTATTTAAACGTGTGTGTCCAATTTATTTCACTTAAGAGTATGGTCTCAAGGTGCATTCATTTAGCTAGAAATGTCTGAAGCTCATCCTTCTTTATGGCAAAGAAGTACCCCATTGTATTAAAAAACCCACATCTGTATCTATTCATTGGTTGGTGGGCATTTGGGCTGTTTCCAAGATTTAGCTATTACAAACTGTGTTGCTATAAACATGGGTGTGCATATATCACTGGTGTGATGCTTTTCATTCTCTTGGGAAGATACCAAGAAGGAATAGCTGGGTCAAATGGGACCTCTAGTTTTAGTTTTTCTGAGGAGTCTCCACACTGATTTCCACAGTGGTTGCATCGCTCTACACTCCCACCAACAGTGGAGAAGGGTCCCTTTTGCCCCACAGCACCCACCAGCATTTGTTATTGGTTGACTTCTTGATAGCAGCCATTCTTTCTGGAGTGAGATGAAATCTCAGAGTTGTTTTGATGACCAATGATGTTGAACATTTTTTCATATATTTATTTGCTGTTTCTACTTCTTCATCTGGGAAGTGTCTTTTCAGATGCCCATTTTTGGATTCGGTCTTTAAATTTGAGGGTCTGATTTTTTTTTGAGTTCTTTATATATTCTAGATAATAATCCTTTGTCTGAAGAAAAAATGTTTCCCACTTTGTAGGTTGTCTCTTCATTACGTTGGTAGTTTCTCTTGGTGCACAAAAGCTTTTTAACAAGATGAGATCCCAGTTGTTGATTCTTTGTAGTATTTCCCATGCTGTCTGGGTTTTGTTCACAAAGTCTTTGCCCATCCCTATGTCCTCGAGCATTCTGCCTATTCTCTCTTCCAGCAGATTTAGTGTTTCTGTTTTAATATTTAGAGCTCTGATCCATTTCAATTTTAGATTAGTGCATGGTGAAAGATATGGGTCTAGTTTCAATCTTCAGAATGTGGAAAGCCAGTTTTTTCAGCACCACAAAATAAAAAAAATTTTTTTTTGGTACTGGGATGGAATTCGGGACCTTGTGCTTGCGAGGCAGGTGGCAGAACCACTGAGCTACATCCCTGGCCCATAATAAAAATATTTTTAAAAACATGGGGATGTAGCTCAGTGAAAGGCCCTGGATTCAATTCCCAGTACTCCAAAATAAATGAATAAATAAACAAATAAGTCACTGGTAGTAGATGAGACTGCTCATGTCACAGAGGGACCACAAAGTGGACCAAGCTCGGCAGCACAGAAAGTCCACTTTGTCCTGTCCCTTGTTATATCCTATTTAAGTCAGAGAGGGAGCTGGCCTGACCCCCTGGACTTACATCTGGCTATTCTGCAAACACTACTCTCCCCTCCTCCGCCAGCACCACGACACTACATCTCCAGATTTTCTGATCCTCTTGGTACAGTGTGAGTGGTGCTGTGAGGGAGTACTGGGACAGGAACGGGATCTGCAGGTCCCCACCGTGTGTGGGCAGCGTGTGTGGTGCAGCTGGAAAGTGGATCCCCTCAGCCAACAGAGCACATTGCCTTAGCCACTGTGGCCAAGCTCAGCCTCGGGACAGTGAGACCTCCCGTTCCCACCTTCAGGGATGGGGCCAGGAATCCTCAAGTTGACCCAGGAGTTTAATTGAGGACATTTTAAAGTGACAGTAGTTTGGAGCCTGTTTGTGATTTATTCTGCAAAATGAAAACCTCCATCTCCACTCAGATCTGTGCCAGAAGTAAGTATCTCTACTGTTCTTCGGCTCTGGATGGTGTCTGAACACAGCCCAGGCAGGCGCTGGAGACTCCGGGTTACCAGGGAGGCCCTGCCACCAGAGAGCAGAGCTCCTTCTCATGGCTTGGACAGCAGATCTCTGCTTGTTTTTGTTCATTTGTTTGTCTGTAGGATGAGCTCATCAAAATGCAACTCGCCATCGAAGTGCTCTGCCCATGGTCTCAGGCTGCCTCTGGAAGGGCAGCCCTGTGCAGGGAGGGCTGGGATGTCAGGAACCCACGCAGATTTCTCCAGGCAGACTGACTGCTCTGTCGGCACTGCAGGCTCAAGGGCCTGTGCCCTGAGGGCCCATCACCCAGGCCTCCAGCTCACCATGAGGGACGACAGAGCCCACAGGGAGGGCAGTGTGTGTGGCCAGTGTGGACCAAGGGGGCTCCTTGGGGCCTGACCCTGAAGAATTTCTATGGACTATCCAGTTGCAGAGGGCCAGCCCCGGCTTCAGGAACAAGAGTGGGGACAACCTTGGGGACTGGAGGGGGTGGGGAAGGTACCAGGTTCAGCCACTGGGGGCAGAGGCAGGAGCGTCCTAGAGGCGGCTGTGGCTGGATGGGCTCTGGGGGCACCTGAGACCCTCGCGTTTTCAGGACAGTCATTCAGAGCATCTTCCTAAATGCCGTTCTACTCGGTTGCTTGGTTGTTTGGGGGCGGGTGGGTTACATAGCAAGACACAAAGAAATGAGCCTAACTGGGAGGCTTTGGGGGAAATAAGGCAAGAAGCCAGGGCCAGGAAAAGGGAGAAGTCTTTTGTTTTGTTGCAAGGTGTCTAAGAATCATCCCTTCTGGCTCCAGGCGCCTTGGCAGAGCCCTTCTAAAGTGGGGAGGCCCGGGGGCACTGTAGGACCACTGCATCCAGTGCCCATCGCCAACCGAGCTCCCTGAGGGAGGCATGAGGCCACTGAGCTCTGGCTGAGGTGCACAGGAGCAGCTCCTCACCAAGCCTGTGTCCCATCGGCATGGACAGTAGGGCCGGCTGGGGCGCCCTCCTCCTGAATCCCCGCACGCTGCTGCTCCAGCCTGGGTGTCTCATTGTAAAAACGGTGCTGTCCTGCTGGCCAGGTGTTTGTAGATGGCCCCTAGGGATCCAAGCCAGCACCTTCCAGGCACCAGCTGGCAGCTCTGATTTATGCCTGTTTATCTGCTTGACTAATGACTTGGGCTGGAAGGACAGGAGACACCCGAGAGCTGAAGATGATCACTTAATTCTCCCTAGAGAAGACAGTGACACGGTGAGGTTGCTTTATTTTAATTTGAAAAACTGACAAATATAGACCTGAAGTTTTCTCTCAAAGTTCCACATTCTGAGCGTAACACTGACCTGTAAAATTAGTTTCTGTCACCTTGGTTTTTCTCAGCCGATACATCGAAGAGGGTCCAACCCAACTCAGATGTGTGAATGTGCTTGCAATTTACTGTGCAGCTCATTAATCATGGAGGAGCAGAGTTGATGTATCTGACTAGGCACAGACATGTTTTGCTACAATCTTTTTTAAAAAACAAAAAACTGGCTTTTAAATTGAGCATGGTGGCACACGCCTATCATCCCAGCGCTCTGGAAGGCTGAAGCAGGAGGATCACAGGTTGGAGCCCATCCTGGCCAATTTAACAAAAACCTATTCAAAAATTTTTTTCAAAAGTAACTATCTTGTAAATCCAAATTAAAATTACTTGTTTTAAGTGGGACTTACTTGATTCTGCATCACTTATTAGAAGAGAAGGACAGATTGGTGAGAATCTGTAAGACTCCTCAGCGATCACCCTTTTTGTCTCTCCAGCAAAGAGCACTGGGTGCCTGAGTCCTTTAAACTTTGCTTCTCTTGTTTAATAGGTGTGTAGTGATAGCTCATTGATGTTTTCATTTGGGATTCATTGGTGAGAAGTGTTACTGAGTATCTTTTTGTATGTTTACCTGTCATCTGCTTGTCTTCTTTGGTGAGACATCTATACCAATTCTGCATTTCTTGTGTTATCACTGAGGTTTAAATGTCCTTTGTTGATCTTGCATTTCAGATGCATGGATGTTCAAGTTGGGAGGATGAAATCTGACACTCAGCACGATAGTCCAGGAAAGGGTTTCCATGCCTCTGGGCCATGCACACACCACTGACAGACAGGATAGGCAGACAGACATGCGTTGCAGGGCCTCGTTCACCTGTGAAGGAGGCAGAGGGGGCAGGAAGCCCACCCAGGGCGAAGACCCTGCCACAGGTACAGGGTGTCAGCCCTCTGAGATCCATGGCGACTGTGACCTCAGTGCATTTCAAAGTTGTTGAGCGGATTCCCAATGTTTTCACTGCCAAAGAGACCAGGGATAGGTTAATGAGACTGATGTAATCATTTCACTTGATACCACCACCCCGTAATACATAAATACACAATTAAAAGTTCCATTTAAAACCTCTTAAAATAAAAATAAACAGTAATTAAGGGAAATGTTACTAGGCTGGCATTAAAATTGGAACCCTACTCCACAAGATCTTGTTAAGTGCGCTAAAGGAGGCTACAGAATGGGAGGTGAGGTTAGCCACACACAGGGCCCAGAAAGGATCTACAGAGAGACCACAGAAGTCCCAAACCAGCAAGGAAAAGACAACTGTGTTTGAAAGAAAAACCCAAAAGCCATGTACAGAACTCCAGAAAAGAGAATATCAAAATAACACAGTAACAAAAATAACAAATTAGCCAAGAAAAAAGATAAAGTAGTAAAATGTGTTAAGTTCAAGCCCCATCAACCAGCAATGAGCAGCTACAAAGATCCTCAGGGGCAGGAGAAACAAGGCACTCAAACATATTTACAGAAATGTGCACAGCAGGAGTTAATATCCTCAAGCTCAAAACAACCCAGACGTCCACAGAATTGATAAAATCTTACTATAGAATGCCATAGGACAACAAATTTATAAAAACACTAAAACAATAAATGAGACACACAAGCTTAAATGTAGCATGGTTTCTCTTGAACAAGAAACTCAAAAAATAAATAAATGAAAGAGCAAAATGAAAGAAGGGTAATAGAAAATGGAGAGAGAGCTTTTGCAAATCGGAAGGAGACCAAGAAATGGGGGGAGGGGGAGGGAAGTGGGGAAAGGGGACAAAAAAGGGACTAATATGTGTTATGTGCAAGTATTAAATCTCCACGAGGAATGCAATCATTGTGTAGGTAAACGTGTACTAATAAAAATTTAAAACGAAAAAATGAAAGGTTAAACATCATAAACTAATACATGAGCAAAAGAAGCCACACATACTCTCATGCGCACATGCACTTTACGTAGTTCTTTGTACTGAAATTGAGTCAAAATTAATTAAAAATTGATTCCATACTGTATCAAAAACCTTATGTTGTACACATAAATATACAGAATCTTCACTTGTCAATTAGAAAGCAAAAGTGTGATCAACAATGGATGATTGGCGGGAGGCCAGGGCAGGAGGATCACAAGTTCAGCATGGACTGGGCAACGTAACACCTTGGTGAAATCCTGTTTTAAAAAACAGAAAGGTCTGGGGATACAGCTTAGTGTGAAGGCCCAAGGTTCAATCGCCAGTACCATACACAAAAAAAGATACCTGGATCAACAATTTATATGCCCCTCCTTTTGGGTAAAAGATACTCAATGAAGAAGCGATGACCTCGGATTTTGAAGAGCATCTGTATGAAATGAAGAATTGAAGGAATTACTCTATCCAGGTTTTCAGCTGGGGCACAAGGGGCCCTCACAGGTGTTGCTTGTTGGTGTTTAAATTCTAAATACGTCATAGTCTTGGTAGGCAGAAGTACAAGTGCAGTACAAAGACCAGTAGACCGGATCATCTTAACTCTCCAAGTAAGAGAGAGGTCATTATGTGCACATGAGTTTGACATTAGCTAAGATGCTTTCGAACATTCCCTTTCATTCTATCTTTACACGAAGTTCCCATTACAGATTAGAACTTTAAGAATATTTCCACTCTGCAAGTGAAAAGATTGTAGCTCACAGAATTTGGGCGCCATGTTCCAGACCCCAGAACCAGTCATACACAGCAGCTGTGGATCCCACACAGCCCTGCTCCAGCTCTAGGACCAGCTCCACAGCCACATGCAGGGGCAGCCTCCTGCATCACCCAGTGCAGCACAAGCCAGTGTTGGCTTCCAGTCTTGAGGTGAGTTTGTTTTTTCCACCATGGCTCTGGAAGAAATTATAAAATTTAATTTTAAAAGAGACAGTCCCTGACTCTTAGATTCCTAGGAAACTGATGATACAATAAAAATGAGAAGAGTATGTGCTGACAGATGAGAAACTTCTGCAGTTTTTTAGTTAAGTACATAAACGTAATTTAAGAATGATGCATATTGTGGTAATAATTTGATTGGTTATTATTGTTTTCTTGCCAAATACGTGCTTGACATGAGGCTCATGGCAGATCAAGCACTGGGACACGGGGACTCCTCAACTGTTTGTGCCCCTCAGTGCCACCACTTGGAAATGTGAGCCTGTGGTCCAAGTGCTCTGGACTCAAGGAAGTCACAAGCAGCCGTTCCTGTTATCAGACAGCTATGATAAGATGCGGGTGGGGGGACTCCTGGACTTGGAAACGTGATGTCCCCACCACGAATCAGGAGATAACCCCCAAGCACTGGGAGTGGGACCCAAGAAATCCAATGGAACCAAGAAACAAGACCTTGAACAGAAAGTGTGAGCTAGGACACTCCCGAGGATGTTCAGTGGCCGGGGCAGTGGTCCAAGGCCATGTATCTCTCACACGCTTCTTCTCCATCCTCACCAGAACAGGCATTTGGAATGGTGTCCATTTCAGTTGGACAGAAAACAACACACTGGCAGTTTTCCCTGCACTGACTGTGTGGATGGTGTCACCGTCTGCTGTCACACAGTCTATGGGACACCAGCCTTAGTGATGCCATGCCGTCAGCACAGTGAGGAGGCAGCGGAAGACATGTCCAGGGAATGCCCGTGCTCAGGTGTGCTGGGACATGCTCTTACGTCACTGCCCCTGTGCTCCACATCTGGTGGCCTCTGCCCAACAGACAGTGAGCAGGACCATGACTGGCTGTCTGTCACACTAAGTTCCCTGGGGAGACCAGTCTGTTGTGCCCTCCACTCCCACTGCAGGGAGGTGGGACCTTGTGACAAAGTCACACAACATGATGGTGCTGCAGGTCTGAGTTCACCCTTCCTGCCCTGTGTGGCAGCATACAAGATGTTTCATGGTCCTGAATGGGATCACGGCAGCAAGTCTGCTCATGGAGAGAGGGCAGGGAGAATCCCTGGCCATACAACATAGGTGCCCCCACCCCTGAAGCAACTCCAGTGGTTAGTCAGAGCTGAACCTCCTTGGAAGAGACATGGTGTCTATGTGAATCCACCTCTTCCCATGGCTTTGTCCAGTGACAGAGCACACCGAGGTAGAGAGAAGCATTTTGGAAGTGACTGTCCCCTCTGTAGCTCCAGGGCCATGGGCTGTCCAGCAGTGACTCAAGCAACTCATGTGGCAAGGCTGACTCACCCCAGGGAAGCAAAGGCCCAGGACTGGCCAAGGCTGCCCCTACTCAGCACACCTCTGGAGGGCAAGGGAGCTCCAGTCTCCTCTGGGCTCATGTGTCACACCTGGCGTTCCCTTCCATCAGCCTTCCTCCAGTGACACTGGTCCCCAGAGTGCTTCCCAATAGTCTCCAACTTGAGATGGCAACTCGAAACCTCCCTGGGAGCCCAGTTCAGAAAACATGAGATGCTGGTGCATGCAATCATCAAAGGCTGTGTGGCCACGGTTGCTGTTGTGAATCCACTCACAAAGTGTGAGGTCCGGGCAGACCAGGGGAGGAAGATGGCTAGGTGAGAGCCTGTATCCAGAGCCAATCAGAAACTTGCTATTCTCAATCCTTCATTTGAATCTGAGAATCTGATGCTGTTCACAGGACCAACCAGAAGATGCTCTTTTCAATCCCTCATTTGGATGTGGTCACAGCCAATCAAAAGACATGGCTCCCGATCCTTCATTTACATACACAGGAAGCCAAGCAAGCTTTTGACCAGGCGCTTTACACATTGGCCTAACACCAAGCAAGAATTTGATAGGATGGCTTCCCAGACGCCTTATTTGCATGGAGGGGGAAGGCAATTCAGAAAGTTTGTGTAGAAAAGACCCCTTTCCCTTATCCTTGGGCTGCTGTGAGCTGTTCCACCTGCCCCTCTCACTCTGTGGAGTGGACTTCTTTTCCATCTTCAATAAATGCACCCCTCAGCTGCCTTATCTGTGTGTCTTGTCCAGTCGTTTGGGACACCAAGGACCTGGAAAGAAGCCCCATGAAATTCCTCATCCAATAACAAAAATACACCCCTGAGGGGAGTGCTCAAGCCCTCAGGTGCCTCTGCAGAGACAGGGAACAATCCTACTTCAACCCAGAGCTGCCTTCAGAAAAGTTCACATGACATGAAAACTCCTTTAGAAACAGAATTTCAATATATACCAAGGATGAGCTACTCTCTCCACCTCTGGGAATTCGCAGAACAACTGGCTCCCCGGCTGGGCAGAAGGGGAAGGGCGGAGAGGCAGGTCCTCGTGCAGTGGGAACTGGGGACGAGGAGGCTCATGCTCCCCGGGCAAGGCTCTGAGGAGAGAGGGCTGCTTGCAGTCTCCTAAGAATGGGGAGATTTCTTTTTTCTTAATGGTGCTGGGGACAGAGGCCAAGAGCTGATGTGGAGCATCCTAGAGAGGCACTAGCCCTCAGCACAGGAGTGCAGAGCCTGCTCCTGCCTTTTCACTGAAACCTCTGTTTTCTCAACAGCGGGCTCCTAAATCAGATGAGAGTAGGTTGTTCACCTCAGGAGCTGCGTTTATCTCTAAACATCGGGAATGTGTGCCAAGAAGAGACGCCAGCTGTGGGAACCAGGCCCAGGAACCTAGGAGACAAGGTCCTGCATGGGCCTGGACAGCAAGAGCTGTGTCCACACTATTTCCCAGTGGTCCCCCTCCTCTGGAGGCTGCAGGCTAAGCATTCAGCCTGGAAGCACTCAGAAGGCTGCACACGGCATTCCTGGTGATCTGGCAGAACACTCTGGAGAGATCTGTCGGCTGAGGGCACGTGCGTGACCCATTCCCAGGAAAAGAACCTGGTGTGGAGACAGCATCGTGGGCTGTGCGCTTGAGGTGGTGGCCATTCTGGGGGACTGAGGATTGCAGCAGAGGCCATGCAGTCTGGGGCAGCTGGGGACAGTGATGGGACTGGGGCCTCCTGGAGCAGGGCCTGGCAGGCAGGGAGCATCCTCAGGACCTCCAGATGACTACATCGGGGAAGCAAGCAGACAGGAAACAGAGCCAAGTCCCTCTGATTTCACTCTCTGATTGTATTAGGATGATCTATTCCTCAGACTAGGTGAATGTCAGAAGCAAATTTCATTACTGTGGAGGAAAAATTCATCCAGAGCTCAATATGTTTTTCTAAGATTGTTTATATAAAATATATACAGTGCTCAATCAAAAATATACAGGACTACAAGAAGAATAGAAAAAAATCCTATCCTTAGGAGACCTAGATCACAGAATTATCAGATGTAGACTAGAGAAGAACTATGTAGAAGGATTACACGAAAAGGAAGAATTTGCACAGAGAACCAGAAACTGTAAAACTAGTCTTACTGCTTACACATTCAATGTGTAGATCTGTACAGATTAGGCCAAGCTAAAAGCAAGTTAGTAAACATGAATGCATTTAAATAAAGGTAGGCGAAAAAGAACAGAAAAACAAAAAAATAACACAGCAGACCGTGAGCCACCTCATGGAAAGATAGCTTTCCTTCCAAGAGGCAGAGTTAAGACCAGCAGCGAAGAGGGCAGCAGAGCCCACCCAGGCACCTCCAGAGCCCAGGAGCAGCTCTGCTTCCAGGACTTTGGGCCCGCTGAAGTGAACACTCAGGAGTCAAACCAAAACAAAGACATCTCAGACAAACAGCCACCAAAACCACCAAAACAGCAAGCTCAGAAAAACATAAATACGAAAAGGAATTCTTCCAGCAGAGGAAACCAAATCCAAATGAGCCATAAAGATGTGGGATAGAAAAAGAGGAACTGAGATGGGAAATGTGTGTGAGTCGGATCAGGTACTAACCTGTGTAACAACTAATACTAACCTGGTAATAACTAACACTGTGAGGATCTTGTTTGTACACCTGTGCATATCCATGTACACACATATACACATGTGCAGGCAGATATGTAGACACACATAGAGAGATGTAATTGCACATTAGCAGAAAAGATCAAGATAGCCCATGCGTTAAAATGTTAACTTTGCATCATTTGACAGGTATTGAAAACACTAGTTCATATTAGAATTTAATAAGTCAAGAATATATGCAGAATGGTCACCATGGTAATTACTCCAAGAACAGTTAAGGATGTGTATTTAAGAAGCTAAATTTATATCTAACAAGGTGGAGGGGATAAACCAAATTAATCCCAAATAAGTGATGAGAGGAAAAGCAAGTAAAAAAATTTAAATCCAAATATGTCAATAATTACATTAGATGTTAGATACTTAAATCTGCCAACTTGAGGACAAAAGTTTTTATAATGGATAAAAGAATTTATGCTGTTTATTCAGAATTTGGAAAACAATCCAATTATTTGTAGTTCACAAAAGAACCTTCAACTTAGTGATATGAAAACATGAAAGTGAAAATGTGTACACAATGCATATCATACCAACAAATCTTGGCTATCCCGATGTTGGGCAATCCTAATCCCCAGGCAGACAGCCCTACAGAGACCAGGAGGACAGTTATGGATAGTGGCAGCGCCAGTGGTGGTCAATCACTGCCAATCGTTGCCGTAAAGGCGACAGAGTCCACTAGGTGCTCATGCGTGGATGACAAAGCCTCAGCACACACACCACACACACTTTCAGAACAAAAGGAGTGGCACGGATCTTCAGCTACACTGGTTTTTCAAGTGCATTCCTTTGTAACTATATAAAAGGTAATAGTATGATTTAGATTTAAAAACTGTCCCCCCAAAGCCTCATGTGCTGGGAAGGTGGTAGGCTCTTATCACCGGATTCATCCACTGCTGAGCTCACAACTGGCCTGCTGTAGGAGGCGGGGCCTGGATAGAGGACGAGTCACTGGGATGAGACCTGGAGGGGTGCATCTTCCTCTCTGCTCCTCCCTTCTCCCTCTGCTTCCCGGCCGCTGTGACATGAGCAGCTGTTCCTTCTAATGACCCTCTGCTGGGCCACCCTGCCTTGGGGCAGCTGACTGTGGGCAGAATCCTGAAGCCACACTCAGTCTGTCCTCTTTTAAATTGTGGGTGTTGTGTATTGTGTCTCAGTGATAGGAAAGTGACTGAGACGGGCAAAAAAAAAAAAATCAGCTAGTCTGTGAAAGAGTTGAGCATTCTAAGACAAATCAATGTAAGTTGCCATATTAACAGAAGAAAGAAAAATGACATTGACTTATGTGGGAAATAGTATTTGATAAATGCAGTATATATTTATTGGCCACAAAAGATTTGGTAAATTAGGAATAGAAGGATAAATCCAAGTCTAAAATGGCATGTCTGCAAAGCCACAACAGAGTTGTCATCTACGTCCACTCCAAGACACAGGATGGGCAAGAAGCCCACTCCCTAGGGACAGCTGACATCACTCAGAGATCCTGGCCAAGGAGTGAAACAGGAGCAAGATGTAATGTGTAAGAACTGGAAAGGAGTAGAATACACCCATCTTTATCCGGAGATCTCATGACTATGCGTGCCGAAAGCCATGTAAAGTATGAAACAATTTTTTAAATTAGTATCTGAATTTAGTAATATATTGGATAAAGATCAATGTAAACTACTTCTACACACTAGCAACATACACTTAGAAAATGCAATTTAAAACGTACCTTTATAGTGGTATTAAATCAAGTCTTAGCAATGCATTTAACAAAATATGCATGAGACTTTCATGGCGAAATCTAAAATATATTCTAGAAAAACATTAAAGATGACCTGATTGAGCTGAAATAATCATTTCAAATAGTTTTGTTTCCTTCAGAGTGTTCTGTGGGTTCAATGTAAAGCCCTAGCATGACCAATAAGGTCGAGCAAATCTTGTAGAAGAAAAATTTGGAACAATGGTAGACTCACCACAAAGTAATTAAGGAAAAAAAAGAGGAATCAGCACAGGATGGACACAGAGAAGAAGGGAGCGGACTGTTTTGTTCAGAAGCCAGCTGCCCTCAAAAGGCCATCAGGTGAAAGCCACACTCGGTTGAGCCATGGGACAGACCCCTTCCATGAGGGACACACAGCCATTGGTGGCCCGTGTGGGCAGACATAAGCAACTCAGAGTGAGCTCACTGCCGCAGGTCTCATCTCCTTCCTAGGTAAGAAGCCATTACACCCCCGTGACCTCTGCTAACCCCTCCAAAGGCTCCACCTCCAAACACCACCGGGGAACCTGGGGATTGAGTTTCTAGCACCTGGGCTTGGGGACACCCCAACCACGGCGGGCCATATGCTGCTGGGATACCCACCCGTGTGCAGGCCGCCTGAGGCCTCCCAGCACCCCGGGACAAAGCAGCTGTAGACGCAGACCGTCTGTAAGGCCAAGGGCATGACTTCTCACTAAGAAAGTTCAATCCTGAAGAGCTGAAGGCCATGAGCACACACACTCCTGTCTGTGTCTCCACACACAGACATTAGGCCAACATAAAGGAGTCCAGTTTCTGCATACTGTCAGGGACTTCAGAAACGTATGCTTCATCTCAGAAGACTCACCAGAGGTGACTCACTGCTTGCCAGTTTGGAAGCAATATGTGAAGGAAGCATTTTCCTCTTGAGCCTGCTTGGAGGAAGCCCTGAGCCCTGACCTCACCTGTGCGACCTATGCCAGCTGTGAGGCTGAATCAGTGCATATCTGGCGTTGCTCATGCAGAATTAGGTGGAAATGGTGCAGAGTCACCCTGGACAGCGGGGACGTCTGGGAGGACCTTTTTTTGAAGTTTGATTGGATTTCAGTGGGTGCTTTGGTCACCGAGCACAGAGGCTTATCCATATTGCATTAAGACACGAGTTTCCAAATTTTGCTTGAAGTCAATAGATGAATCAGCCCCATGATTCACTATGTCCTTAGCTTGTAAAGTTTGTCATATCCTGAAAGAATCATACTTGAATATTGATGGGAATTTTTTGAAGCTTCATGGCATTGTATATTTTAAAACTAAGGTCATTATTTTTCTCTCATACCTGCACTCTGGAAATTCCCTACTTAAAATTCTATCACAACCCTCGAGCCAGTGTGACAGAGTTACTTTCTGACATTCTCCTGCCGGTGGGGTTGGCTCCTGGGCCAGTGGAGGTGGTACATGGTGACCTTCTGAGCCTGGGGTGTGGTGAGATCTGGGGTTTGGAGGTCTGGGCTGTGTGATTATGTGTCCCCAGCCCTGTCAGCCTTTGTCACACACTGGGTCTCTGCTATCACTCCCACAAAGCACTGTGGACTCCAGACAGCAGCCTGTCTCAAGACATAGGCCCAGCCTTCAGCTCCAAAGGCATCCATCAGTGTGGTGACACACACAGCTTTTGAGTGAGATCCAACCTGTCTGTGGCCTGTGTGGCCTTTATACAACCCCAGAGGCCAGGAAGGGCCAGGGCAGAACAGAACGGAGCATACGGCCCAGAGTGACAAATGTCACTGCAGATGGCAAAGTGTGACCGCCAGAGCCTTTATCTCAGCTTCATTGCAGAGATGCACTCCATCCAAGAAAATGACGAAGGACACCATGGCAAGTGTCTGTGCCAGTAACAGAGTAAGCACTTCTTCTTGAGTCAGGCATCACCCAGTGGGAGCATGATTATCCCCAGGAAGTGTGGGAAGACCTGCCCCCCAAGATTCTGCCACCTGTCACCTGCTAAAGGACCAGAAAGATGAGGTGGGGGAACTCAGCAAATCAGAAGAAGGACATCATTTGTCAATGTGTAGATTGCCCTGGGCTGATAAAAGTCACTGAGAAGCTGTGCTTTGGAGACATTTGTGTACTCAAGCTCTCTCTTCGATCATTTTGATGCTCACAATTCCACTGACTCTCCTTTTAGCCCAAACCATTTATGATTCATCCAGGCAAACATTACTCATGACCCAAGCCAGCAACCTAGCCAAGACCAAGGACATAACAATGCCCCAGGGTCCCTATGCTGAGGCCCCAAGAGCAGGTCAGGCTGCATGGAGCCTGCACAAGTGTGGATGCTCCGAGGACCACCTGGGAAAGTCTGTCCTGACTTGAGTCCTCAAGGCCTGTGGATCATGAAAGCTGCCCTGGTCCATCCCATACTCCTCTGCAGGTGAGTTGGTAGAGGCAGAGTCTATGTGAGGCACCAGGGTCAGGACCTTGGCAGATGCCCACTCCTGCATCATCTGCTCCACACAGAGCTCCTTCAAACACAAATAACAAGCCAAGTGTCAACCTTGAAAAGCCCAGAGAGATCGGCCCAGCAGATCCCGCCCTGAGCTCTGTGGCCAGCTATTCTGATACCCGGGCATTGTATCCCCTGCTAGCAATGGCCAAGGGATGTGGGAGTCAATTCCAGTCTCCTCCCAAGTCAGTGTTCCCAATACTTCAGCCCCACTGGTACTTGGTGCCCAGAGTCCATGGAAAGAGTCTAAAGCAGCGTGAGTTAAATAAACAAGGACATGTGCCACCTAGGATGTAAAGGCTTGGCGTTCTGCAACAATTTAGCTGCAAATCCGAGTGGTTCCTCTTGGCCCTGACTCAGGGCAGTACAGGGGAACAGGCTCAGGCCCACATTTCTGGGTCCCTGGAAGTCAAAGGCTCTCCTAACCACACTGTGGGGTCACTGCCCACTTTAGAAAGTTACTGGGAAACTGGAGGGATGTGAATAGCTCAGGCCTTCAGCCCTCAGCACCTGACTCTCTGGATATAAGGTTGGATACAGCACAGGGATGTGTACACTAGGGTCAGTCAAGGGACCGTCATTCCAATGGGAAGTCTGAAGTTCAGTAGACGACGGGAAGACGGGACCCTCTGCCCAGTACAGCATGTGGCTGCCCACAAGTGTGGTTTTCTCCTGTCAGAGAGAAAACAATTTCACAAGATCCTATTTGAAGAAAGCTGGGCACTGTTCTTTCCAGACTCATTCCTTCGAGGCTGGGCCCAGCTGAGGTGCTGTTGGGACAATAGACATTCATTCAAAACTACAGCAAGGACGTTTTTAGACCTGCAGAAAAGGCTAGAGAAGAATCTTGTCAAACTGGTTCTTTTGTAACAGAGTCAACTGGAAGAGCATTTCATAATGCTCTGAATTGGCGACGTGCTCAAGTGAAGTCCTGCTGGCCAAAATGAGATTCTAGTTAAACAAATCCCACTGTTGCTTTAAGAAGAAATGTCAAGATTTAAAAATTTTATTAACTTGCTGGGTGTTTTGGTTTTGCAGAGAAATAAATAGATGCACTTTCTTTCTACGGTGACGACACCGAGCCCAGAAAGGACTAAGAAATCGAATCATTTACATGATGCAAATGACCACATCCTTTCATCCCAGGGTTCTGAATCACCTCCGGCTGGCAAAGCGCAGCATCTTAATTTTCTGATTAGCCTGAATCAAACCAGGGGGTGAGGCTGGGACCTGTGTCTGCCCCAGAGACCTAGGGGGCAACGGAAGAGGGGAACAGGGTCCCTGGATGGCCACACTGCTGTCTGTAGTCAGGGATGTAGCAGCAGGTACAGCAGCCCCAAAGGAAAAAGAAACATACAAGTTTTCAATGAATGGAAGAATTCCCTAACTAATGCTCCTATCTGCAGTCAGGGAGAGCTGATCCAAAGAGGTCAGAAGGCTTCCCGGAGAGATTTCAAGTCTCAAAGCCCAAAGTGTTCTCATTAAACATAAACTATTTGCTAAATTAAATTATCAAGTGAATGAAATAATTAGTGCTTCCCACTTCATTTCTTCTGAGGTCATCTTTAAATGACCATGGTGAGGACAGAGCTTGCGCTGCCTGGACAGTGGGGAGCCTCAGGTCTGAGGATGCAATGAAGGTTTAGTTTGGGAGGATTTGAGTAGGCGAATAGGAATGAATTAATGAGAGCATCAACATGGTTCTAGTGTTGCTGGGTGTCCACGTCACCAATTTGAAATGTCTCTGAGTTCTTATTCGAGCCAATTACTCTAGTCTGTGACTCTCACTTCTGACATAATAATAGCAGTAATGAATGAGTGTTTATTCAGCGACTTGCGGTCTCTCGAGCCCTCCTATCTTTACAAAACTCCACAAGACAGGCATCGTCACTACAGTCTGTTTAAGCTGGGGCGCTCGGCGCATGCAGTTTCAATGACTTCAGCATTAACAGCACCACCCAGGGGAGGGTTACTTTCCTGTTTATTCTTGCTAACCACTCTGTTTAAATATGAGCTGCTGCTGGCGAGTGGATTGCTTCCTATTTGAGCACACACATGCAGAGATACACACACGTAAGTAGAAGCTCTGCAGCTGAGATGTGCGGCATTTGCTAGGGGCTGAGGACATCCCAGGCTGTGCTCCTGACATCTGCTTAGGAACAGAAAGGAAACTGAAATTACTTTTCCTGTAAGGACAAATCACAGTGCTCTCGGCTGCACCCAGGGTCCTGGGCAAATGTCCTGAGCACAAGTCTACCTCGTGCACCGGTCTGCTCCGCGCCGTGGAGCCCAGGCTCACGCTCCTGGAGGAGACTGTGTTTCTGTATTTCTGTCACTCTCATCAAAGACACATCTGCTGACGCCCAGCGCTGAATGGAGCTTCCCACTCTGTCCCGACACCGCCCTGTTCATTTGCACATTGTTTGCACACATTGTTCGCACACAGCTGGCTACATTATTCACAGAAGCCCAGCTGGGGCAGCAAAAATACACCAGGCTGTGAGGGTGGGTAGTTGTTCATCCCTGCATCCTCCGCTGGCTGGCAAGACACTCAGCAGGCTGACAGCAGGGCACGGGGGACAGGGGCAAGGTCACCTGGCGCTGTGACCGCCTGGCTGTCCTTTAGCCCCAGGGAGGGCCACGGGAACTGTCCTTGGTGAATCTTCAAGGTCACAGACCCTCGCTCTTTTCTGAGCTAGCTTATCTGTAATTTAGTGATCCGAGAAAGATGAAAGTGAAGTTGCCAACATCTGGCAGAAGATGCAAGTTGGTATGCGAGCCCCACAGCCCAAAGCTTCCCTCTCTGTCCCCTGCAGCCTCTGGACAGGAGTGGGGGCCTAGCATGGGGGGCAGTGATGCTCGACCTTCCCTCAGTCATTCGCTGTGTCGGGATCCATGATAAACGACTCATCTTAACAGCGACTTGTCTTGTTCCTTGTTTTGCTGTTGCTCTGACTGGCACGCCAACACTGCGAAGTCACGGCAAGGGCCTTTTCCTACCTCTACCTTGCCCTGCTTACACACGGACTGGGGTCTAAGATCCGGCTCCATCTTGGAGGACGCACATTACCTGGGGCCTCACGGGAGTCTTGCCTCTGGGTGGACTCCAGGAAGCAGCCCAAAGAGGCCCTGTGCTGTGGCACCATTTCTGACCATGGTATTGGCATGGGGAGCCCTTCCCATGAGGGTAGAGACCCAAGAGGTTGGCCAAGTGCACAGAGCTTTAAACTGGCTGCCCAGGGCCCCTGTGCTGCTCCCGTTCCTGCCAAGGATTCCGGTCCCCGAGAAGGTCAGGGCTCTGAGGGGCCCTGGTCACAGGTGCCGAGACCCCTGCAGATGGGCCGCTTTCTCCTCCTGCCCTCACCCCACTGTCTTGTCACCACCCATGCTTGGCAGGCAGTGCAGTGCTTTCTCAGCTTGGTTCGTGTCCCTGTCAACACCTCAGACAGAAGGACTGAGGGGCTCGAGAACCACCTGGTCCCCACCTGACCTCTCGTGAGGGTCAGGGGTCCATGGCCTCTGACCCCACTGCCTGGGCATTTCCTGACTGTGAGTGTCATGTCCCTGTGACTCTTCCCTCTCCAGGCTGGGTTGGCAGTGTCTCCCTGAGCTCCAGTAGCCACCTCCTTCCCCTCTCAGAACCTCTGCTCAGATTGTGCACCTGGCCAGGAAGCTGCTGCTCCAGCTCTGCACTGCCCCAGCAGCCTAGGAGTGTGGACTGGGTCACATCTGGGTCCCAGCACCTCTATTCCCCAGGGGAGGGCTGTTCTGCCCATTTGTGTCCCCATAAACTTTCCACAGCTGCCCCAGAGAGCGTCATACAACACTCCAGAGAGCATCTCCTGAGCTGTGAGGGATGTCAGTCCCTGGGCTTTGGGACTGCAGTACGGGCATGATAGGCCCCACATCTGAGCAGGGCCCCAGAGTCCCAGGGGAGACAGTCAGTCCTGCTGGCTGCCAAGCTGACTTCAGGCACAACTCAGTGACAGCCGGAAGCTCGGCCTTCTCTGCAGACTTGCACTGTGTGACTGGGTGGTTTCTCCAGCTGTGGTGACTGGGCTGGACATCCATGTCTCCTGTGAGAGGCAAGTGGCCCTGGGGCACCCTATGCCTACAGGAAGGTTGGTGCCACCCAGCTCAGGGTAGCAGAGACCCTGTCACACCCCAGGCCTCTCCAGCGCGGGCACCTCCCCCTGAGCTGGGTGTTTATGCATTAATCTCTGTGTCCATCACAAATTCCTCTTTTCTGCCTCCAAAATAAACATAGTACACAGCACGGATTCAGCCTGAGCAGCTGGTCTCCCCAGCCACCTCCATGTCCCACCCCTGTCCCCAGGCCCGCCAGCAGCCCACTTCGGCCCCTCTGTCCTTAGTCTTTCCTGCAGAGGTGTTCGGGTCTCAAGCCCTATGCGTTGATGGAGTCAGCTTTATTTACTTACTGGTTAGTTGTTTTTCTTTACAACGATGCTTGTCTAATCATCTCTCCTACTGCAGGAAGCTCCTCTGCCAGCCCTCACATCATCCTTCATCACTTCAGCTTCCATGGCTGCCTAACAAAACCTCACCCACGCTCGTGCTGAGCCCACTCGAGCTGAGTCTCCGGCTACATGGTGTCTCTGTCCTTGCTTCCAAGCGAAGTTTGGCTGGGCCTTTGCTTGGGATACAGAGCTGCCACCGAGGCCGGCTGGCTCCTTCTCCTCCAAGGTCGGGAAAAGAAAGCCCCTCTTGGCTCTGAGGGTCTGGCAGGTCCTACTCCTGTGCCAGGACTGGCTGGAAGCCAGCTCAGCTCAAAGGTCCCCAAGGCAATCAGGGCCCAGCAAGGCCCAGGTCCCCGTGTCCCAGCACTGCACAGTGCATCTCCTGCCCCATCTGGAAGTCAAGCCCGCCCCAGGGAACCTAACACAGAAGAATGCAGCTTGGAGGAGAGGGTTGTCCATCTCAGAATAGTGTTGGGGACAGGGGTATGGAAGACCACTCCTGTTAGAAAACATCATGTTTACAAGCCGGCAAAATCTGAAAGAACACGCACCCAAAATGTTCCCAACAATTACTCCTGGCCAGGGAGGTAGTGGGTAAGGTTAGTTTATTTTAGTTTACTTTTATTTTATTTTCTTAATTTTCTATAATTGAACTGAAATTGCTTTTCACCATTGCTTTCACAATTTTTTCCCTTTAAAAATATAAACACATGTTGCACTAATTATGACATATTGTATCAATTTTTTGACATTAGCACAAATATCAGCAAAATCAAGTCCTCATTGTAATATCAGAATATCCTCCCATTTTGTCTAAAAGAATAACAGAAGCCATCACTTTCTAGGAGGGTCCAGTGTAACATTAACTTGCAACTTCTTCTCATATTTGAGTGTTAGTTTGAGAATGTTATAGTATATTTCTGCAATCTGTCCAGGGATTTAAAGTTGACAGGAACAGGAATGCAAGGCTATCAAGTTTAATTGTTTTATTGGAATTAGTTTGTGGAGTCACCTCTAAATCTCTGACATTGCTCACTAAGCCTACTCTTTGGAGAATTACGTAAGTTACCTTTCCCACCCGCCAATCTCTCAGGCTCTGCACACAGAGCACAAATGTGTTCCTTGAATGTTGTGTTACTCAGCCTTCACCCTACGTGTCTCATGCCTTAACCACTCACTGAGCCCTGTTCTAATGCCATGCTGCAAATTGAGGAGTGGAGTGGAAAGCAGATTTCTTTCTGTGGGCGTCTGGGTCCTCAGAGAGTGAAATGGTCTCATCTGCTCCATGCACAATTCACAGAGATCTGGGACAGGGAAAAATGCCCACATCACCAAGAGCTGGGACTGGGGAGAGGAGGTCCAGGAGGTGGCTCAGGGTACGGTGGCCAGGTGCAGGGAACCGAGCCCGTGAGGCCCTTGAGACTCAGGACTCTTGGCTGTGCAGAGGAGAGAGGGCCTGGATGCCACAGATGGGTGGGGATCCCATTCCAACCTCACTGCTCAGCCTCGGAGGAGGGGGCTCCGTGTCCAGGGCAGGGCTGTGCCCACAACATCGCCCGATGGAGGGACATCACCTGCAGAGAAGAAGGCCTGCCACTCACTCTGTTCTCCTCTCTCTTTTTTGGAAATAGTCCTCCCCGTGTGCCAAAACTCTAGAGTTTATGGTTCTGGAAATAATCAGGATCTGCAGAGTCTGTGCTTTGTCAAGCACGCTCTGTCTGCCTTCATGAAAACGATTAGAAATTTTGCATTTGATGAAAGGTTTAAAAGTCTCTTTTAAATGGAAGATATTAAATATGAATAATATTTAGAAGTAGAGTTTTTTTCTCAGGTGGTGGATGGGACTTGTAATTATGCTCTTTCGGGCTTTGTAGAATATTCTTCACTCTTTTCAAAGGAAGGGGCTCTCCCCTCTGCAGGCCCTGGGTTCCAGGACTGGGATGAGCAGGTGGGCCGAGCCTCATCAGGCGCTGACTCCGAATCTGTTGGTGTCAGTGGACCTGGGAGGCTCTATTCCTTAACACGCTGAGCCACAACCAGAGCTGGGGCACGGCTTGGCTTTGGGGCACTTGCCTAGCATACACGAGGGCCTGGGGTCAAGCCCCAGTCTCTCAAACAAAAATCAGCCACAGCCAAATCCATTCCTAATGTGGCTCTTCACACGATCCAAGTCACTCAAGTCTGGTTCTGACACAGGCGGTGCACATCCAGGGCAGAAACCTGCTATAAAACTACCTCAAAGACCTTACAAGAAACCAATGGTCCCATGTTCCCTCTCTGGACCCCAGTGCTTCTCTTCTGTCCATGTCTGTGTTGGATACACTCAGGTTGATTAAGAAATGAGGTTTGGTTTTTTTCAATTGGCAAAATGTGGGTTTCTTGCAAAATCACTGGAAAGATGAGTAAGACAAGGAAAAATCAACCCACTCCCATGTGAGTAGTTTTTGTTTTGTTTTGTTCTGTTTTGCATATTACTTTCTTGGATATTTTAGAACTTATTTGGGACAACCAATTCCATTTGCAAACCCAGAATGCTCCTGTGGGAAGCCTCGCGTTGCTTACTGGCCTCAGACCTGGACAAGCGTGGGGCTGTGGGCGTTTGTGACAGCAAGACTGCTTTCCGACGTGGCATCTGGTGGCAGTGCTGTCACACGTGCAGGGGAGGTCGGCGATGGTGGCCTTGTAGCCAGTGGCACTGGGGCTCCTGGGGAGGTGCTCCAGACTTCAGGGTCACCTGGGGTTCCTTGCCTGGCTCTGCATCTCCACTGCTGGCGGCTTTCACGCAATGAACAATGCGATCATTCACTCTCTTAGGGTTTTTGTGTATTGTCACATGCAACTCCAGGTCCCCACTTGCCTTTGAGAAAGTAAAAAGTTGATGAGAAACTTAAAATTGGAATGGACACACTGCAGGAAAGCTGAGCATCTCCCAAGTGGACAATGGGCTGTGAGGATGGCATGTTGGCCCAGCAGCCTCCCCTCATCTGACCCCAGAGGTCCACAGTTGTCACTGAGGTGTGACCAGCCCACAACGTGTAGCCAGGGAAGGAAGGAAGGGAGCGAGCCCAAAGTGACGGAACCTGTCTGCAACCAGGCAGCAGCATCACTGCAAAGACCCCGCCCACAGACATTCGCTTATCTCAAACATCTGTTCTATTTAAAAATAACTGTTCTGGTTCACTGGAAGGAACGTTAAATACCAGCCCCATGCATGGATAGAAACATCAATGCTGATCGCTCGCAGATGCGAGCAGCAGGGCGGGCGGGCTTTGTTTGTGGGGACCTTTACTCTGTCCCCAACCCCACTGGCCACTGGGGCCATAGGGCGTGCGCCTTGAGGAGACAGAATGTGTGGATGAGAGTGACCTTGAGCCCATAGCAGGGACTCACTCTCTCCCAAGGAGCCAGCTGAGACTGTCCAAAGCTGCTGTGCTGGAACAAGGAGGGGTTGTGTGTCTGTCTCTTCCCTGGGGTCCGGGACACCCCATTGGCTCCATGCCGAGTCTCCACAGTGACAAAGGAGACATTTCTCAGCTGGGCGAGCAGGGACAGTCTGGGCGCCACCCGCTTGGAGAAAGTCCAGGGCTGGGGTACCTGGCCCCTGTCCTTCCCTTTCTCTCCTGCACATTCACATTTTCTTTGAAAGACTACACAGTTGCCTCTGTGTTGGGCACTGTCCATAACCTGGGCCCCTTGGGGTGTCACTGGGCCCACTGCTCACCTTCCTGGTGCACATGTCCTAAGTCCCAGAATCTTTTAGACAGTGATTGATTTGGAGGGGTGGCAGAGCCAGCGGCTCTCCAGTGGCCTGTGCCCTTCCCTGGAGTGATCGCCAGGGGCAACAGGAGCTCCCAGGCCAACCAGGCCCAGCCCAGGACCTGCACACCAGGGAGATGAGTTTCAGCACAAGGGAAGTGGGATCTTGTCCCATGTGTCTCTAGGTCCTCCCTGGGCTCCTCCCACCAGACCCAGGTGCCCTGTGGCCCTGGCACTATGCCTGCTATGCTGGCCCCACCCAGGAGCCTCCAGGATAGATAGATTGGCCTGTGGATCCACTCAGCCTGGCTATTGGCCTAGTGTCCACCAGGGAGCTGGTGGGCAGTGGACAGGGACACCCCTTCAGTCCCCATGCGTCCCCCCTCTGTCACTGGTCTGCACCATGCAACAGCAGAGATACTCATCTGAACTGGCCAGTGGGAAGTGGACTCCTCAGCAGAGGCCTCCTAACAGGGCAACATGGGTCACACACCTGAAATTTTGAGGAACAGCAATTGAGTGTTCAGGATCTGAAAAAGTGAAAGACCACAGGAGAGAATTGGAAGCCATGAAGAGACACTGGGAAATTCTAAAGTTAATACAAATGTAGTGGTCGACATTAAGACATCATTGAACAAAGTGAAAGAATGACCGGGGAAGTAGACAGTCACAGAAAACACTGGACTGCAACACAGAGAACCGGGGACAGGGAATGCTGGGGCGGTCACTGCACTCCAGGTGGGGAGGAGCAGAGAGCATGCCCTGGAAACCCACAGACCACCACCCCCAACCTACCCACCCACCAGCACCCAGGATCAGGACAGCCCAGCCACACATAGAAATCGAGGCAACTTCCCACACACTCACAGAAAACCTTAGAAACATAGTCTGTGCTTCAGTTTTACAAAATGGATCCCAGCAGAGCCAGAAACCTTTAAAGAAAGAAAATGAACACACATCTGCCCTACAGGAAGCAATGCTCCCTGATGATCCACCAGGAGAATCCTGTACAATTTTATAATTCATTATTTTGATGCTACCTAAATTATCTGGGAAAAAAGTAAACTTCCAAATTATCTTCATTAAGAGTAAAACATTGGTCCCCCAAACAGGCAAAGAATGAAAGGAACACAGCTGCAAATCACTTTCATTCAGTCGCATGATGCACAAAAATGTAAATAAAATATATGAAAAGCAAAGTCTAACAGTGTGGAAAAGATGATGCTTCTCTACTTAACACCATTGAATAGAAAGGTCCCCCTGTGACCAAGGCCCTGAGGTCCCTGGGGCCTGAGTGCAGATCCTGGAGGCCAAAATGGTCATCATCCTAATACTAATACCCCTCAAAAATCTTCCCCCTTTCCTTTCCCCTTCCCCCCTCGAACACATCCCATTGTCCTTGCCACTTCCTGCAGCAGCTCTGGAGTCCTCTTTCCTGAGGGTCTTGAACTGTGCTGTCCTGGCTGCCTCAGTGTCCTGAATGGATCCAAAACATTTTCCTTTCCTGGTCATTTTGACTTTGGGGAAGAGCCAGGAGTCACACAGTGCCAGATCTGGTAACTAAGGTGGATGAGGACACAGCATCGTGTTTTTAAGAGCTGCCTTTCCATTGGATGGAACTCGGTAGCACCCGTCACCATATTTTTGATCCTACATAGAAAAGACACACAGGAAAGAGTACTTCCAGAACTGCTGCAGAAAGTGGCAAGAATGATGAAATATGTGTGTTTGAAGTGAGGGGGAAAATTTTGAGAGAGATTTATGGCACTATGTTTTTAACTGTAATAAGATTTTTCATTTAAATATTCAACATATATCTTGATTATGCCTCATAAAATATTAATGAAAATACAATGTTGGGCACCAGATAAACATCATCATCTACAGACAGTGTTTCTCTCAAATTCAGGTTCCCACAGCTTAAACCAACCAACTGCAGGGAGCAGCCAGGCCAGACTGTGGTGGAGTTGTATTCATTTCCAGCACTGGGAAACTCAGTTGCTTCACAGTTCAGAAGGATGTTGAGGACCATTTCATCATTTCATGATGAAGGACACTGCTGTACACAAACTAAAACTCCAAGAGATTTGTTTCTTCATGGATCCCACAAAGCCAAGCAGCCTCTTTTTCTGAGGGAGACACTCACAGTGTCAGCAACATGACTTAGCCATTAATTTTCCCCTGCGTGGCTAGGAGCAGAGTGTCCACACCACTCTGCCAGCCTCGGAGAGGTCATTTCTACTCTAATTTCTTCCGATTTACCATGGGAAGAGGGACCCGCAGAAGCCTGGTCCTTGAGTTAGCTCATCTTCCCAGACCACATTGCGTCACCTCACAGACAGCAGCCATGGAGGTCACAGTCATCTGCCTGCGAGTCCCCCCTGCAGCCCTGTGCCTGAGGGTTAGGTCCACAGCTTTTCTGAGAATGAAGTGGAAATGAAAACCATGCTTCTCTCTGGGCCAGCCCTTCCCGAAGTTCACCTTTATTAGATCTGAGTTTGCACACGAGGCCCTGCAGAAAGCCACTTCTGCTCCTGACCTTACCGTTCAAAGGCCCAGCTGAAGACAAACCAGAAATAATCTGGTGGGAAAAAGCATGACAATACCTCATCAACAGAAGGTGATGAGCAAGCCCCGGGCTCTCTTGGATTCACTTGTACAGGGCTAAAAATGAGTAGGTACAGCCAGGAAGCTCAGCAGCGCCAACCCCAAGGTCACAGAGCAGCGTCGGCACAGCAGCATCTCTGAACTTGCTAGTGTCCCGCTGTGCCCCCGTCTCAAGCTCCAGGTCACACTGGGCCTCATCTGACCAACCAGCCATGGGCAGCAAGAAGATTCCTCCAGACAGGAGCAGCCATGTGGAGAAACAGCCAGAGGGGAAGGAGACCTGCTGGGGTTGAATGTGTGAGGGTTTCACTGGAAATCTCTGCACTGGCGTGGGGTGTGCACTGGGGAAGCGTGCCATATGCACTGAAGCATGCTTTACATATGGAAGCCAAGGCTGGCAGATACCTCAAACCAGGTGCCCACCTCTGCCACCACCTGCACTTCTGGGTGCCAACCCTCAGCACGGGTGCCCTGCTCCAGGAAAATATCTACTTCAGCCAGGTAAGGAAGGTGGCTGCATTCCAGCACCTTCCAGGCTTCCGTGTGCTCTTCCGGTAGTGCTCCTGACTGCTGAGCTCTGTTTCCCTTCTGAGGCCAATGTCCCCTCTGCTGGGAGCGGACTGTGGATTGTTCCCACTCCCCACATGAGCAGGAGAAATGCGTATGGAGATGGTGCCGTGGCCTACAGAGCTGGCACTGTGGCCCTGCCACATGGAATACTGTAGGGATGTGGTGCGAGCTGAGCAATGGGGGATTGCGTAGGTGTCATTGGGAGCTGCGTCCCTTGGTGGGGGAGAAGTGGGCAGTCAGGGCATGGTGATGATTTCTGGCAGCTTCCTGAGCCCAGGCCACCAGGGGATGCTGGGGCTCTGACAGGTAGTGCATGGCTGCTGGCAGCTGAGAAGCCTGCATGAAGAGCCCAAGTCTCAAGCTCATTGCCAACCTCATTAGGATGCCCTGGTCACTGGGCAGAGCGGCATCCCCTTCCCAAACAGGAGGCAGGGCTTCTGGAGGCTGGAAGTTCTCCCACAGGTGAGCGCTGTGTCCTGTGTGCCAGCCCCAGGTGAGCCCAGGTGCCCCTTCCTCCTCCACCAGGGGCAGGGTGACCTGGGCTGGCCCTCTGAGTGTGGACTGAGCTACAGGAAGGCTAGAGTCCAGGGTAGGTCCCTTCTTCATCTTCAATAATGAGTTTTATCTGCTTATTTTTTCATTTCATTTGGCATCATTCCACATTACCCTCACAAATCCTAAGTAGCACACCAAATAAAATTTCACTTGTATAGCAGTCCAGAGAACAGGGGAAATTAGGTTTCCCATGCTCTGGAGTATTAATTAAATTTAGTTATTTACCAGTTAAGTGCTGAAGGTCTTTGGTGATTAGGAAGACAGATGACTCTGTGCCAGGGGCTGGGACTGTGTGGCCGTGACAGCCCAAGCTGCAGAGCCAGGCAGGGACAGGCGGGCAGGGCGTGAGTCTGCAACAGCCCTGGGATGTCACTTGCTGCCCCCTCCTGTGGGCTCGTTGTGCTCAGATGACACCGGGCACCTTGTCCTCTCTCCACCTTGGTCCTTGCCCTCAGAATCCTTCTGGAACTTTTCCCACTTTCTTTGGTGACACCACAATGAAGACCAAAACCCACCCTCCCCATGTACCCCTCCATGCACACATCAGCCAGCCGGCCATGGGGATCTGCACCTCCTCTCCCCAACCTGCCCATCAGTACCTGGCAGAAGGCTGAGCCCTGTCACCCAGCCCAGGGCCACGTGGGGCTCTGCTCTGTTCTGCTCTAAGCGGCTCAAGGAGCCTCATCCCGTGTGCCATTCACACCCCCTTGGCCCCCAGTGAGCCGAGCCCTGGTCTTCTGGCCCCAAAGGGCTCCGTGTGAGTTGGGTCTGCCACCCACCATGGGCTGTGACCTGAGCATGTGCCCGTGCCCCTCAGGGTCCATGTCCTCCTTCTGCCACTGCCAGAGCCTCCTTGTCAGAGTCACTTCATTGGCTGCCCAACGAGTGGAGGAGGCTGTCAACACATTGCTGCTTCACAGCCAAGACAACCCTGAGCACGACCCAGGTCAGCCTGCACGTGTGCCCTTGGTCCCCACTCCACATGTGCCCTTGGTCCCCACTCCATGGAGGGAAGAGAGCTGAGCACTCCGTGCTGATCTGAAGTGCTGATGGGTAATTCTCTGGGGCAGGGAGGTCAAGGGTGAGAACACACAGCAAGCTGGACATAGCCTGGTCTGCCGGGCTGTGAGCTCATCAAACAGAGCAGCAGCATGAGCGGCCCTTCATCCCTTCACCATCCTCCTGACCATCACCTGCTGTTCATGTCTCCCTGCTTCCTGGATGCTTTTCTGCACCATGCCTTTTCCCACTGAAGCTCCTGCCTCAACACAGGCCTGGCGGTCATGGAGCCAGCTGACCGTGAACTGCAACCCTAACCCTAAAGAAATCCTTCCTTCTCTAAGTTGTCTATCCCAGGTATTTTGTCACAGTAACGGAAAGCTGACTAACACAGGCACAAACACCTCCACTTTCCTGATGCATCTCTCTATGGTATCTAGCGTTTTGAAATTCTCTCACATTTATTAATTATACACTATTGATCCATAGGAACAGCTTATACTGTGCTTGGAAATAGATGATTTCTGATGAAATAAAGCAAATTCTGGGGCACGTCACTCTGTGTGGATTATTAACTGAGAAAGAAGAGGCTTTGGTCTGGAGCTTTATCTTCCTGATTGGAAGAGTCTTGTTAAGCTTAATGCTTCTGGTGAGAGCTGAAGACGAAGCTGAGAAGACACTGCGGTACCATGCAGTTGGGATGTTGGTTTGCTCAGTTTCACTGGGCCATTGCTTCTGAGACTTCCTGTGCATCCGAGCCCTGGTGGTGCTGGGTGCAAACTCGTCTATTTCAAGGAGTGTCAGCCGATCTGATGCAGCAAAACCTGACATTGCCCTGGCAACAATGCTGCAGATCATTTGCATACTTACTCCTCCAGAAAAGTAGCTTAAGAGAAAGCAATTTGTGGCATAAGCAACCAGTGTCAAGCACGGAGGTGAAATTACACGAAGGAAGGGTCTGGTTGCCAGTTTATCACCTACCTGCACCTCTATTCCTGGGCATTAAAGGATGAGATGGTAAATGCTTTCAAAACCCTTCTTTCATAGGAATCTGTAGGAACAAGTGGCTCCTAGACCACAGTTATTCCCAAGCCTGACTCTGCAAGTCTGCACCATCTACTTAGATACGAAACCCAACTGTCTTACATAACTGTCTTTCAAAGTTCCCTCCATGCAGCAGACACACATTTGCTAAATAAATGAGCAATTG
This sequence comes from Heterocephalus glaber, assembly GCF_000247695.1. Next base: position 1,907,905 of record NW_004624846.1, read on the forward strand.
AAAAGATGAATAAATGGTGTGATTTTAAATCAAATTGCCGTGATTCAGTCTCACGCCATGCCCCCTCTGTGCCCCCTGGGTGTCTGGAGTTTCTCAGGAAGAAATCTGGTCATGATTATATTTGGCAGTATAGTTTTGTTCCTTTGTGAAATTAGAACATAGCACTTAGACAGGCTTTCTGGGACTCAGCACTGTGACTCACATCCCTGCTCCTGGAGTATGGTGAGATAGAAGGAGTCAGAGCAGCCCTGGGCTCACCTGATGGGAACGTGACCTCAGCATGCAGACCCCTGCCGCCCCGGGAAGCCCCCACTGAGCCGCTGCCAGCAGAGCTGCTTGTGAGGAGGCAGTTAGAGCCAGCAGCCCCCCAGCATTCAGACTTTAGGAGGGGGACCCCAACAGTGGGACAGACGCACAAGGAGCCAGACTCAGGCTCACAGAGCCGGCACGGACCAGGGCCAACACTCACAAAGCCATTCCAGCTCCTCCGCAGTCTTGACAAGCCAGGTCACCAGAGAAACTCTCATTCCACCCAGGTCCCAGGCTGCAGGAATGGGTGACGGGAGAACCTGAAATCACAGCATGATGGAGGGCAAGCCATTGGAATTAGCCAAGTCTGATACAGTGAGCTGCAAATATATCTAAAGAGTTTTAATTCATATGCAGAATTTAATCCCCAAAGGTAATAAAAATCACATGATTTCAAAACTGTTGGGATTTGTGCAGTAGGAACCTTCTCACTGATCAGAAAATACATATCCATAGCACACTTTTACAGTCACCGTGGAATAGTGTGCAGCAGGAGCGTAGGAGCATGCCTAAGAAGACTTTCAGAATGAAAGTAAAATATAAAATTATGTATGCTTACTGCCACCTGCCTCACAAGCACAAGGGCCCGAGTTTGATCCCTGGTACCAAAAAAAAAAAATTACATATGCTTAAACAAATTCTTTCATTGGTACATGTTTGCAGTACGTAATGATTACATTCCTCATGGGGGCATGTGCAGAACACATCTTCATCCTTTTCACAGCCCCTCCCCATGTTCCCCTCTCCCTTATCTCCTGGTCCCCTTCCCTCTTGCAAAAGATCTGCTTCCCTACTTCTATGATCTTTTACTTTGCTCTTTGTTTATATTTTGAGTTTCTCATGTAAGAGAAACTGATTTATTTCACCTTAACATGATGGTCTCAAGGTGCATCAGTTTTCCTACAAATAACTTAAGTTTATTCTTCTCTATGGCAGAATACTACTCCATTGTGTGTAAATACCACAGTTTCTTTATTCATCTATTTTCAACTTTAGGTTTAGATGCCACTAATTATTCCCTTTTGTTTGACAGCTCTTCTTCTCCATGTTTGCTCGCTCGTCTTTGCCTGAGTCGTGACCCGATGCCAACTAACTTGGCCTGACTTCTTTCCTACTTGTGCGTTGTGTCACTGGATGTCGCTGTCAGCCTGTCCCTGCTCTGTGCCTGCTGACAACATCAGCCTGGCCTGTGGCCCTGTGCTGCCAGGGTTCCCTGCTCGCTGGGCAGGTGCACTTTCTGAGTCAGGGTCAACTCCCACTTCAGTGTCTCCTCCAGGGCAGCAGTCCAGAGGAAGAAGCAGGGGTTGCCTGTGTTCTGCTGTGTTCTAAATCCATTTACCTCTGGCACCTACAGCTGCCTAAGACCTATGTCTCCCACTGGTGTCCTCAGTACCTGCAAATCCACTTCACCATTTAACCCAACCTCACGTGTGTGACGGTCCTGAAGACCACATTGCATTGCACGTTCCAGTTGTCAGGCTTTCAGCTTCTTTCCAGGGGCATCTTAGAGCCTCAGCCTCCTGCTCCAAGTCCCCTGTGTGCTCTTTGGCCCAGGTCCCGTGTTGGGAGAAGGGATCTATTTCCAGCAAACATGGGGTGAGTCAGTGTCAGCCCTGATGAGGGGGCTGACGGCCTGCAGCCTGTGGCCTGCCAGGCAGGCGAGGGAAGCCGGACTCCCTTCCTGAATGGTCTGCTCCTGTGTGAAATAGGAGTGGGAAGGAAGCAAGGTTTGTCCATTAGCAAATGTTTATTACCCCAACACCACAATGCAGAGTATGCACCTCATTATTGATAAGAACTGCAAAGCACTGGGATTGCCTGTTTTGATGAAAAGCACTGCATTTGTTGTATGACTGTTTTCATCCATATCTGTTGCTCACACATGGAACGTGCTGCTGTAGATGACAGGAATAGTTAGGAAAGAGCTGGGGCAGTGCAGAACATCCGTGCTAGTAGAGGGCAGGGAGCACTTATGCTACAAGGCGCTCCCAGCAGGGAGGGCTCTTGCTCCCTTTTGGGCTCATGAGGTGCACAGAGGTAAAATCACCGCCCACCAATGGAGCCTCCCTGACAAGAGCTGTAAGGAGGAGGGACAGCACCCTGACAAGGGAATTCGGAATCAGCCAGGAAGGAAGGATTCAGGAGTCCCTGGGGGTCGGGACTGTGTGGGTCTGAAGGAAGTGAGGAGACTCACTAACTGAGCACCCCACAGGGGGGTTCTTTGCAAGAACCCCGTGATTCACCCAGGGCTTGCCCTCCACTCATTGTTCCACCATGGTGTCCTGTTGGTGTCCAATTTCCCGGGCTGATGCTCAAGGCCACCCTGCACCTGCAGCACTGCACCCCACAGTCGAGAAACTGAGGCCTGCAGTCTTCCCAGAGAGGGATCTGCTTGGCTTCCCTCTGGGCACCCAGGTGCTTGTGTCCCTGTGGGTGTCAACTCAAGAGGCCTCCAGACAAAGGCAGGTCACTCCACTGTAATACAGTCCACATCTGCTGTACCCACGGGGCCCAAAGCCCATCACTGCGTGGGCTCTGATTCCTCAACATTTCTCACTTCACTCTTGACCAGAGAGGGTAGGGTGGAGCCAGAGAACTGCCTTCTGAAGATCATGGGTACGATCATGGTAGAGGCTGCGTGTGATGTGCCCAAGACCTCTCAGTGACACCTGCAACTCTGCAAAGTGCTCTCCCGGAGGGCTGGCCTCAGTTTACCCCAGGGGTGTCCATGGAGCTCAGTTGGAGACCAACTGACCTAGAAGACCAAAGTCTTACTTCATGACTTCATCAGCCACTAATTATCACTGTAGAAGATAGGAAAATAATTTAGAGACCATGGTGGATGAAATCTCAGAGCTTGCAACCACTCTGACTTCTGTGGCCTGGCCAGATGCAGAGGGCTTGGGAGAGAGAGGCAAGTGTGATGTTCGAAGGCCTCGGAGGAAAAGAGCAAGAAGCTGTGGCTCAGATTTTCCCACACTCCCCTGAGGACTTTGGGTAAACTCGGCCAGGCTTCAGCTCATTAGTTCCAGGAAGAGCTCCGCTGCCTCTGTGAGCCGCATCCAAAGCAGGCGATTAACTAACTAACATCTCTTGATCCCAAACACCAGAGCTTGTTCTAGCCAAGGAGTCAGTTTCCTGTGGGGGCAGAAGGGGAACACATGTCCTATAGTACGTGGTGAGCCCAGGACACTGGCTGCTGGGCCCAGGGCAGCTGGGGACAGCCCCTCTATATGCAACCTCGCAAGTCCCTCAGCAGAAGGCTTGTGTGCACCTGGCGCTGCCAGGCTACCAGGCTACCTGCCGGGAAGGTGGACAGGACACCCTTGGCCCTTGAGCCACCTGCCGTAGGTTCTTCTCGGGCGGCAGAAAGCACAAGGGAGGTTCCTGGGCCCGAATCCCAGAGGGGCCTGGTGTCCTGTCATCTGCCAGAGTCAGCAGAGGAGTCCACTGGTGTGTCAAGCAGCCCACTACTGGGAACCCGCTGTGTGTGTCCCTGGGGCCTCGGGACAGGCTGCAGTAACACATAGGCCCCAAGAGCCAGAGCCCTGCCTGCACTGTGTGCAGGGGCCACATGATGATTCCACACTTCCACACCAAACCACCCCAAATCTGCCTTCTCACCTCACCTGGGCCTCATCTGTTCTGCTCAGTGGTCCTGCTCTGCCCTCCCCAGGGTGAAGATTTAGGAGATGGACCCTGCTCTAAAACAAGGTGGTATTAGAGGGTCTAAGGGGTCGGAAATGTCAGGACCCCAGTTCTCAGGAGCAAGGCCAGGCCCGTTTCCAGGCCATGCAGGTGACAGGGGTGGACGTGGGGCCAGGTGTGGGGGTGGGGAGCATGGAGGAGCAGAGACACGACAGTGGGGCTGTCTCTGTGGCCTCAGGTGATGCTGGCATTGTGGGACCCCACACACCTGTCCCACATTTCCATTGTGCTGGGATGGGGGTCACTTCCCACAGACCAGAGGCTTCCATTTGTGTGCTCGGGGCAATGAATCTGGAGGGGCAGATGTGCTGCTGTCCACCCCCTGGCACGTGTCTCTCTGCTGGCCAGGCTGGGTACGAGGACCTCCAGGCTTGTGCAGCGCTGCTGGGGCTAAAGAAGGAGTCTGGCTGTTCTCGTCCACGCTGGGCCAGACCGGAGTTCATTGTTATGTGTGGCCTGCATGACAGCGAGCTGGTGGCTGTGGCTGCTGCACTAGTTTTGGAGATGGAAATCCATCCCTATCAGTGCTGAGCAGCAAGCCTAGGCTCAATGACAGGCTCCTCTGATACTGAGTTCCCTGGCCCTCAAGGCTTGACCGCCATCCGTGCTATTTGAGAGGAATCACCAGCAGTGCCGCTGGTCAGGGCTGCTTCCCTGATGAAGCTGGTGGAGAGCCCCAGTGCGTCTTCCGCGCCCGAGCTCTTTCTTCAGCCTCCCACAGCCCTGCTACTCCTTTCCCAGAGAGCAGCCTCAGTTGCTTTCTCCGCCTTTTCCTCAGGGCTGCAGTCTCCGCTGGCTGCTTGCTGTAGACCTGGACACTGCTGCCAGGTCCTGCTGGCCCCAAGTCTGTGTCAAGTGAATCAGGGCGTGACACACCAGCAGAGAATGTGCAGGGGCTCACACTGCTCTGCATGATGATCTGCAGGAGAAGTTGGATTTCCAACATGCCACGGGCCTTTCAGTGTCAGGCATAATTAAAACAGAATTTTACACTTCTTTGTAAACATGATTCTGTCAAGAGGAAAAGCGGCTTCCTCAGCCTCCAGGCATTTGAACAGCAAGTGCATGTTTTAGTGTGATTGTTTGAAAGGAGAGCACGGGTTTGTAAATGGGGCCTGGCTGCAACTTGGCGGTGCCTCCTCTGTGCGCCATGTGATGTTCTTCCTCCAGGGAGGGCGTATGTTCCCTGGGACACATACCTGCTCTGGCTGCTGACAGGTAGCAGAAGCAGGTGCCACTTCTACACCCAAACCCTCCACACACCCTCAGGTCCTCGGTCTCTTCGCCTCCGCCAGACATGTGTCTTCTGGGCCACTGCAGCCCTGCTGGACAGATGGACAGACGAGCCTCATGGCAGGACACCCTACTGAGGGACAGGGCCCTCCTGGCTGAGTTGGTAGACACGGGGTTGATGTTACCGCAGCTACGCTATGAGTCATCCTGTCTCACATGCCTTGCAGTGAAGAGGGGAAGTGGATCGCACAGCAGTGTTAACTTCAGAAATGAGAAAAATGCTGTTCAGGAAGCAAAGAGCCTTGCTAAGATGTGGAACCATGCAAACATGAAAGTGACACTCGTTCATATGAAAATGTGAGCATTGGAACGACCGGAGTGCTTTCCATCCAATAGCACTGGGGACCTTATTCTGAACAGTATTTGCGTCTTATTCTGAGTTTTATAAGAATGGAGACACATCTACTTGAAGGATACCTTTGAGCTGCAGCCTGGCAGTGTGGGAGGAAACCCAGCCTGAGTCCTCGGGTGATGGACATGGTCCCTAAAAACAGCAATTCTTTCTGCAGGAATCTCAGCCCTGGGCATGGTCTTGACAGACTCACACAGCCCTCAGCAGAATGAGGTATGGAAGCTGAACCCCTCCAGATGGCCCATCAGTGTATGCTTCCCACATATCCACACTCAGGTCAGACTTGAGCGTTGAGAGTGTCTTTCTCTACATGTGGAATAAAACACCGATTTATTCACACAACACCCTAACTATAACGGTGCCACTCTTTCCTAATCAGATTTGTTACAAACAAAAAGCAAGAGACTGGGCTGAGCTGGGAGCACCCCGGGTGCCCACCGTGGGCTGACTGCCTGTGCCCACTTCCCGAAGCCTCTGCCCACACCACGTGGCAACATCTCAGGGTGCTCAGGAAGCACGTCAGGGTGCTCGTCCTGATGAATTAAGAGCAACACACTGACAGGCTCCTGAGCAACACACACCTTCCTTGCAGTCCCAAGCTCTCAGAAACCACACGATGCTTATGGCAATCGATCACGCTGTCCTTCTGGATTCCCGAAACAAGGGCTTTGCGCCAGGCACCTCTGTCCTGGGGGAGAGAGACCTGCCTTCTCCAGCTCCACCCTGGGCTTGCTGAGGGCCTATGGAGTCCGCACTCAGTGCTGAGCTCTGGCTCTGCTCTCAAACATCCAGGGAACCAGGAAGAGGACAGAGCAGAAGAACTGTGCTTGTTTGCTGAGAGACAGTTGCAGGGCACCATCCTGGGACCGTGGGGGAGCGGGGAACAGAAATGACAACACCACTCATGGATCTTAAAAAACGATCATAACTTTTTTATTGTTTGATTTTTGGTGTGATCTGATTCCTACCTCTAGGCCTGTTATTTCCTGGTTAAATATTTTAGAGAGACTATTAAGCGCATGGTAACATGGGCTGCCGTGTGTTACACAATGCCAGAATGCCTGACCCTCCCTTAACACACGTTTCCATGATTGGCTGCAATTATTGCAGCAGTGTGTGCATAGGGACCGGCCAGTCCTTCTTCAGAGGGACACCAGGTCTGAGCGAGGAGGCTGCTTCACCACAGTCCAGAAAGAAGTTGTGGGGCCAGCATGTAGACTGGGCCCTCAGATCCCAAAGGTGTTCTCCTCCTGCAGCTCGTCACCCCTCGATGGCCCCTGAGGTGCTCCTCAGCCTGTGATGATGACGACCAGCCCTGTGGTCACCAGGTGGGTGTGTCTGCAGGGACAGGAGGCCCGGAGAGCAGCCACTCTGTCACCATGCAGCAACATCTCAAGGTGCTCGGGAAGGTGTCCTGAAGAATTGAGAGCAACACACTGACAGGGCCCCGAGCAACACACACCTCGTCTGGGACGAGACATCTGGGGGAAGCCACCACCAGCTGCAAGGCACAAACTGCCCCCTGGTTACTGCAAGAAGGGACATCTATCAGGCCTGTGTCCACAGGGATGCTAAGGAACAAAGCACAGTTGAGGTGGTGGGGTGAGGGATCCTGGAAAATGGGGTGATGATTAGAAGTCACAGTCACTTTGGGAATGGAATTCGACAGTAGCAGCTGCTCCAGCTCATCTCCGTGATTCTGCTCTTGCAAACTTTCTTTTAAGAAAAAGACTCACGCATGGCTTCCTTTGGGCCGTTTCTAGGGAGAGGAGGTGTCACATCACAGCACTGAACATCAGCCACGCCAGTTACTGACCCCGCCCCGTGCTGGGCTCGGGGCCAGGGGCTTATTCCCACTGACCATGGTAGTCAGCGTGAGTTGAGGGACACATGTTCATGAGTGCGGGACACGAAAGTATCCTGCTTGACCGCTGATGCCTCAACTTCATTTGCATGACCATCACTGCAGTTTACGAACACAGCCGCGTATCTGCTGAAAGTCAGGTCGGGGGTCCAGCCGGCCACCCAGAGACCTCCAAGGTCAGTGCTTGGTGTCACCCACAAGTCCCCGCCTGGTGGGACTCCGTGCTTCCTGGATTGTAGGCCTGAGGCCCCACCCCCGCCACTTGCTTCAGCACAGGGAAGCCCAGAGGCCAGGAGAGAAGACAGAGTCTCGGTGTCTGAGGCAGATCCTGGAGACCCGACCTTCGCCACACTGTGCCCAGGGGGAGGATGCTGGTCTGAGATCACTTGGAGCAGGGAGGGGAGCTGCCCAGAACAGGGGAAGCAAGGGAAACCTGGGTTATGAATGAATGAATGCCACTCTAACCAGAGGCCAGGGACTTTTTACCAATAAGCAGCTGGGCAGCTGGTCCCAGGGGTTGGCCAGTGTGGGGCAGGGAGAGGGGCTGGCAAGGTCTGGCCCCGGGGGAGGGAGGCCCAGAAGCCAAAGGAGGGCCCAGTGCTGCAGGTGCCATTTCCAGGTGTGCCCACTTGAGCCGGCTCAGGGTGCCTGGGGCTGAAACGCTGCTCTGTGCAGCTCCTGGCTGTGTTGGCCCAGAGCACCGGCCAGGCCTCGGGCTATGTTAGCCCAGAGTAGGATCAGAAGGCCAGATAGGCACCGGGCGCCTCTGGCATTCAGCCTGACCCAGATAGCATGGTCCAACAGGTGGGGAGCAGGGTGCCCAGCAGGGCAACGCCCAGGGTTAGATGTGTTTTCACCTCTTCACACGAAGAGCCTAGACCCTGGGTACCTCTGCTTCTGCAGCTGAGGGCAGGGGCCCTGGTGCCCTAATGTGATACAGACATTTGTTTCCAGGGTCTCCTGACTGAAGGCTGAAGTTGGGGGCAGCAAGGCTCTGAAGACACTGAGGTGCCTCAATTGTCTCACAGAGGATGTGCCAGAGTGGGCAGCAGGGCCTGAGCCCTCAGGCCTCGGGGAGGCAAGGGCTGGAACTCATGCCATTGGTTAAGAGTGAGACCCAGGACAGAAGCAAGTGGCTGTGCTGGGCTGGACCCGCCAGCACCCTCTGTGGTCCACAAATCTGTCGAGGGGCTGCCCAGAGGGAGGCATCCTACAGAGGGACATTGGTGGCCACAGCCACACAGGGTGGACCTGACCTCTCCGGGTCCCACTGCAGCAGGGGTGGGGGGTAGCTTCTGTCCAGCCACAGGTGGGGAGGAGCCTCAAGCTCTTTAGGACTGTTTCAAGACTCCCCCTGGGGAAGCCACCAGCCAGGAGAGGCCAACCCCGTGAGTCCTTGCTGGGCACTTGGGCAGCAGCCCCGGGCAACCCAGGCTAAGGAGGGTGGGGGGGGCGCACCACGGCACAGACCCACTCCAGAGCCACGGCGAGAGTTCCCGGACACACGCCCACATCTGTGCTCCAGGAACTGTCTTCCAACGACTGGGGAAGATTCGCCAGCACTGCTTATTACCGATCTTGCTCACTACAGCCTCCATTATCGGGTTTGTGTGAGGCTAAATAATGGGAAACGTATTAAGTATTCAAAATATTCTGTTTACTCGGGTGGACGCAATGAAATCAATAGCAATTGCTACCCAGAAATCTGGGAAAGTGGTTTTCTGGAATGGATTCTGAAATATTTTAGCAGCTTGGGGGTGGAGTGTTGTTAGGCTGATCACTGATAAAGTGAGGGTCCATTACAGAGCTGCACCCGCTAAATTAATGCCACATGGCGGCCGCTCCACACTCACGTGTTCTTAAGAGGACCACTCAGCCAGGAGCTTGGGGTCTGCTTCGCTTTTCAAGCAAGGAGGAAAGGAGGGCAGTGCGGACAGGGGAGCCTGGGTGTTGCCGGCTTTATTTGTGGTGGAGCAGGGTGGGTTTGGCAGGGTCTGCATCCTTCAGATCCCTGAGGGTGCCACACTCCATCCTCAGGAGCCCTCAGTCCCACAGCAGCCTGGGCACCTGGGCTGGGTCACACTGTCCCAGAGCCACAGTTTTCAGCTCTCAAATTCAGTCTTGTGACTCGCTTTGTAGTCTCTGGTTGCAAAGCTAACAGAGTACCTGTCATGGAAGGAATCAATGAAATGACTGGCGACACAAATATATAATAAAGCATTTCAAAGATTGCGTGTTATGAAAGAAAATAGGAGCCAGGTGTGATGACACGTGCCTGCCATCCCAGCACTCCGGGAAGCTGTGGCAGGAGGATCACAAGGTCAAGCCCCATCGAGACAACTTAGCAACTTTGCAAGATGCTGTCTCAAAATAGAAAATAAAGTGGGCTGGGGATGTAGCTCAGGGTGAAGGCCCTGGGTTCAATCCCCAGTGCTGGAAAACAAAACAATACTATGGCTTCCTGATCACATATACCTGTAGCCTACTTGGTGATAAGGATGAGCCGCAGGGTTCTAGGAAAAGGCCTGGGGCAGTGAGTGCTTGGAAGGAGGAAGAGCTGGAGGAAAGAGGAGGCACAGGGAGACACACCTGGCAGTGCAGCCTCGGGCCGGAGCTCACCTGGACTCCGCTGGGCAGGTCTCTGAGAAGGACACGTGGCCAGGTGGGCCTGCCCAGGACAAGGGGCCGGAAGCTTCACTGTGTGTGGCTACGTTGTTGGGCATACCCGGCCAGCGAGAGCCAGGACAGGAGGACAAGGGAGTGGGAGACAGGGAGAGGGCTAGGCCAAGCTGGGGCTGGGCTGAGGGCATCAGCAGCTGGTCCAGAGGGGCCAGCCCAAGGCTCCTGGAGCAAAGGGAGTGGCAGGTGTTTACTGATTTCTTCAAGTGGCTAAAGTCTACTAATTCTCACTGGCCAGGAGCACCGTTCCAAAGGATGTCCCTTTTATGTGAGACTCGGACCACGGGAGGTCATAGCTGAGTGTCCTGAAGCTGTTGAATCTTCGTTCATCTGGTACCAGCATCCTGTGCACAACGCCCAGGCCTTGTGGGTCCGGGCCCTGTGACAGGGCTGAAGGAGTCAGGCGCCTGGGCTTTAGTGTTTGCTGAAGAAGCACAGAAAGGGGGAAGAGAGGAAGAAAAAGAAAACACGGAGCAGCTCCAACAGGCAGTATGCCAGGTTAGCCCAGGAGCATAGCCTCGGACAGAATGTGTCTCCGAGAGCCTATATGTAGAGCTGGGCAACTCTGAGCATGGGGTAAAGGAGCAGAGAGGCACAGCAGGAAGACAGCGACACCAGGCCTGTAGCCCATTTTCCTCACCATCAGGGCTTTGTAAGCTCCAGCGAAGGGTCAGGGTTTCAGCAGAAGCCCCTGGGGTCCCCAGCCATGACCCAGGCAGGGTCATCATAATCCATCAGGGGTGTCAGTTGGGGCAGAGGTAGTAGGAGCTGACAGTGTACTGTCCAGCTGTGCAACTCCAGTGAGGGGTCTGAAGTTGACTAAAAGCAAGCAGAGCGAGGCAGTTTATTTAGGTAACAGGTTTCCCCTTGGTAACAATGTCCTACTTTCTGCAAACATCTTGCTTCTGTGGTTTAACCAGGCTCTCCTGACGAGTCTGTCAAGTCTGTTGAAACACGCCATGCTACCAAGGGTAACAGCTTACTGCACCCAGGGCTTGTCACCCACCACACCAGTCCCTGGTGGTCCCAGCAGGTGAGGAGGGACAGGTGCAGCTGTGTAAAGTGTCCCTGGAGGAGAATGTGGCCTCGGAGCGGAGGAAGCATGGCAGGGAGAGCAGGAGTCCTCAGACAGGAGCTGGGCGGTGTTAGTGGCAGGGCCTAGGACTGCTTGGATACACACATTTAGGGGAGCCATGCTGTAGGGCAGGAGTGCAAGTGGCTTTGGAACTGAGGGCCATGGTAAGGCCTGGAGAGCTGTGTCCACATTGCTCTGTCCATACCACGGCTGAGCACCATGTGCCACGGCTGTTCCCACCCACCTGGGTTCGAGGCTGTCTGTCCCACACCCCAGTAAGACAGCAGACCTGGGTGTGGCACTGGGGCGCTGCCCAGGCCATCCTGACACACGGTCAGCACAGACCACAGGGCCCCTGAGGAAGGAGGACCACGGGAGCCGTCTCGGGAGGCAGAGCGCATGCACGTGTGAGAGTAGTGACCCACAGATCCCCATGAACCACAGAAGTGATGGCCCAATGGTGCTGGCTACTTTCACACCTTCTGCAGCCCTCTGCAAATGTGTTATCTCTCGAGAAACTGCAGTTCCTGTTGCCTCCCTTTCAATTCACACGGGAGCTGAATTTTTCTCCATCACCATTTCGAGGTGCAGCCGCTGTGACAACCACCAAGCCAGCTATTATCTTGTTTCATGTATTTTTTTTTCAGCTGGATCTTGGGAAAAGTCCAACCCATCCATGCCTTTCCCTTTAGCTCCGGTCATGAATCAGCTTCCCGCCACTGCTGTGAGGCCTGCATTTCCTCTCCATGGGGACAGCTCGGCCCGGGCCATCCCTGCGGCAGACCTGTTTCTTTCATTTGTACAGTCTCTGTGGGCTGCTCTTTGTCCTCCCGAATTCCTCTTCAGTTTCTCCTAAATCATGACTTGGGACCAGAGCAGCTCCAGCTCCTGATAGAACAGCAGAGCTGACCCTCATTCCCCCCAGACCCACACCCCTTGATCCATCGAAGGGAGTTTCCATCTATCATCTTCCTTCACTCTTCACATCGGGCGCCCTGAGGGACTGAAAATGACATCTCCAGAATGTGAACTGCACAAGGAGGGCAAACTGAAACATCAGGTGTAGGCATGAAAACACTCATTGTGTGCAGCAAGGTTAGAAGAAACCTGTGCAACCTGGTCCTCCAGCCAGGTTGCCTGAGCCCCTTCCTTCCCTCCCTGGTTCCCTCCCTCCCTCTCTCCTTCCCTCTCTCTCTCCTTCCAGCAGGCCAAAGGTCACCTCTTTTGAAGTCAGCTTGGGCTTGGGATGATCGATTTCTGCTATTCTGTCCCATTGCCCCTCGGGTCCCCGAGCTGTTCTCAGGGGGTGGTGCCCCCACGGTTAGTTTGCAGACCCCCAGCCCCAGCTTCCCCAGGCCCCACTGGCCCCTCCCCACCGACTCTTCCCCCACACTTCATTCTCATCCTTCCAACAGCCTCCCTGTCCCAGACCCTCGCCCCAAGGGCTCTGGAACCACCCCGACTCTGCAGCCCTCTCTGGCCCTCGGCTCAAACCCATTTGGTGAGAGAGGGTCGGTGTCCTCCCCACGAGCTGTCACACACGTGCAGAGTGCTGGTCCTGCTTCTGACCGTTTCTGCTCTACCCAGAAAGCCGAGAAAAGGAGGAGGAAAAAAACAGGGCGGGAGGAGAGAAGAGAAAGACGGAAGGGAAGGAAGGATGGAGAGACAGAGGAAGGAAGAAGAAAAAGACAAGCGATGAAGAAAAGGAGGGCTGGAGGGGAAACGAAGGAGAGGAGGAAGGAAGGGAGGGAGCAAAGGCAGAGAGAAGGAGGGAGGGAGGACCTCGCTCAAAGGGGCACAGCAAACGGAAGCACTGCTGCTCTCTGGCCATCCCCTCTAGCTCAGGATGACATTCCTAGATCCAAGACACTAGACTCCTTTCCCAGTAAGTCACAAAATTTAGGCAGCCAAACTTAGCGCCGGGCTCCAGCACGTGTGATGCGGCGCTTTAGCGCCCCCTGGAGGCGCAGGTGAGCGTACCCTTCTCCGGACACCAGGAGTTCGCAGCGCAGTGCAACTGGGAGGGAAGGAGCTGACCCTAGCCTGCCAGGAGGAGCCAGGACCAGGGCCTGTCAGGAGCAGGGCTACGGCACACAGGGCTGCACTTCGTCTCGCCGTGGTCTCCATTCACGTCTCTCCTCCTCCGATTGGAAAGGGGGTACAAACAGACTCCTGTGGGATGCGGACACAGCTCCCGTGATTTGTGAACATGCATCACCACCAGCAGAGCAGGAGCAGCTAACGTGCATATGGTCTGGGGACACTCAAGACATAGCACATGCACATGGTGATCTTGCTAAATAGTGCAGTGAGTAGCATGTACACCTCTTCTCAAGGGAAGACTGAAATGCAGAAAAATGTACCGATTTGGCCAATGCCGAATTTCTAGCAAGCTGGGACAGCAAGGGGACAAAACCAAGCTCTTCAACTGCAAAGACTCCCCATGCCCGATCCTGGTTCCCAGGGGCAGAGGCTTCGCTTCCTCATGACTCTTCTGAGCAGATCTCTGGGAACCCGGGAGGAAGAATTAGAATCGTCTGCCCTGTGGCCAGGGATTTAGCTCAGTGGTTTTGCCACCTGCTGTGCAGGCACAAGGACCAGAGTTCGATCCCCAGTACCGAAAAAAAAAAGTCTGCCCTGGGAGTAGAGGGGACATTACAAATGAGAATCCAAGACCACACTGTGCAGGGTGGGGGCAGAGGGTACTGCAGAGGAAGGAGCCGGGCTCCAGCAGGACAGTGCCGTAGCACTGAGCTCCCGGTCCTGGGACACTCGGAGACAGTTGCCATGAACTAGTGAGTAGGATCCCTCCTCCACAGCCCGTAGCTCTCAGTCCGCAAAACAGCTGACTGCACAGCACACACAACTTGACTTGTGGTCTACATGGCTCTCATGAGAGGGGGTTTCAACCCTCCGTGGTCCTTCTCCTCTCCCCAGACACGGAATTGGGGCTCCTCTTGGCCTGCAGTCCTGAGTCTGTCTCATGTTCTATGACGAAAGGACTCAGAGACTCAGCGTCCTCTCCAGACTCCAGGACATGAGGCACCCCACCCTGTGCAGCAGCAGACCTGGCCTTCACTGCAGGGCTCGGCTCAGCACCAGCACTGGCCCTTCCTGACCACTCCAGCAGGGCAGCCAAGCCTGTGTTCAGCAGGGAGGCAGGCCCTGGCCTGCCCTGCACAGCACCACTTGGGAAAAGCCAGCTTCCCAAGCTGCCAGGTCTACCATCCCTTCTGCAGGCTGTGGCCCGCGGGGCTGGTTCCCCTGCTGGCCCAAGGCAGAACCTTCCTCCTCATGGAACTCACCCAGGGAACCTTCATCAAGGCCGGCCTGAGAAGCCCCTGCCCTCTTATAGTTCAGGGCATTCTGTCTCCACAGCCTTCTCCCACCCACAGGCTCAGACCCAACCAACCCTGGAGTAAAAACATCTGGGGGAAAATATGTCTGTACTGACCATAGACATTTCCATTGTCAGTATTTCCTGACCCACACAACTGTTTACATAGCCTTTACTTTTCACTGGGTGAAAAGTAACCTATGTCCCAAGTAATCTATAGAGATTTGAAGTACACTGGTTACATGTAGTTATATGAAAATTTACCATTTTGTATCAGCTTGGCATCACCTCCAGTGTACAAGGACAGATTATCCATGGGATTTACTTACCTTCTGCAACACTGTATTTCCCTCACTGGACTATAACCTTGTGGACTGCACTGGGAAGTGTACCACCTTCACTGATCTGCTGCATGAACAAACACACCAGCCCCTGCTTGTGACCGACCCACCAACACAGCACCACAGGGCCACCCCACACCACCACTGAGACTGGTGCCCAAGGGGACCCTGGAGCCAGTGCTGGCCCCTGCAAGACCCCTGTGTACCTCCTCCTGGCTGGTATTGATGTGGATCCTCTCACTGACCACTGACTGTAGCAGACATTCTTGCCCAGTACTAGTGGGCTGAATGGTGCCTGCTTCTTGCTGTCCATAATTCAGCTATACTGTTTTATATCAGGAATCAGACTGAAGCTCTATGGGACTCAAATGGGTATGTCAGTGGTGGACTGGGCAAGTATAGCTCCTTCCCCAATGGCTGCCACAGAAACTTAGGCCCTGGTCTGTGAAGTGGCAGGGCTCTGCTGAGTTATGTGCAGCTGAGGTCAGCACAATCCCAATTAAAATCCTTTCCCCTGAATTAGGGCTTCTCACTGACCTGATGGGTTGCTTGCTAACTGCATCCGGTCCAAGTACCTGTTTGTTCTATCCAATTAAGACAAGCAGTGCTTACTCCCTTATAGCCCTGCCTGGCACCATCATGCCAGGTGTTAGTATTTCACTAGATGCCTTCAGAGAATACCTGGCTCCCTATTCCTTCCCACTATTGTATTCAGTAAATACTGGATGCACTTGGTGGCCTTTGTCTTTGCTGCCATCAGCAGCACTGATCAGGTCCCAAGTCCCAGTTTCTCCACTCTTTTAAGTCTCATTTTCTGTTCTTTAATTCACCTTGTGCTATAGGGGCTCACAGGAGGCCAGGACCCACAGCAGAGGTTCTGACAATATCCCCTTCCCTGTTCCCTACACCTGACAGTGCTGCAGCCACATGCTCAGTGCCCACCACCACCCAAGGCCAGTGGCCCTGGGGACCAACATTGGTGCACACTTCAGTGTGGATGATTTATCCCCCACAGTGCTGAGGAGCAAGTTACTGTGAACAACCTGGTCTTCACCCTCCATCTACATAGGCTGCATTCAAAATGTACACTTGTACTCACTGTACAAGTGGTAACAGTAAAAGCACAGCCCATGAGGTCTAGAGACGCAGGCTTGAGGGTTCCCTGACAGAAGGTTGGCAGGAATCAGGACCATTGGGGGCCAAGCCAGCCAGACAAATCTCCTGGCTCATGGAAGCCCCAGTCTCACGAGCCTCAAGGGCCTCACTCTAAACCTCTGGATGTCTTTACTATCTACAGAAATGTCTTGGGAATGGAGGGGGCATGGCGATTTTTCCCTGCCACCTCAGTTCTCAGGGTAGGTTAACCACTCAGGCTTACACAATGCTTAGCCAGAGGGGGAGGAGCCCACCGCCGCAGTGGGGCTGGGTTCCAGGGTCAGATGAGCAACAGGTACACAGTGGGAAGAATGCTATGTGTCATCAAAGATATATTTTATTGAACAGTAGTGAACAGGGTACCACAGACTTGGATTATACAAAATATCAATATATGGTAAAAACATTTGCTAATGTAATTACATCAGAAGATCATCTTTGAGCCTTTCACTGTACAGAATGAACACAGGACAGGTCACACCCGCAAACTGTGTGTGTGCGCACATGTGTGGTGCTGGGGACGGAACCAAGGGTCCTGTGTGTGCCAGGCCCCAGACAGAACCCTGCAAGCTCTTTAAGTAGCATCACTCCCACATATTACCTGAATTACGAGACTGTCTGTTGGTAACTGTAGCTTGCAGGACTTTCCCTAACATGGGGACAAAATATGAGGATAACTGATACAATGCAATTTTGGCCGCGAATATAAACTTTACAAGAAAGTTTTAAAAATAGTGTTTGTGAAAACAAAATATAGACATGTGTTCCAAAAAAGAAAGCACATGTGCACACAACCATGTGTGCACGCACATGCAGACACGGATGGACGGACACACACACACACAGAGTGCTTTTGTAGTTTTGCATCTAGAAAAATCAGAGGGCTCACTCACATATTCTCCTCCCTGTAGCCGACTTTACAGCTCCACTGTTTTAACATTTAACCCAAAACCCTCACCAGTGATGTGGCCCCAGCTGCCTGAGAGGCCCTGCCGTGGACCTGGCCACTGAGCCGCAGTATGCTCTACCCATTCTTCCTGCTCTGCTGCAAGGCGTCTCTCATAGCAGATGACCCTCCCAGGGGGCGCCAGGGCCCCTCCTCCAGGCACAAGCAAAAGTGTCACACACCATGCCACGAGTGCCCTGGAGAAAAACACTGTCTGTGGCTGAGAGCCTGCTGTAGACCGAGTCACAGTAGGAGGGGAGTTGCAGTTTCCCGAGTCAGTCTCCAGGGGGCCCTGTCACCAGCGCTGGCTGAATAAACGACATGATCTGCCCCAGAAACGGGGTGTGCAGAGCTCCACCAGAAGGACCCAAACCCACTCAAGGCGGGACCAGGACCAGAAATGGTGCAGCGCTGGGTTTAAGGAACAACTTCAGGGTGTGTTCTGTCGCTCCAGGCATCAAAATCAAAGACCATCCTGTAATGCAGTCAGCTCAGACTGGGCCACGCACACCTTGGCACTGAAAACCACCACAGTTGAGGAGAAACAGTGCAGGGTCCAGAGCACCTGCTGCGAATCATTCTTCCTTTCTCCTCCTCCTGCGTTCTTTTCTCATCTCCTGGAACTTCTTCATCTCAGTCATCAGGTTCAAAGTCTTGCACACCCACATAACCTGGAAACGATCATTTTGAGACGAGTGAGAAGGCACGCTGGCAGAGAAAACCAACACACAAACACCAGCCACGTACGCACCACAATGATTACAGCGTTGAGCAGCAGTGGCGCCGAGAACATGATGGAAATGAACATCCCCCTGGAGTCGAAGTACTGGTATTTGGAAAATGACCTGTTTAAAGAGAAAGACAGGAAATTCCTTGGCCTAACAGCATCCTCCAGCACCAGGGGATGGAGGAGCAGTCAGCATCAGGGACACTGAGGTGCACATGCTGCCCACATGAGCCTCTGGGCATGGCCCCTCGTGGAAGGTGGGATCAGAGCTGCCCTGTGCTCTGCAGCTATGCAAGAAAGGCAGTGCTGGGCTTCCGTGAAGGAAGTATTATTCTCTAGAGGAAGTGCTCAGGCTAAATGCTGCAGGTTAAAGGACCCAGCTTGCCCACAGGTAGAGCGGGAATGGCAGATAGGACCTGTCCGCGAGGAACACAAATAACAGTCAGCAACACTGGGAACCTGCCATGTGCGTCACAAGCTCTGGGCTCTGCAGTGGACAAGAGGACCACTCTGCCACAGCCTCCTCTCCAAGGGAAGGAGGGGCTCCAGGACTTGTGTGGCGGTCCATCAAATCCCACGTGCTGTCATGAGTGTGGCAGAGACGGCGCAGGGGCCCAGAGGAGGGCACCAGGGAGCCACATGATCTCGAGAGGTGGCGGGGCTGAGATGCAAGGGGCTGGGGGGGCGGGGGCGGGAAGCTGACATCACCTCCAGTTCCTGGCAGCCACTTCATTGATGTACTCAGCGCAGTAGACTAAGGCTGCTGAGAGGAGACGGAGAAAGCGTGTTAGAGTTGAGAGGGCAAGTCACTAATCCTTACAGAATAAGCCCATCCAATTCCACAAGAGAAATTAACACTGACACAACAGAACACCAAGAGCTTGACGAGATGTAACTTCCGTTTCAGCTGTAACGTGAAAATTATAAAACTGTGAAGTTACAGAAAATGCCCATTTAACAGCAAGCAGGCAGAACATGTCGGAGGTCTCAGTCAGAACCACATGAGGCTGTAGCGGGCAGCCACCTTCTCCCTGTGGCCCAGCCCCATGACGACCACAGGTCAGCCTATGGGAAGCCAGGCAGCAGGACTGCCCGAAGACAAGCTGGGGGGCCAGTGTCACTGTCCTGGCTCACTGGCGGGACAGTGCAAGCTGGGAGGTCACTGGGTTCGAGAAGCACAGGACAGGGTCGAGGCCAGGCAATGGCAGCCCTGCAGGGACTGCTGGCAGAGGGCTTCGTGGTCTCCTTGGCCCTGACAGGTTTTCCTGAGGACCAAGGTCCTCCCAGGCTGCAGGGCACACGCCAGACCTCCAGCCAGTTCAAAGGTGAGGACAATTTCACATGTGACAGAAATCACCACCCCTGCCACATACAACTGAAGAGAAAGCATCAGCAAATGTAAAAACCTGGTGCTCTTCTTTCTAGTATTAACTGTTCAGTTAAGTCAAAACATACAAACCCTCCATACAAACCCCAGCAGTCTCCTGACCACCCTGCACAGTGGAGCCAGTGAGGCCGGACCAGCAGGAAAGGGAGAAGCAGGGCCTGAGGGGGGCGAGGAGAAGCCACTGCACACCGAGGAGCGCTGTGGGACTCACAGCAGGAAGGACCCACTGGGTGAGGGGCTGCGGGCCCTGGCCTGTCTCCCTTGTGAAAATGGGCACGTGACATGCAACCCTTCCAATGCTTCGAGAATTTAACGAGTTATGACACATGAACAACATGCAGAATAGGGCCTATTTTTTTCCACGGTGACCACAGCCACTCCTCTTGGAAATCACAAATGCACACAGCTTTACATTTGTGGAACTGCTCTGCTGCCTCAGCTCATCCGAGGAGGCCACGTCTTTCTCCAAGGTGCTTAGTTCTGGGATGGCTTAGTGCACGCAGAGACCCTCTAAGCCAAGGGCCCATTTTCCTCACCACTGACCCCCTTGTACCCCTAAGGACATGACTTGGTCCAGCCTCTCATGGGAGGAGGATGTAACAGGTCCATCCACCCTTGCCTCCCCAGCAGTTTCTGTGACACACACACTCAACTTCACTCCAGTCTTCCTAAGTAACACCTTGTTCACATTTCTTACCCTGTGCACATCCAGCTAAATTTATTTAGAATTAACTGGTGTGTTTTTATTACCAAACATCGTTGCTCTCTTTTCACTGCCTTCAGGATCAGCCAGGAGGCAACTTCTCATCATCCAGCACATCTGTAACATCTGGCTCCTCAGGTGTGATTTCTCTGGCTCTGACCTAAGCTTCCCATTACTGACCCCTCCTCAGAGGCTCTGCCCAGCTGCCCTCACATGGACTGGAGCCTTCTCCCCGACCTCATGCCCAGGCCAGTAAGCTCTTCCTTATCTTCTTACTGACATTTTGTCCAGTCTTTTACCCTACATCATGGCTTTGTTTTTTTCCATGCAAACTTTCTCGACACAGCATGAAGCTCCATCCCTTTAGTGAATTCCTGTAGCCCTTATCTTTAAACTGACCAGGGCAATATCTTATTTTCTGCATAGACCCTTCCTTCCTACTTTTCATTCATCCTCCTAGAGGAGGTAGTACAGGACTGAGCTCAAGCAGGAAAATGTCTGTGTAAAAGACAGTAACTCTTAAGACCAAAGACTTCTTCATACAACTGGTGTTCAGCACCAGCCCTAGCACACAGGAGGCATCCAATTCATCTCTTTCAAATTTGATATCCTGGCATTACAATTTACACACAGAACACCTGATGGCAGGGGTGGGAGGTGGTGTGAAAACATCCTGAAGACAGACAGACAGACAGACACACATACACACACAGAGGACACAGAATACACAGTCACCTGACCATCACGGTGCAGGGGTCCTGTGCTGTTCAACTCACCTAAGCTCAGGAAGAGGCCAATCTGTAGTCTGTACCTCTGGGATGAGAAGCAGGTGAGCAGCAGGCAGAGCACGTGGAAGACAACCAGCCCCAGGAGCCACGGCTCGGTCCAGTCTGTCTGCTGTGAGGACAAACCATTAGCACCCTGTAGCCCCTCACTTACTTGCAAGAACAAGGCACCGAGAACACAGCAAGGTTGCCCAGAAATGTAGGGCAAGAAAAGGAGAAGGGGAGGAAATAATCCCCCTGACTTGATGCCCATTCACAAGTTTTTAACGACTTTGAAGTTTGCGCACACAGAACATCATCAACTCACCCCTTCTGATTGAACATAACCAACCGTGTCGTTAATCTGGGTGAAATCTAAGGGATCACCACCTCTAAACGACAGGAAATTAGGTAACTTGTTTAAGTCGTCGATGCTCTATGTTAAGTGACTTGTTCAACTCGATGCACGTTGTTACTCCCCAGGGCAAATCAGGACCCTATGAAGTTCCTGAGCGCGGAGGCCGGGACCTCCTAACCTTGATTTCCCAGCCTTCCTAAGTGCCCAGCGCTCCAGGCAGTGGTGTAGGCCAGGTCTCCTGTCCCGAGCTTCTCAGCGGGCACTAGGGGTACTCCAAGCCCAGATCCTCCCACCAGGTGCTCAGCCTGCTCAGCCCCTCCTTCCCAGAGCCGCCTTCAGCAAGAAGCAAGACCTGGCCCACAACTGGGGTCTTGGGGCCCTTCAGGACCCTTGAGTGCCCAGTACTCTCAGCCAGGGGTAGCCCCTGTCTCTTGGGCACCGGAACACCGGAAGGACGCGGACGGCGACCGGTCCGGGGACTGGCATTCTGGGACCGGCATTCTGGGACCCTCCCATAAGGCAGGACAGCTCGGCAGTCAGCCAGCCCAGACCCCGCCTCTCTGGTAAGCCCCGCCCACGCCCGCAGCGGTCTACGCCACAGGTCGAGAACCCCTGGTTCTCCCTCCAGCTACCGCGAGTTACCGTGATCACCGCGGGGATGCTGACGGGGAAAGAGCTGACGGAGAACGCGGAAGGCATGATGTCCTGGAGGTCAGTCCTCACAACCGCCGCCGATCTCTTCCACCCCGTCCCGCTCCGCAGAAAGTGCTCTGGTTCTCATCTCGCGAGATCAGAAGAGGCGAACAGATTGGCAACATCGGATCCTCTCGCGATAATTTACCCTCTTTCCCCCTTTAAAAATCAAATCTCGCGTTAGTTAGCGATAAAGGAAGCAAAGACTCGGTTTCTGCTCCGATTTGGCGCGAGGGTTGAAGGAGACGTGGCAGACTATCGAGGCGTGGGGGCCCGGCGGGACCTATGTCTGCTTTTGGGAATCTCACAACACTGGATTCTCAGAGATGGATTTCCCGCCGGGTTTGCTGTCCCGGAGCCTCCGCCACCAGCGTGGGGCCGCTGCAGCCGCAGCGAGGGCGACTTATGCACCCCGGACCCGGCTCTCCTTCCCTTTCCGGGAAGGTGGTCTTTGTTTTGTGTCCGAATCTTTGCACATTTGCTCTTGAAAGTATTGGTTTTAATAAATTGTAACTTCATTTTTAATTGCAGGGCTCCAAGGTCCAGCGTCGCCGCGCCGGGTTTTTCGCCTACTCATTGTGACCTTTTCCCATTCCTACTCACTCCAGGGAAAGGAGTGAGAAGTGGAGAAAGCAAGACTTCCCTGACCCTCACGTGCAGGAGAACCTGGCCTGTGTGGCTGAGCCCCTTTCCCGACAAGCACGGGGCACCATCATGGCCTGCCCACAACGGGGCTCGGCCAGCACAGTGACTACTGTTGCCAAGCACCTGGGAATTTGTATGCTCTGCCTGGATGGAAATAGTCGGCAAAGCTGATCTGCTGGTAGCTCCGGGCCTTAACTGCACAGCAGGTGCCTCTTTGCCTGCCCACGGTTATACAGCTCTGGGGCTCCACGACCCTCGCTGTGCTAGACAGCGCTGGACCTCAGCAGGGCTCCAAGAGTTCCAAGGCTCCCAGAGCCCTCCAGGTCGCTGTGATGCTGGAGGCTCCCAGTGCTCTCAGCCTTTAATGTTACAGCCCGCAGGCTTGAAGAGTTCTCTGCCTTCAGCATTACTGCTTGAGGCACGAAGTGCGCTCAGACTTTTGAGGCCCAGAGTGTCGTCAGCCTTCTGCATTGAAGCTCTGGCCTCCGAATCCCCTCAGCCTTTAGAATGTTAGACATTTAGGGCTGCTCTTGGCCCCCAGCATTATAGCTCAGGACTCTGCGTACTCAGCCCTTAGGGTTACAGTGCTGAGCCCCCAGCTCCTGCAGCCCTTTGTGTTGCAGCTTGGAGTATCCGCTCAGCATGACTGCTTCATGTTGAGTGCCCACACACATCCCTGGACTGTTGATATAACTCGGGCTAAGATTCTGCAAGGCCTTCAGCCCTTGGTGTTATGGCTCCAGGGCAAGTTTGGCTTTGGGATTACAGCTTGGAGGTCCAAGCGCCCACAACCTTGGATTCTTAGTGTTACAGCTCTAGGGTTCTGAATCACCCTGAGCAGGCAGGCTGCCCCTTGGCAACTATCCATAGTATTTTAGCAGCTTCAGCTGGTCTCCACTGATTCCCAGAAAAGGTTGCTACTCATTGCCAGTTGCTGCTAGTTGTCACTGGATGCTGCTAATTGACCCCGTTCTCTGGTAATCACTGGTCCACAATGCAGGTCTATGTCTCTAACCCCCACAATGAGAGTATGAACTAGAACCCTTGTAGACTGGAACAGTGGAAGAGGAATGCTGCTTATATACCAGCAGCAGGTCTGTGATTGGTTCAAATTTAAGCCTGCGGATCCAAGCTTGTTGATTGGCCTAAATTCAGTTTGCTGCTTGGTTCAAATTCCAGCCTGGTGCAGTGAGGAAGACATTTACCTGGAGCAGGTACAGGTCTCTGGTAGAAGTCAGGGACAAATGATTGACATGTCAGCAAGAGATGAGTGACACCTGCTACAAGTAGGAGAAAATGGCCAGGCTAAAATCGTGAGGAATGACCAGACCAAACTGCTAATAAGTCAGGGCAGATTCCATATGTAACAGAAGCCCAATAATGAAAGTTCATATTTTAAAATTCCAGGGTTACAACAACATTGGATTTTCTGACCCTTTAAATTCACCCTGGACAATTCTGTCCCCTTTCACATGTGTCTGAGGTCACCTCCTCCCATGGCAGTCCCTGCAGCAGGTGGTCCCCGAGGGTGAGAGCTGCAGGTGGAGGCTGTGGGGTTGTTGGCCCACCTACCCCTCACCCACCAGTGACACGTGGGGTGTTTTCACTCGATCGAGTGGGCCTGGGTATGAGCCATGAAGGGGCGGGAAGGTGGATACTGCCTGTGCGCAATGGCAGACGCTGGTGTTCTGGTCATCTCTGTGCCCAGCAGGTGCAAGGTGGTGAGCAAGGAGTAAGGGAAGGTGGGTGCACTTGGTCCATGGGGTCTGTGGCCTAGGAAAGCCGGAGGGACATGAGTGGCTTGCAGCTTATTTATTCCAAGCTCAGTGCCCAAAGGGGTCCAGGATCCTCATCCTGCAGCCGAGGGAGGAAGTGGCCATATTTAGCTCCAAGCAGCAAACAAACAAAAATCAGGTAAAATAAAAAGGCTTCCGTCTGCAAGGCACACAGCAGTGCCATAAATCTAACAGACGCGCAGGTTCTTCCCACAGAAAGTTGGGACAGTCCCCGAGGCTCCCACAGGGTGGTGCTGTCGGACAACGAATGCCGGAGTTGGCTGGGACACTAGGAAAGGACAAACTCAAAATCAGATCCCTGGTGAGATAGCTCTGGGTGACTGCAAGTCCATGTGTTCAGAGTGGGAAGTGTGCAACAGACACACACCGTGGCCAGGAGGTGGTGAGGTCTCATCAGTTTGGCCAGGGTCACCAATGATGGGAGGAAGCTTCGGAAGGAAGCACCTGCCATCCACATGCAAAGGCAACCTCAGCATCTGGGCTCCTGGCCGCAGGAGGCAGTGTCATTTCCACCCTGAGGCACAGCAGCTCCGCCCAGGCTTCTGGACTTTGATCTGTGGAGAGACATAAGCTGAGCCTCTCTTCCCTGGTCAGGGTGGCACACGGAGACCTTAGGAGGTTCCAGTGCTCACCTCACACCACACAATTGTCCTGTGACAGCCAGGAAGGGACAGCAGAAGTAGTAAGGGAGCTGAGCTACTCAGAAAGGCTGAGACAGAGTCACTGACTTTCCAGAACATGCCCAGGCTGGGGCGGAGCTGTTCCAAACCCTGTCACATCAGCCAGGATCAGTGTGCCAGCAAGGTCTCTCTCAGTCGCGGCCCGTGTTTTCATTACTATTGTGAGACAGCCAAGACTGGGTACTAATTTAACAAGGTGTATTTTGGCTGGCAATTCTGGTTAAGGGCTGTGTCCTGCCGCTTGCTGACAGAGGTGGCCCCAGCCATCAGGTCGTGACAGACCAGCATGCAAGTGTGTTTCTGTCTCCAGGAGTCTCTTGCTCTTCTGAAGCCTCCAGATCCAAACTTGGGGCTGTGCCCTGTGACTGAGATAATCTTCGTGACTTTCCTCCCTCTTCACCTTTCACCTGAATGTGGGGATCCACAGAAACATGGGGACACGCTCAACCCACATCTGAGCCCCAGAACCCAAAGCATCTGCCTGCAGGAGCCAAAGGACTGGAGGACTGGAAAGACAGTGTCATCTGTAAGGCCACATCAGGGATTGTCACCAAGTGAGCATAACTTGGTTATTCTGGGACTTCTTTTTTTTTATTTTATTGTTTTTTGAGACAGGGTCTCACTATGTAGCCCAGACTGGCTTTGAACTCACAATGTAGCCCAGGCTGGCCTCAAAGTAATAGCAATCCTCCTGCCTCAGCCTCCTGAGTGCTGGGATTATAGGCATGAGCCACCATACCTGGACTGGGACTCTTATAGGATGGCTCATGTGTGGGCCAGGGATTTAGCTCAGTGGTTCCGGCGCCTGCCTCGAAAGCACAAGGTCCAGAGTTCGATCCCTGGTACCAAAAAAAAAAAAAAAAAAAAATTGGCTCATGTCCTGGTTAACTGCCTGGAAGGCACCTGTGCCAC
Source organism: Heterocephalus glaber (assembly GCF_000247695.1). Next base: position 1,933,629 of record NW_004624846.1, read on the forward strand.
AGAGGGACCAGGGCACCCAGGAGCTGACTGAGTGCTGCCACCCACACGAGCCTTTGTACTGGGCCACAACCCCAGCCCTCTTTTTTTTTGGTACCAGGGATCGAGCTTGAGACCTTGTGCTTGTGAGGCAGGCAGTGGAACCACTGAGCTAAATCTCTGGCCCTTTAAATTCTTTTCTTGGTACATTTTAGGTATACAATACGTTTACATTTATCATTGGGAACTTGTACCTGTACATGATGCATCTTGGTTCTTATTTTTTCCCCATTCCCCGCCCTCCCTTCACCCCCTCCACCCTTCCCCATTTACAAAGACTTTGTTTCCATTTTTTCCTTTTCTCATAATTTTTCCCTTCCCTTCTTTCCTTTCCCCTGCCCCTCCCACCGTAAATACATTTTAAATGCAAACTGCCCAGAAGAACACGTTTGGCGATGTTTATAAAAAAGGGCACAATGGGCGTGAGGACATGTCGTTTATTCATGCGTGCTCTAGAGTAAGCAGAACATGATACTACAGGTGTCTGCATTTGGAAGACAGTCTCAGCAGGGATGTCTGACACAGAAATTGTTTTGCAGTGTCTGGCGCCCGTGGCCGCTGGACCGGATCAGGAGACTCAGCAGTGAGTTCGTCACCTGCCATCCCTCTGCTCCTGTACCATGAAATTCAGGACAAACACCAGCAGTGTCTGGCTCCACACAAGACAAACTCGTCTGAGGCAAGTCACTGCCCTGGGGCTGTCGACAGGATTTGCTGCCCTCTGCCATCTTGCCAGTGAGGAAGTTTCAGGCTCCAGACAGGCCGTGCATTCGAAGCCTGGGCAAGGCCAAGAGAGTGAGGCTCCTACATGCAGAGAGGGATCTGCGACCCATGGGCCTGTCCCTGCGGGAGAGAAGGGGGGTGAGCCCAGTGCCTGCTGGACTCGGGGCCAGATGCCCGCCGGATGCCCACCTCCGATCAGCTTCAGCAGTGGGCCATGGGACAGGCCAGGTCACCGGGCTGTGTCCTAAGGGGGCTGCAGGACCCTGGCTCTTTCTCCTTCTTTCACATCCCAGCCCTAGATGAGCAGCTGGTTTTGTAACTGGTTTGAAGAAATGAGTTATTTTCATCATGTTTTGTCTGATTTAGGGATTATAATTTGTCTGAATGATTTTTTAAAAGTGGGTTTGAGTTCGAGTTTTGACAAATTGTCATTCCCTTATAAATACAATTTGTACCAGAGAAAATGGGCAGAAGGAAGGTGCAGAACCAGACCGGGACTGTGTCCCAAACAACAGTACCCGTATGCAGCTGCAAGAACAGCTAGGCATTGTTAGTGGCACCTTAGACCTTCCTGAGAAACGGCTTTGCATGTTGTCACCTAAATGAAACTCAGGGGAACCCACCTGCTCCAGGTCCTGAGCTGCAGCTTCCTGACACATTCTGCATTCCGGCCGGGGAGGGACTTTTGCATCTCCCTCGGTGACTGGCAGTGTGGATTTTGCAGGGCAGTGCATCCTGTGGATAAGCACACATCTAAGTACTGCCATCACTGGTGCTGGAGAAACCCACAGGCTTGTCCCCACTGTACCAGGAACAAGTACTTCCTCCTGGGCTGGAGTCCTGGAAGCCGCTCAGGGGCTGGGGGACTCTCTCCCTCCAAGGCCTCCCTCAGATCCCCTCCCTTGCAATGCTGGCACCAGCAGGTCAGTGGGTACCAGGGCTGTGGCTTTGATCAGGGCCAGATGTCTCCAGCATCCTGAAGAAGTGGGGAGGGCTCAGCACTAGAAAGTCCATGGCAGCATGTGACAGTGCTGCCCTAGTTCCTTTAATTATTGAGGAAATGCATGTGTCAACTCAGAATGACAAGGAAACACCGAATTCTAAACTGCCAGCCAGCTCCTTAAACTCATTTTATCTATTTCTTCTGCAGAGAGTTTTGTCAAACTGTGTTCGCTGACCTGCACTACTTCTGCTCTTTGTGGGGACATGACCTCACCTGCAGCTCTGTCCAGGCATGGGCATGGAAGTGGACATGTCTGTCACCCTCCCTGAGGATGACCTCCTTCTTTGTTCCCATTTACGTGGTGCTGCAAGATCACAGCTCTGCCTGTGCCTGTATAACACTTCTTCTCTGGTGGGAAATGTGCCTTGGAGCATGTTCCCAGGAAGAGGTCACAGGACATCTGCAGTGTGCAGGGCCAGCTCTGTTTTCCCAGAAGAGGCTGCCAGGACTTCAGCAGGCCCCACTCTGAACACTGTGGGTTACTGCCCTTCCCAGAGTTGCTGTGATTTTTAATCTCACACTTAAATCATATCTGAGGATTGATTCAGTGTAGTTTTCTTTGATTACTGACAAGCATGAAGTCCTGACCTCAATTTAAGGCTGAGATTAAATACTGCTTTAAAATATATCAGCCTTGACATGCATCTTGTGTTTAAAAACAAAGTGGCACCTACACATTCCTAGTGGCAGATTTTGTTACATTCTTATTGCTTACCAAGGTCTAAGATATTTTTATATTTGCTTAAGTTTGTAATTTTATTTACGATGGCTGATGCACATACTTATTTCACTGAACCTGTGAAAGTCAAAAATCTTATCCAGGGCATCTCAGAGTCCAGCACAGCATCTTTTACCAGTGTCATCAGTTTGGGCTCAAAGACATCACCAGGTTGTATAAATCTACTTAACTGTAAGGATAACATGTAATTAAATAGTCAAATAACTACGCTAACCCTACTTTACACATGTATTTACAGAGGTGCTGCCTAACTGAATAGCTGGCTGCAAGAAGTGTTACCAGGTAAAAACTTAATACTTTTTTAAGCAGCAAAGAGATCAAAACATTTACTTTTCAATACTTACTTTAGCTTTAAAAGGGCGGGGGGTTAAATCCTACAGATTTGCTACAGAGACTTAGATAAATAAATTGCATGTATAAACCAACCCAATTCTGGTGAAGCCATTATCATGCAGAAATGTATTTCAGGACAGACCACTTTTACATCACATTTATTAAAAAACATCCCAGTCCTGGCCATCTCCACATGATTATGTTGCAAAGCTATTTGGGCATCTTACTGCTTATGTGTGATTTCTTTGGTCTGGTTATCTGTTTTCATAGTTAAAAGGAGAAGAGTTTTTCTTAGTAAGTGGGTTGTCCATGCCATGGTGTCATGGTTTTCAGCAAGAGTGAGCTTTCTTGTTATCACAGGCAGCCTGGCCAGCCCTGACGATGCAAGCTTGTGCTGCTAGGGAACACGAGCCTTCTGAGCACTTGCTCTCTACTAGGCGCACAGGAAGTCCTTTCTGTGTGAGTATGTTACCTGTGATCCTTAAAGCAGCCATGCAAGGTAGACATGACTGCTTTATTCATGGAGCTGGGGCTCAGAGAAGGGGGCTTGGCCAGCAGGAGCCAGGAAAGGAGCAGGAGGGAAACCAGCACTCTGACCTTACAGAAGCGTCTGCACCACCTTTCTCCCTGCAACTCACAGTGCTGTGGAAGCACGCAACTTGGTTGAGGAGACAAATTTGAGCCCTGCACAGCGCACTGGGGAGAAGTTGCCCTGCGGGACACTCAATAGGATTCTGCATCCCGTGATTCAGCGCTCCACTCGGCTCCAGTCACCTCTCTGTGTGTGATCATGGAAGTGACAGCTAAGGCTGTGTTACTAAGTGGCCTGACTTTACTTTTTCAAACATGCCACCAAACAGGGAGACACTGAGGACTTCTAAAAACATGTCTAAAAAGTAAGGACAACTGTACTTAACAAACATGGCCTGATCTTCGTAGGAATATACGTTCTCTGAAAAAGCAATCCCACCAAAGGAAGTACACAGACTCAAAGCTTCAGGGAAAAAAGCACAAAGAACTTTCCTTGATAAAGCATTACGATGGCGAGCTTGCTTTTGCCATTCTTTCTTCTTCAGTGTGCCCATAAATGCTCTCCATAAAGACTACATAACACCATGTGTGCACCTTCCAAGATCCAAAATGCTCCTCTCCCTGTGGCCTACCTGTTCTCCATGGGGAGAGGTACTCGGCAGGCTGCTGGGCAGAGGTGTGTTCTGCATGAAAGCAGGACCAAGGCCCCATACTGCACACAGCTGTGGCCCTGAGACCACCAGCTCCGTGGGCCCAGTCTGGGTCCAGCGTTCACTCTGAGTAAGGGAGTCTAAAGGGATGAATTTGTGGGCTCACTGTCCGCCCCCAGGCTGACATAACAAATGTGGCAGAGCAACATCTCCACAGACCTCTGGTGAGCATTCCATCAGGACAGAAGGGCTGCCTGGGGTATCCTCCGGGAGCCGCTCAGGTTCTCATGCATTAGCTGCAAATCATGGAAAGTACCCATTGTCTTTTGAGTTTATAATGCACTTCACCAGTAGGAATAATTGATACAAAATACAACTGAGAGCAGCAGAAAGTCAGTGCACAGTTTACTACACACAGAGATTAACAAAACAATCACATTTCAGGGGTCCCCAAACTGAAGATGATAGAGAAAAATTAGTGTCAGTGTAACAAGAAAAACCAGAGCAAATTAATGAGGACAGGAACTGCACAGATTCCCATTTTCTGCTAACTCACAGTCCATAAACAGGATCCTGATGAGTTCAGGTTGGAGACGGTGACCTAAGAAATCTGCACTGGAAGAAACAGAGGCACACACATGACTCTCCGAAGCCCATGGTCTAACTCCTAAAATGGACATGACCACAAACTGAAAAACCAGCTTGTTAAGTGTAAACCAGTACCACCACTGTGGAAATCAGTATGGAGACTCCTCAAAAAGCTGAAGCTAGAAACACCATCTCACCCAGCTATTCCCCTCCTAGGTATCTCCCCAAGCAAGTTAAAGACAACATATCACAATGACCCATGCACACCCAGGTTCATAGCGACACAACTCATAATCACTACACCTTCGAAAGGGCTCTCATCAACAGATGAATGGCAAAAGAAACTGGTGTTAACATGCAATAGAGGACCACTCTGCCATAAAGAAGGATCAACTGGAGTCATTTACAAGAAACCGATGCACTTTGAGACCCTGATGTTAAGTGAGATAAATCAGACACATGAGCTTAAGATATATTAGGTACATGCACCAACTCCTCGGGGAATAGGAACATTGTGTACTACAAACATGGACTAATAAGAAAATAAATAAAAGCAAATTGGATTGCATGCATAGCACTAAAAAAATCAAGTATAAAAGTTGCACATGAAATAATCTCAGCTTGGTGAAAAGAATTTTAATGAAATAAAGTTTAAAATTGAGCATATTTTAGCAGTGTAAAAAAGGCTGATAATGCATTTAACTCTGCATCACAGGTTTTCAGTGTTGGCATATTTCTGATTGGAATGTTTAAGAAGTATCCCCCCTTTTTTTGAGACAGGGTCTCCTGTGTAGTTCAGGCTGGCCTTGAAGTTACTACACAGCCAAGGTTGGCTTTGAACTCACAGTGATCCTCCTGCCTCACCCTCCCGAGCACTGGGATGACAGGCATGTGCCACTAGGCCTGGCTTGGGGCTTCTTCATCCTTATTCTCCCTCCTTCCGGTCCAAATAGGGGAAGCTATGGCTTCTTATACTTTATACCATTGTTCGTCTTAATTCTTTCCACTGAAAGGAAGCACTGTGTATTAGGAAATTAATACTGTTCAAAAAGCTCAGTTCTTCAGAGTTGTGTGGAGAGAGGCAACAGAGAGAGGGGGTAAACTGAGGCTCCTCCTTCAGCCAGGGAGAGAGCACACCTGGGGTGGCTCGGCCAGTTTCCTTCTGCACAGCACATCTGGATGACAGAATCCTGGGACTGGCTGTGGGAACGTTTAAACTGCAGTGTCACTTTCAGCATAAAAACTAAACTTCAGTCTGCCGGAGAGCTGCCATGCCCAGGCCTTTTCCCTCCAGTAAAACCTTCCCGAGAAGCTTTTGTCCCGGGAAGAGGGCATCTCCTGCAACCCCAGAGCCCAACACGCCCAGGCTTGTGAGCGATTGGTCCACCTTCACTGTCGGAAGCACCAGTGTGTCATACAAAAGAGCTCTGGGACCATGTGTCTGGGTCGCAGGTGACTGGCCTCAGAATGGGAAGCAGCTGCGTCCCCGGCCGTGCCCAGGAGAGGGGAGCCTGAGCAAGTCCAAGAAGCAGTGGAGGAACGAGGCACTTACCACCTGCAGATCACCGTCCAGGTGATGCCCGCCAAGACGCCGACCAGCAGTGCCCCCAGTGCGAGGGAGACCCAAGACGCCCGCGGGAGCCGGCCAGAGTCTAGCACAGGAGGAGATGGGTGAGGGGCAGCCCTGGCTCCCCAAGAGGTCGCTCTGCATGGAAAGCCATGCGATCCCAGGATCCAGCCTGAGCTCAGTGGACAGTGGGGCATTTGTGGTCATCAGCCTCACAGCCATGGGGCAGGGACAGGAAAGGCCCTCCGGCCCCAGCCAGGCAGGGCACAGAGCACCCTGCAAGAAACCCTGCCCGGGCACCTGGACCCCAAAAAGACTCTGGGTCAGGAGACTGCACCAGGCCATTGTCCTGAAGGGGGCGCTGAGCACTCAGGACCCCAGGGAAGACACAGAGGGCAGGCAGTGCAGCAGCAGCCCTGACCTGTCCCGGGCCCGGGGAGTGCTGCGGCTTCCCCCTCAGGGACTGGCTGACAGCTTTCCAGAAACCAACAGCAGAGGAGGCAGTGCCTACCTACACAGGTCCTGGCGTCCTCAGCCAGCACGTAGGGGTCAGTGCACAGGCACTGGAAGCTGCCCCTGGTGTTCCTGCAGTGCGCGGAGGGGTGGCAGGGCGGGAGCACTGGGTCTGCACACTCGTCCACATCTGCAGAGACAGAGACAGAGAGGGTCAGTGCAGGGGACAGCCAGGTGCCTGGCCCTGTGGTGCCCTCCTGGGGCCCCTGCCTCCCAGCTATGCGGCTGCTGTGGCTCCCAGCATGAGGGGAATCAGCGGACATGGAATCCAGAACCTGGACTCCTGGAGACGCTGCTCCGGGCCCCACCAGCTCCCCAAGGTCAGGGGCCGCTGTCCCGCCCGCCCGCCATGCTAACCCCTCCACCTGGCCTCCCCATCTCTCGGAAAGCAGCCCTGAGCTGGTCCTGGCCAGAGAACCAAAGTACTTTGCTTTTCCTGCTTTCAAATGCATGAGCCCTGGAAGCCAGCACTGGATTAATTATACCAGACTTGACCGATCCACTTCCATCCACACTGCATGGGGTGCTGTGCACTCCTGAGGGTCACAGTGGGCTATGTGGCCATAGGCTCAGACTCCTCTCCTTGCACATTTCTGTGGCCGCCATGAAAATCACAGCAAACTGATGGCTCAGAAACAGGTACTCATTCCCTCTGTTCTGGATGCCGGAAGTCAGAAATCGAGGAGCGGGCGGAAGCGTGCTGCCCCCAAGGCTTGGGAGGCCCCTCAGCCCTCCCCGAATCAGGGCTCACTGCCACCTTCCCATTCCCTGCAGACATCCTCAAAGCCACTTCACGCAGCCACTGGGCCTCTGCGTCCACTTCCTCATCTAAAGGACTTGGGGCTCGGGTCAGGGCCACCGACAACTGCGCTGCCATGAGTCCCCGCCTGCCGTGCGCAGTAAGGCTTGGGTGCGGCTCCCGTGGGTCACAGTCAGCCACAGCACTCTCTCTGTGATCCGTTTATTCATGGGGAGCCCGCAGCAGGGCCTGGGCACTCCAGTCTCCTGGCCGAGGGCCATGCTGGGGCACAGGTCCACCCTGGCTGGGTGACAGCGCTCTCACAGAAGAGGGGGAGCTAGACTGGGGCTGGCAGTGCCCACAGGCCCCCCGTCGATCTGCACAGAGGGAAGCTCTGCATGTCTGGCCAGAATTGGGCTTTCCAGGGAGAGCCAGGCTGTGTGCCCAGATCCACAGAAACATCTGCACAGATGTCCTCGCTGCTCTCAGCACACATAGCTGACACGAATCTTATAGATACAGACACCTGCAGCTGTCCGCTTTCCTCCATAGGATTACCTCCGGCAATAACTACTGGAAAAGGCCACAGACTGCGGCCTTCATCTGCTGGAATCCGAAGCATGAGGGCTCTCGGGTGAGACGCACCACAATTCGTTTGCTGGATTTTCCTATCAAACTGTCATGTGCGTGGATTTTCCTGTGTAAATAGGAGCTGAACCTCACTGACCTTTGCAGACAGGCGGCTGGGCGTCCCACCCATTTGGGGTGCAAGTGACCTGCTCCTGCCCGTGAAGCTCGTATCCATGGTGACAGGAATACACCAGCACTTGCTTTCCAGAATCCTCACAGTGCATGAAATCCCCATTCTCCACCTTGTCTGGTGAGCTGCACCTGTCATCTACACAACAGTGAGGTTAAAATGCAGTCAGCTGCAGCCCAACACCAGGCAGGGCTGAACTGCACCACCGCCCTGGGCCCAGAGCCACATGTGGAGATGGGGCTATTGGGAGGGGATTTGCTCACCGTTTCCTCATCTAGGATGGAAGTGCTGTAAAGGCGTGTGTGTATTTATTTCTACAAATGGGCTCGGCCTCTGGGAAGCCATTGCTACCTAGTTACTGAGCTCCTGTGTGCAGCCCAGGCCTGCGTGTGTCACACAACATCCAAGAGCAAGCTCTTCGTGTGGGTGGAGGCACGTGGGGCTGACATGGTCTTCACCACGAGCAGGCACAGACAAAGCCACAGTCAGGACCTGTGCTTTACAGAACCCGCTGGTCGGCCCTGAGGATCTGTTATGCAGCCAAACTCTGTTCACTGTCATTGCTCTTTAGCAGGTGTGATCTCGTGTGCTGTCTACGCCTGCGCTGCGCGTTCTGGATGACCCTGGGTGCAGAGGCAGGTCCAGGGCTCCAGTGCAGCACAGCGCTCGGGGCCTGGGTGTGGACAAGGCCAGGGCCCCTCATGCTCACAGCCCTGGCTCTAGGCCTTCCTGTCGGGAGGGGTGGAGGGGAGGTTGGAGCCAGAGGCCACTTCTCAGGAGGGCAGGTATGAGCCCAGCCTGCTCTCTCCGGCTCAGTCTGCGCCATGACATGAAAACAAGGGCCCTGTTCACCTTGCAGGAAGGTCTCTCTCCATGCTTCCAGGTCCAGGCTGGGGATGTGCTCACAGGACTCAAAGTCCTGGGGGAACCGCCCGACGCGGAAGGCGTCCCTGGGCACATGGCTGAGGCCAGAGTTGTCGCAGATGACCCGAGACAGGGAGTGTTTTCCCAGCTCCCGTCGCTGAGCCTCTGTGAAGACAGGGCTGTTCTCCCACCAAAACCTGCACAAGAGGTGCAGGTGATCAACAGGCCTGGTGCAAGCCACTTCTGGTCAGATGGGGCTGCTACCTGGACCAGGTCTGAGAGCCACCTACAGCCCCCACCTCCAGGGAATCAGGGACACTGGGAAAAAAGTCTCAACGTCCTCTCAAACCACTGACCACTGCCCCAGGCCCCCAAGCTCCTGACCTGAGGCCCATAAGCACTGAGTCACCTTTGTCATATAGAATTTGCTTCCCTGACTGCTTAGGAACAAATTCCTCTGGAATGTGACAAAGAGGGCTCCTTCTACACAAGTCCGTGACTCCCAGGCATGGATTGTGGGGATGATCACTCATCCACGAGACAATGTAATTTTATTAGATGCTTGCTCGTGTAGTTAGAAATACGGGAAATCAGCAAATGTTTGTTTTCAGGCGCTTAGGAGACTTCGTGGGCCTTTCATTTTGTAACCACAGTTTGGCTACCGGAAATGAAGGCTGAGAGGTGACCCACCCAGGCCCCAAGCCTCAAATGGTGAAGCCAGCGTTGGAGCCAGACTTGCTGCCCCCACTCCCACCAGTGTGGAGCGCGCCATCCCTGCAGGCAGCAAGGGCCGCCACAGGCACCCACCTGTCCCCGTCCCTCAGCGCCTTCATCTGCTTCCCGATGATGCAAGCAAACAGGGGGCCGGTCCTGGCCCCTGGCAGGAAGTCCTCGGACAGGCCGCCCAGCCACACATCCACGTTGTCCCCGTGCTTGTAGAGGGCCAGGATCCTGTCCACCACACTCCTGTTGCTGACAGCCCCGTGCAGGTCGGTCGGGGTCTGCAGTGGGGGCAGGCCACAGAGCTCTCTCCACGCATTGTACCCTGCACAGGAGCAGGAGGAGGGACCCGGCTACAGCACAGAGCCAGGGTCCTGGTCCCTCCCTAGTGCTGCAGTGACACAGCACCTGCCTGACCTTCCCCGTGACACAGGGACCGGGTCACAGCCCGGTCACTGTCCCTGCAGCACAGTGGACCTGTCCAGCGTGACTCGGGCTCTCTGGGAGAGTCTGTGCTCACAGTCCCATAGGGGAGTGGACTCCCGCTGAGCCCCAGGCGGGGCAGGTGTCATGACACTGGGCTCTACAGAGCTGAGGAGCGGCCTTTCCCTCCACAGGGTCTGTGCTCCTCAGCAGGCCTGGACACACACAGGGAACACTGGTGCGC